>CM059443.1:67475851-67974378 GCA_030390025.1 Squalus acanthias | reverse complement strand
CCCCCCCCGGTGTCTCTCCCTCCTCCCCCCCCCGGTGTCTCTCCCTCTCTCCCCTCCGGTATACCACGAGCCGGCACAGAAGGCTACAAAGGCAAATAATCATAGAGCGGGGGATTCTCCCGCTGTCCAGCTGAAAGTTCAAAGTGCAAGGGAGAAAACCAAACCCCTCCCGGCATTACACAGCAACCCATGAACCATCGGAACACACACGTCAAGCGCTGCAATTGGGATCGGCTCGGAGGTCGCAAGACTTGCAAATGAGTCTGTCTGGATTCCCGGGGCCATTGTGTATTGGACCCCTCCCCCGCTCAGCTGCTGTCCAGTTCTTTGCACGGCCTTTCAATTGAAGTGCACGGGAGCTCGGGGATCAGTGCGCGCGCAGCCGCGCACCTTAAAGGGAACAGTGGATCTGGTCATTTATCTCACTGCTGTTTGCAGGAGCTTGCTGTGCAGAAATTTGCTGCAGTGTTTTCCTACATTACAACAGTGACTACACTTCAAAAGTACTTCATTTATCATGAAGCACTTTGGGACGTCCAGAGGTTGTGAAAGGTGCTATAGAAATGCCAGTTCTATTTTCTTCATTCAAAAACCTAAATTGGGAAAATTAAGTGACTAATTTTTAGCCTTCACACTAGCACAAGGCCTATACTTAGGTCTGATCATACTAAGGATATTATTAACCTGGATTTTTGGTTCTGTTTGTTTTCCGTTAAATAAACCATGCAGTATTTTTTGAATTAAGGCTTTTTACAAAACAAAGAAATAATCATCAATTAACAGATAAAAAGCAATAGAGATGCCACAGAGATGAGAACATGTGTAGGACATTTTGTTCCGTGTTTAAGAAAATATTGCATGGAGCCGGATAGATCAAGCAGATCCCAGGTTCTCCCTCCAAATTGTGCTGCTTTAGCTGATCAGCTGGGCCTGTGGGAAAGGCAGAGTGATTCTGGATGAGCGGGGGAAATCAGCCAAAGCTCCCTTACCCTGTGGAAAATGCATCAGCTGAGGACAAGAATAGGCTTGGCTATGTTGCCCTCTATGGTCAAATCCTGTCTAGCCTGAAACATTAAGACCGGGTACTGGAGGGCAGCTGGCACCTGTGGACTGTAGGCCAGAATGAGTCGGCATCCTTAGGAGAGGAGAGGAAAGATTGGGAGGGGAGAAAACCAGAGATAATTGGGTAAATAAAACAAAACACAAAAAGTAATTGACTGGATCTACAAATAACAGTAACATATTGTATAAATTCAACTCTTCAACCCTTTCCTGAAAACAAAACTGATATTCATTACCCTTCGGTCCCAAAGAGAGAGTTGAGTGCAGAACTTGATGTGGTGAGTCTTGCAACAGCCAGCTACCCAGATATGCAGGAGAATTTTAAAAAGTGAACTAAAAGTGGATGATGCAAAATAAAACTTAATCTAATGAGTTTTGTTTACTTTCCCCCTGTGGTCTGCCACTATTGTCTGAACTCTGCAGCAGTACACAGTAAGGTTCAGAATGCACTAACCACAGCTAACAAAGCACAGCATTAGCGTTTCCTGTTCATTTTGCATCCGTTCCTGTTTGCTTATAAAGACAGTCTACTGTACAATCAGTGCTGGCAGAAATGCTTTCCTTAGTTCAATAGCCTGACGCTTTAAATGGTGAGAAACTTTCAAATGTTGAGAGAGATTTGGGTGTCGTCGTGCAAGAAACACAGAAAGCTAGCATGCAGGTACAGCAAGCAATAAGGAAGGCAAATGGTATGTTGGCCTTTATTGCAAGGGGGTTGGAGTATAAGAGTAAGGAAGTCTTGCTACAATTGTACAGGGCCTTGGTGAGACCACACCTGGCGTACTGTGCACAGTTTTGGTCTCCTTATCCAAGGAAAGATATACTTGCCTTGGAGGCGGTGCAACGAAGGTTCACTAGATTGATTCCGGAGATGAGAGGGCTGTCCTATGATGAGAGATTGTGTAGAATGGGCCTATACTCTCTGGAGTTTAGAAGAATGAGAGGTGATCTCATTGAAACATACAATATTCTGAAGGGGATTGACAGGGTAGATGCTGAGAGGTTGTTTCCCCTGGATGGAGTGTCTGGAACTAGGGGGCACAGTCTCGGGATAAGGGGTAGCCCATTTAAGACTGAGATGAGGAGGAATTTCTTCACTCAGAGGGTTGTGAATTTTTGGAATTCTCTGCCCCAGGGGGCTGTGAATGCGGAGTCTTTGAGTATATTCAAGGCTGAGATAGATAGATTTTTGGACTCTAGGGGAATCAAGGGATGTGGAGATCGGACAGGAAAATGGAGTTGAGGTCGATGATCAGCCATGATCTTATTGAATGGCGGAGCAGGCTTGAGGGGCCGTATGGCCTACTCCTGCTCTTATTTCTTATGTTCTTATGTTCACCGTCTAGGTTTACATGTGAAGAATGGTCATTAGGGTGAGATACTGGAGGGATTCCTGTGCAATCATAACCCAGCAAGAATCAGCAAGGAAAGAATTTGCAAATAAATAAATAAGAGACTCTCATCTACGGCAGTCTCGTCAGAATGCAACGTCATGAAACGAAATGTCACTTATTCAATCCCAGTTTTCAGTTCTAATTTATTGGCTGATGTTGTTGGGGACTGTTGGCCTTTCAACAGTAGCAGCTGATTAATGTATGACATCAGCTGTCGTGTGAGGAATATGGAAACACAATGATACCGCATTGCATTCTAACATCTCACATCTAGCAAACACTGGTGGAAAAGATTTATTACCACAATTACAAAAGGTCAGTGAAGATCAAGTATTGAGGGGAGGGGAGAATAAATGTATGCAATTAAATTTAGCTGCAGTGTTCCATTGACCTTTCTGTCTGTTTCAGAACCAATAAGAACGGCACTACTAAACCTCCAATATTATGCAATTACATTTACATACACAATTTAAAACCTTTTTCAAATAACCTTTTATAAATACAATTTTAATTCAAATTTTGTGGTAGACTGGCTGAGGAGAGAAAAGGCTGTTTTTTTTGTAAATTAAAACAAGGCTATACAATTTTTTCATGGTAAACTGTGAGTTTAATTATGTAATATATAACCATTATATTTAAACTGCACAATCTGTGCCCCATGTATTCAGTCTATTTCACTGATTTTATGTAATGGAACCATACAATGGGTAGCACTGCATGTTGAAGTGTTCCTTTGAACAGAATGGAAATATTCTTGAGCTCCACTGTGCAAAGAGCAGAGACAAAGAATTCTGCAGAAAATACACTTTGAAGAATTATAGATTTAAAAAGAAAGACTTGCATTTATATAGCACCTTTCATGACCTCAGGACATCCCAAAATGCTTTACAGTCAATTATGTACTGTTGAAGTGTAGTCACTGTTGTAAAGCAGGGAAACGCAGCAGCCAATTTGTGCACAGCAAGCTCCCACAAACAGCAATGAGATAAATGACTAAATAATCTGTTTTAATGAGGTTGGTTGAGGGATAAAGATCAGCCAGGACACCGGGAAGAATTCCCCTGCTCTTCTGAAATAGTACCATGGGTTCTTGTATATCCCGAGAGGGCAGATGGGGCCTCGGTTTAATGTCCCATCCAAAAGACGGCACCAATGACAGTGGTGAGGTGTCGGCCTAGATTATGTGCTCAAGTCTCTGGAGTGGGGCTTGAACCCATAACCTTCTGACTCAGAGGCAAGAGTTCTACCACTGATCCAAAGCTAACCTTCAGATTAACTACTTATAGGTCTGTGTCACTACTTGCTAAACTTCCCATTTCATTTTCTAATCTTTCATATACTTGCCCTCTTTTTTTCCCCACTCTCTATATTAGGCTCCTGTATAAATTATTAGTACTCGGCATTTTCCATGTAGATGTGCATCAATGTCGGGTACAACACCCTTTATAGTGACATTATACGGCACAAAGATAACAATTTCAGTTTAAAACTATTTAATATCAAATTTTGTTCATCTTCCTCATTGCATTATGACTTGCCAATGGCTGCTATTCCACTGATGAGTGCAGCTGAAGTTTCTGAAATAATCTTTCCCCACCACTAGATGCCCCTGGTTTCTGTTGTAAAAACACTACAGAATTTGATGTAGTGACAGATTCAACCTGATCTGAGCTGCACTACAACCACCACCAAAAGCATTAAATCTGATACAGAAACAAGTTTGATGCTCTGCTCAAAACTGCAGTTTGGGTTTATATATTTGCTCATTAGTTACTAGTTGGTTACCATCTGTATGGCATAAATTGTGGTTTGAAAATAAGTGATTTAAATTATGTAAAAAAAAACTGTGTGCAGTCCTTGTATTTAAACTGGATAACTACAAAAAAAACAAGGTCAGAGATTGGAAGAAGAAACTCAAAAAATTGGAATTTGTTGCAATCGCAGACATGCTAAAATTAGTATGAACAGTTAAAGTCACCAAAGTAGCCACTTACCCACCACAGGTGCCTGTATTCTTACTGTAGTGTGTGCGAGGCTCACTGGAAGCCAGTTTAAGCAGCTCATTCCACTCTCGCTCCCACTCCTCTTCAGTGTAAACCAAACCAGACTAGTTTGCCAAATGAGAAATAGACACATCATTTAAATTTGATGCTACATTTTAAATGTGTTTACATAATTGAATAATTAAGTTTGTTAGGAAAACTATGATTTAACAGATACGTCATATCCTGTGCTGGCATGTCTACATTGCAGAATCACTGATACTCTGAATTCACCCAATTTACACGGGTAGGGGGCAATTAGATGCTGGCGGCAACATTGAAGCAACAGGTGCAAGACTGTGCCTGTACCGTGCGTGAAGCTGCTTCCAGACCCAGTTCTTTACTTCGCTGTATATGGAGCTGCCACAATGTTGGGAAAAGATCCATAAAGGCTAGCAATCCTGTTGCTATCTTGTACAACTAGGCCGACAGGTCAGCCGCAGCCAAAACAAAATAGTGCCCGCACAATGTCTAGCACTGTTAGTGGCAGAGATTTATGTTTTCTGATGTCGGTGCTTTGCCCCCAGAACAGTGGGAAATTATCTCTTGCGGCGGGGCAAGTCTTTGGCAGTGGAGACACTCGCATCACCTTGTTTATATTGCAATGCCGCCTTGGTGACATGGCTGTAATACAATCAACGTATTAGTGGACACGGGGACATTAGCAAAGTTATACTACATATGTATTTTTAGGGCTAGAACTGCAACTCCAAATATTTTAAATGTTGTTGAGTAAAACTGTGTAATGGAAACAACTGGCATTACACACCTATCTTATTTAAATAAAATCTCAGTGCAACAAGCTTGCCTAGTTTTAGTGACAAGTCCATCATACAAAAGCTATTTAACTGTCAAGATCGGAAAATCTTTCAACAAATTCTGAATTCTATTTGATAAGAAGTAGCTTAGATACGTGACAGGAAATAGCTACGTGTTCAGGTGGTGTTGACAAGTCAGGGAAACTAACCACATTTTGTTCATTGCAGACACAAGTCATCAGGTTTTCTAGCTTCATGCAAACAAGAGATGTTAGAAAACTTGAGATTTACTCAATAATGTAAGGCTTGTTAATGCATCAACGTCTTGACTATATACAAAGAGGCAAGCATAAAACTATGCTTAACGTAGTCCACAAATAAACAAGCTATCAACTTTGTGAATAGGATCATTGAATCTATAAAAGATTACTGAAATGTACAAAATGTGGTTATCTCGTTCCATTACTTCTGGATATTAAATAAGATTAATGCTCAATTAAAACAAGACGATTTTGAAAGGCAAATTCTCTCCCTCATCCCTCAGATTGGCATTTATAAGTCACAGAAGTGTTTGGGTGGCAAAATAACTTCTGAAATGAATGCAGCATCACCAGGACGATTGCACCTCATCTTGTTCAGCGTGCACTCAACTTACTACAGTATACATTAAAAATTGATAAATTTGTCTGACCAATGTTATGTAGATAACTATACAAATGAAATAGTTTCCAAGTTCAGTCAGTTCTTCCAAAGTCAACCTTGACAGCAGTCTCATCACTTGGATATGGACTTGAACAGGATCACTGACGAGAGTTGTGGACGTGTCTAAAAGTACCTTGCACTTGCTTACCTTACTGAGAGAATACGAATATGAATTTCAACATAGATAAGTGTGAGGTATTACATTTTGGTAAGAATAAGGAGGTCACATATTACTTGGAAAATAAGAATTGAAATGGGGTAGAGGAGCAAAGGGATCTGGGAGTATAAATACACAAATCACTCAAAGGTTAACAAGGCCATAAAAAAAAGCAAACCAAGCACTTGGGTTTATTTCTAGCAGGACAGAATTGAAAAGTAGAGAAGTTATGCTAAAGGTGTATTGAACCTTGGTTAGATCACACTTGGAGTACTGCGTACAGTTCTGGTCGCCATATTATAAAAAGGATATAGAGGCATTGGAGAGGGTGCAAAAAAGATTTACAAGGATGATACTAGAACTGCGAGGGTATATCCATCAGGAAGGGCTAAACAGGCTGGGTCTCTTTTCTCTTGATAAGAGAAGGCTGACCTAATAGAGGTCTTTAAAATTATGAAAGGTTTTGATAGAGTAGACACAGAGTATTTCCACTTGTGGGGAAGAGCAAAACTAGAGACCATCAATGTAAGAGTCACCAAGAAATCAAATAGGGAATTCAGAAAAAACTTCTTTACCCAGAAAGTGGTGAGAATGTGGAACTCGCTACTACAGGGAGTGGTTGAGGCGAATAGTATAGATGCATTTAAGGGGAGGCTAGATAAGCATATGAGGGAAAAGGGAATAGAGGGTTATACTGATAGTTAGAGGAGGAAGGATGGGAGGAGGCTCGAGTGGAGCATAAACGCTGGCATGGACTGGTTGGGCTGAATGGCCTGTTTTTGTGTTGTGTATTCTGTGTACTATGCCCTTTGGGCAGTCTCATGATCATTCAAATATGACTCAATTGGGTTCAAATTCAGAGATTGGACAGGTCACTACAGCACACAGGTAACTGCTTCTTCAGAAGGGTTTTAAAAGTTTCAACACATCAACGTGGGGAAAATATATTTGTTGTACAGTCTAGTTGCAGAAGTGGAATATGTAACTTAGGACAATGTCCTTGTTGGCCTGTTTATCGCTATGAAATATGGGTCCCCCATATCACATCTGATCTGGAATCTAAGATAATGAGGATGTAGGTTTCCATAAATGTTATGGCAATACTGCAGTACAAAAAAGCCAGTGTAGAATATACTGCTAGCCACTCACAGATTCCATTCTGTAGAGAACTCAGACTTTAATCTCCATTTTCAGAAAAGATTCCACATCACTATCCAAATATGCTCACTTACAGCTCATTGTAGCTTCCTACAAAGCTTAAAAAGACCAGTCACAACAATACCAAAGATCTGAAGAATGGATGGAAATATCAGCCGTATATATCTGAACTGGTGAAGTATGTGAACTGGAGCTACCTGACATTGTTAAAAGTCTATAATGCAAAAATATGCTGCATAAAAATTCAAATCATACTCGAGACCAAAAATATTAAAGTTCTGTGAGGAAAGTAGAATGCGTTACTACTCTACCATAAGCAAGACTCATCCAACTGTGAGCTTTTTCCAAATGTCCCATTTCACTTTGTGCCTAATGGCTACACTGTCGCTAAAATTACAAAGCTAAAAAAAAAAAGGTCCATTGTGTGCACCAACCTCCTTATTTTGCTGCGTCTGTTGCCACCTCCATCTTCTCTTCAATGCGTCTCTTTCTGTGCCCTTTTTCATCATGGTATAAAGAGCTTTTCGAAGCATCAGGTCTCTATCGTGGAAACCCCACATACCTTAAAACGCAAATAAAAGCTTCTTTAAGTCAAACCTCTGAACAAACTGCAACAAAATAAATGGGATATACTTTATGTATTTATTACCTAGAGAAGCTGCGTGTAAGAGACAGTTCCCATCCCCTGTTGTTGCTAATGGCAGAAGACGTTTGCAGCTTGAACAAACAACTGACCACCAATTTAGCCGACCTGTAAAAATAGAAAGGCAGTTCACAAGTAGCACGGCAGCATCGTTATCTGTTGGATTTTACACAGCTTGAGGCCCCTCACTATTCGGCAGGGGTTCAAATTTATTTTATTTGGTGGCATACATAAAGTTAGTAGCAATAAATGAACATTCATCTCTTCACTTTAGTTGTTCACCATCACACGTTTGTGGTAGCAACATTAATGGGCAGTGACAAAAAAGACATGTCTTATTAAGTTGTCAATTTAATGTGACATGGGTTGGAGAATTATAAAGCATTAAGATATCAAAAAGTCAAGTGATATCATAAACCACACTAGTGAAGTTTGATCAGTGTCAATGTCATCTCAACAGGTTATATCCTTGAAACAGCCACGATATGCAATACTCTTTACAGAAGTTTGTATTAAAAATTAGTTTCTGTAATTTTATTCCATTCTCTCCTGAAAACACCAATTCTTGTTGGAGTATGGATCCACAGCATGGTGAGGGAGTAGCCATCCTTCATTTATAAGCCTACACAGTGAATATTAGCTGGCTATTTTGACTGTAAGGGCATCACAGCAGAGGCTGATCCTCCCCTCACCTAACAACCACACACAGACCCTTTCCAGCAGGGGTCAGTGGATAGCAGTTGTGAGCGGGAACCCGGACTGATTCCACCCCCCACACCCTTGTCCAGGGCGCTGAGGTGAACTGTAGAATCTCACTGCCACTCCAGTAGAGATCAGCTAACTGACCACACCCTGGGTACTAACCTTGGGGTGTCTGGTCTGTACAGCTTAGATCTCCACTGGCTGGTGCCTTTATCAAGCAGGCCATCACGGAAGCTATCCAATCAAGTCACATTACTTAAGGCCCAGACTGGCAGCTATGTCTTTCAGGACTCGGCCAGCTCGGTCAGTAGTGGTGCTACCGAGCCACTCTTGGTGATGGACATTGAAGTCCCCCACCCAGAGTACATTCTGTGCCCTTGCTACTCTCAGTGCTTCTTCCAAGTGGTGTTCAACTTGGAGGAGTAATGATTCATCAGCTGAGGGAGGTGGTAGGTAGTAATCAGCAGGTTTCCTTGCCCATGCTTGACCTGAAGCCATGAGACTTCATGGGGTCCGGAATCAATGTTGAGGCCTCCCAGGGCCACTCCTTCCCAACTGTATACCACTGTGCCGCCACCTCTGGTGTGTCTGTTCTGCCGGTGGGACAGGACATACCCAGGGATGGTGATGGAGGAGTTTGGGACTTTGGCTGAAAGGTATGATGCTGTGAGACTGTTGCTTGACTAGGCTGTGGGACAGCTCTCCCAATTTTAGCACAAGTCCCCAGATGTTGGTGAGGAGGATTTTGCAGGGTCAATTGGGCTGGGTGTGCCGTTGTTGTGTCCGTAGCCGGTGAGGAGGTTGATGCCGGGTGGTCCATCCGGTTTCATTCTTATTGTTTTTCGTAGCGGTTTTTTACAATTGAGTGGCTTGCTAGGCCATTTCAGAGGGCAGTTAAAAGTCAACCACATTGCTGTGGGTCTGGAGTCACATATAGGCCAGACCAGGTAAGGACGGCAGATTTCCTTCACTAATGGAGACTAGTGAACCAGATGGGTTTTTACGACAATCTGATAGTTCCATGGTCACCATTACTGAAACTAGCTTTTTATTCCAGATTTATTTAATTAACTGAATTTAAATTCCCCAGCTGCCGTGGTGGGATTTGAACTCACGTCTCCGGATCATTAGTCCAGGCCCGTAACATAACCACTATGCTACCGTTCCATAAGCAAGATATTGGCCCAAAAATTCGGCCGTTCTCGGGTGAGTACTCAGTGCGTACTCACCCATATTCATTCCCGAAGTGCCGGTTTCCTGCATGCACTGCGCATGCGCGGGAAACCGGAATTTCCGGTATGGCGAAGGGGGCGGTTCCTAGGTGAACCACGTGCGCACTAGAGGCTGCGCGCACGCAGCACACTTAGGTTTTTTTTCAGGTTTCAACACGAGGGTAAGTATGGAAGATTGTACGCTCGTAAAAAGGAGGCGTAAGACCCCTTTTGAACAAGGTAAGTAGTTAATTAAGTATAATTTTAAATTTTTTTCAACAGGTTTATCTTTTTTAGAGACTTTGAAGAAAGGTAAGTTTATTTTTATAACTTTTAAAAAGTATTTTAATTTTTTCAAAAATTTAAATTTTTGTTTAAAGTGGTTAATTTATTTAACTATAGTTATTTTATTAATGTGATGTTTTTTTAAAAATTTATTTGAGGTTTAGCTGTTCTTTTGGGGCCGATTTCAATTCACAGATTTGACAGGTGTCAAATCTATGAATGAAAGATGGTCTGCTGCCATTGGCTCTCCATGGCCCACGTGATCCCAGGGGTCGCATCGCACTAACTGCGCCCCTGGAACACGCAAGCACTGCGCGCCGGCACTCGGGAGAGGCCCAGGACCCGAAGTTCCTGCGGGGGCAAACAAGAACGGCAGGCGCGGCAGGTGATATCGCGCGCGATCCTTACCCCCGCGGCAAGCCTCCGAATCGAATTTCTAGGCCAATATATATGTAAAACTTGTGGCCCTTTATCAGTTTACAATTTCTTTCTCTGGCACTTGAGCTTTAAATGGTTGCCCACCCCCTGCACTATAGGGGAAAATTACACAAGCTGATGCACATCAATGTTGTGCTATATACAGTTTGAAATTTCTGCCACTACTACTTTAACTATAACTACTGGTATTTATCTTCTACGTAAAATAGCTCCTAAACACAACCCAAGGATAAAATGCACCATTTTACTACTACCTTTTCTTGCAGTTGAAGTAGATAATGGCATCAAAATATGTTGATGGGGTGAGATGAAGTAAGGTGGGAGGAGGCTCGTGTGGAGCATAAACCCCAGCACAGACCTGTTGGGCCGAATGGCCTGTTTCTGTGCTGTAAATTCTTTGTAATTTTGAATCAAAATGCTATTTTTCCACATGATTTGAATGTTTGGTACAGTGTCATAGTGACTCCACATGTGGTTATATAGCATTAGTGCTATAACTGAAGCATTAATGACGTTTAGTAATGCATTCTAGCTGTATATTTCCAGTTTTCTTAAATTAATAGATTTTTTTCATGACATGCTACAAATATCATTGCAAGGTCATGCTGTGATCCACATCAGCAATCAAGCTGGGAGATAAATTTTCTTCTTGAACTATTTGTCACAAGCTCACGTCAATGTTACATTAATTTTATGTCACATCCATCAATCTGTATCTATATATCTAATTGACAGTCAAGGTGGTAGATGCATTATACAAACTGTAATAAATATTACACCATATTTATTACTATTGAAAATTAATAGGCAAGATATCAACTAAACTGCACCAGTCTATTTCAGAACTCCTTGCTTATTACTGTCTATTCTGTCCTTTGGTAAAATGGACCTTAAACAAACAGATATATTATGATTTATTTAGACTCATGAGAGATCTTTTTCCCCAATGGTCTCTATAAAGCTATTCATCACTTAGTAATGTCCTTGAATATATTCAATGTGATGAACAGCTGTGCATGGAGAATATATAAAAATGCAGAATAAAGCTAGTTAATGTTGTGGCCTCTGCTATGCCAGTATTTGTCACCAAATTTAGTTTGGTTAAAATGATTCCAGATCAAAAAACCTAAAAGGGCAAGTCTGATACCTGGAGCAGATCAATACCAAATGATGTACACATGTCCTGTGACCCTATGACATTACAGTATTTTAAGTTTGGTAAAAATATCAAGATCACTCTTCCAAAGTCTGAAAAATAACTCTGTTTGAAGACTATGCATTCATTAAACTAATGTCCCTATCCTCAGAGCTAAACAGACTGTGATGAAACAGTGTTCTTCGTACTCTGAAGGATTAATTGTTTACCTGCTTGCTTTGCTCTGAAGTCAGTCAGTCAGTCAACGTAAAGGAACTCATGATCAGCCTAACATCAGTAGTAGGGAAAATGCTAGAGTCTATTATAAAGGATGTGATAACAGGACACTTAGAAAATATCAACAGGATTAGACAAAGTCAACATGGATTTATGAAAGGGAAATCGTGTTTGACAAACCTACTGGAATTTTTTGAGGATGTAACTGGTAGAATAGATAAGGGAGAACCAGTGGATGTGGTGTATTTGGATTTTCAGAAGGCCTTTGATAAAGTCCCACATAAAAGAGGTTAGTGTGCAAAATTAAAGCATTGGGGATAATATACTGGCATGGATTGAAAATTGGTTAACAGACAGGAAACAGAGAGTAGGAATAAATGGGTCTTTTTCGGGGTGGCAGGCAGTGACTAGTGGGGTACTGCAGGGATCAGTGCTTGGGCCCCAGCTATTCACACTATATATCAATGATTTGGATGAGGGAACCAAATGTAATATTTCCAAGTTTGCTGACGACACAAAATTAGGTGGGATTGAGAGTTGTGAGGAGGATGCAAAAAGAGGCTTCAAGGCAATTTAGACAAGTTGAGTGAGTGGGTAAATACATGGCAGATGCAGTATAACGTGGATAAATGTGAAGTTATCCACTTCAGTAGGAAAAACAGAAAGGCAGAGTATTATTTAAATGGTGATAGATTGAGAAATGTTGATGTACAAAGGGACCTGGATGTCCTTGTACACCAGACACTGAAAGCAAACATGCAGGTGCAGCAAGCAGTTAGGAAGGCAAATGGTATGTTGGCCTTCATTGCAAGAGGATTTGAGTACAGGAGCAAGGATGTCTTACTACAGTTGTACAGGGCCTTGGTCAGACCACACCTGGAGTACTGTGTGCAGTTTTGGTCTCCTTACCTAAGAAAGGATATACTTGCCATAGAGGGAGTGCAGCGAAGGTTCACCAGACTGATTCCTGGGATGGCAGGACTGTCGTATGAGGAGAGATTGGGTCGACTAGGCCTGTATTCACTAGAGTTTAGAAGAATGAGAGGGGATCTCATTGAAACGTATAAAATTCTGACAGGGCTAGACAGACTGGATGCAGGGAGGATGCTTCCCCTGGTTGGGGGGTCTAGAACGAGGGGTCACAGTCTCAGGATACGGGGTAGGACATTTAGGACAGAGATGAGGAGAAATGTCTTCACTCAGAGGGTGGTGAACCTGTGGAATTCTCTACCACAGAAGGCTGTGGAGGCCAAGTCATTGAATATATTTAAGAAGGAGATAGATAGATTTCTAGACACAAAAGGCATGAAGGGGTATGGGGAAGAGAGCGGGAATATGGTATTGAGATAGAGGATCAGCCATGATCATATTGAATGGCGGCGCAGGCTCGAAGGGCCGAATGGCCTACTCCTGCTCCTATTTTTCTATGTTTCTACGTCTATCAGGTGCAAATGGACTTGTGTCTAGCACATATCATGTGGTTCAGGCCAGGGGCCATTTTACCTGCAGGATGCCCACTGACAGTCCAGATGCAGAGTTTCTCACAGCAGGGCGTGGTCCTCAAGGTGTCTTACAGAAGGAGTTGATGGACAGATAACCGCCCAGAGGAATATATTTTGACAGCCTGATACAGCTCCTTAGGTCTTTCAGGGCCAGCTGAGATATATTTTACACCTTCAACCTTCATAGGGACGGATAATTCCTCACACACAAAAACAATAACTTGCATTTATATAGCGCCTTTAATGTAGTAAAACGTCCCAAGGTGCTTCACAGGAGCGTTATCAAACAAAATTTGACACCGAGCCACATAAGGGGATAATAGGGTAGATAGCCAAAAGCTTGGTCAAAGAGGTAGGTTTTATGGAACATCTTAAAAGGAGGAGAGAGATAGGGAGGCAGAGAGGGTTATAGGAAGGGAATTCCAGAGCTTAGGATCTTGGTAGCTGAAGACACGGCCACCAATGGTGGAGTGATTAAAATTGGGGATACATAATGAACAATGGTCAACGTGCGCTATTGTAGGAGTTAGTAAAGTGTTGTGCATTTTATTACTTTTGTATCAGAGAAATAGGCGCAATTTAAAGTTCTGTTAAAAAAAAGTGAATTGGTTCATCTACAGAACTGGTCTTTGGTACAGAGCACGAGAAAAATATCTGACGCCCAAATGGAACATGCCTTTAATACAAAGATTGAAGGTGGACAATGTATTCTTTTCCCAGAATCACAAAATTATCATTGTGTCAAAAACAAGCTTCCTGCTCACCATGAATGAACCCTGTAATGGCGAATCAGAATACATCAAACAGTGAACATCCTTAAGCTGTTCAAATATACTGTATTGGGGAGAATCTGATACAGAACTATTATACTTTTGACAAACTCCACGCTGATCTGCTCAAAGTCAGAAAACATTCACCTTGGTCTCCTTCACTGATGCTTTGGTTTATAAAGGTGACAAATCTCAGTGCTGGAAAATGAATAATTACTTACTATAAGTAGAATCTTCTTCATTCTTCAATTGAAGTTCAACCTTCACAGGTAACATATTACTAGCCATCCACCGGGGAAATTGCCAGAGGACACTTCCCTTTACGAAATGTCCTTCCTTTGAAGATTATGCAACCTCTTTCTGCTCTATATAAAATGAGCCGCACTCAGAGACTCAGCATCAGCTCTTGCCCTAAAAGCAGCGTGCTGACCAAACTTTCATTGGGACCACAAAAACTTTGGTAAATCAGTATTAAGAAAGCTCCAAAATTCACCAGCTCAGGAGGAAGAGGTTCAGGATTCAGAGGGAATTCTGTATATGGAGGTTGAACTTCAATCTAAAGACTCAAAATATTGTATGCATCTATCATCCTTCATTTGTTCAACCTTCACAAAGTAGAAACATAGCAAAGTAGAACAGAGTCTTGTGGTGGGCTTCTTAGAAACTAAATTTTCAGGCCCGTTTGGAACACTGATACAGCAAAGTGCAAGGAAACACACCTCGTCATAGTCACTCAATTTTCTAACCTCTGCTTAATAATGAGTTTAACTAGGACTTTTCCCAAAACACACAAACAACTGCCTAACGCAACAAAACCTCTGTTTCACCCACCGAAAATGTTAATTACTCTCCACAGTTCTGTTGGCAGCACTCTCATCTCCAAGTCAAAAGACAGTGGGTTCAAGCCCCACTCCAGGACTTGAGCACATAATCAAGACTATTCAGTAGAAGTACAATGAGACAAGTAGAACTCTGACACCATTATCTTCCAAGACAAATGAAATACAAACAATAAGAATAGCAAAATGTGGTTTGGCTAATGGATTGTGCATTCTCACCTCAGAGTCAAATGGCTGTTGGTTCAATCCCAATATTTGAGCATTGGATTGACTGTACGTAGGGTGTGGTGTATTACTGGAGGTGCTGTCTTTCAGATGAGGCCCTGTCTAACTGTGGTTCAGGTGGATGTTAAAAATTCCATTTCCGTATTTGACGAGGAGCAGGGAGGTTTCTCAGTGTTCTGGCCAACATTCTTACTTCAACCAACACCACCCAAAATAGATTAACTGGCCATTCATCTCATTGCTGAAAATATTTATTCATACCTCAGATTGAGACTACATCATATTCTGAATGTGTTGGAGAAATGCAATCGGATTGCAGCGGGTATAACAGCAGCCTCATTTTTAAGCTTGCACAGTTCTAATTTAATTACATCAGTTCTTCGGGGGAATGTTGAGAAAGCAGTTCAAAAAGCTTACGGGATCCTGGGCTTCATAACATAGAAACATAGAAAAATAGGAGCAGGAGTAGGCCATTCGGCCCTTCGAGCCTGTTCCGCCATTCAATATGATCATGGCTGATCCTCTATCTCAATACCATATTCCCGGTCTCTCCCCATACCCCTTGATGCCTTGTGTCTAGAAATCTATCTATCTCCTTCTTAAATATATTCAGTGACTTGGCCTCCACAGCCTTCTGTGGTAGAGAATTCCACAGGTTCACCGCCCTTTGAGTGAAGAAATTTCTCCTCATCTCAGTCCTAAATGTCCTACCCTGTATCCTGAGACTGTGACCCCTCGTTCTAGACCCCCAACCAGGGGAAACATCCTCCCTGCATCCAGTCTGTCTAGCCCGGTCAGAATTTTATACGTTTCAATGAGATCCCCGCTCATTCTTCTAAACTCTAGTGAATACAGGCCTAGTCGACCCAATCTCTCCTCATACGACAGTCCTGCCATCCCAGGAATCAGTCTGGTGAACCTTCGCTGCACTCCCTCTATGGCAAGTATATCCTTTCTTAGGTAAGGAGACCAAAACTGCACATAGTACTCCAGGTTTGGTCTGACCAAGGCCCTGTATAATTGTAGTAAGACATCCTTGCTCCTGTACTCAAAATCCTCTTGCAGTGAAGGCCAACATACCATTTATCTTCCTAACTGCTTGCTGCACCTAAATAGAGGTATAGAGTACAAAAATGCGGAAATTATGATGAACCTGTATAAAACACTGGTTCGGCCTCAACTGGAGTACTGTGTCCAATTCTGGGCACCGCACTTTAGGAAGGATGTGAAAGCCTTAGAGAGGGTGCAGAAAAGATTTACAAGAATGATTCCAGGGATCAGGGACTTCAGTTTCGTGGATAGACTGGAGAAGCTGGGGTTGTTCTCCTTAGGGCAGAGGAGATTTGACAGAGGTGTTCAAAATCATGAGGGGTCTGGACAGAGTAGATTGAGAGAAACTGTTCCCATTGGCAGAAGGGTCGAGAACCAGAGGACACAGATTTAAGGTGATTGGCAGAAGAACCAAAGGCGACATGAGGAAAAACTTTTTTACTCAGTGAGTGGTTAGGATCTGGAATGCAATGCCTGAAAGGCTGGTGGAGGCAGACTCAATCTCAGCTTTCAAAAGTAGGTGGATAAGTACCTGAAGGAAAAAAATTTGCAGGGCTATGGGGAAAGGGCATGGAAGTGGGACTAGGTGAAATGCTCTTGCAGAGAGCTGGCACGGGCTCGACGGGCCGAATGGCCTTCTTCCATGCTGTAACCATTCTATAATTCGATCATTCACATTTTACATATGGATGTGATTAAAATAACTTACCACTCCAAATGGTCTTTTTATGCAACTTAAAACCTTCGTGAAAGTCTGGTGATGTTATTATCTGAACTATGATGTACTTTGTGACAGCTTCTGTAATCTGTCACCTAGTACAGCCTATTAAATGGGTACACATAATAAATACCCGATTGGTATAGCTCAGGCTTTGGATTAGATTCCTTGAGGGTCCAATGGGAGAGTTCCCGGAAATAGTCGTTGTGGTCAAGTTTTGTGGGAAGGAAAGGAAGTTGTACAATTCGAGGGAATTAGTTCATGTTCTTTAGAACTCTATGGATTCTTGACTAATTATACACAAATTTAAGGGATTTTGGAATCAGACAAGTTCTCTTCTGCAAAAAAAAAAGTAACAAAGACTGTTAGCTTGGAATCACCAAGCCAATTGAAGATGCATTCACTCAAACCCCCAAAAAGCATGCGCACATACACACACACACAAACAAACTCAGGCATGGAAAGAAAGGAGTAATACAGGTACATGAAAGTATCACATTGAAGAAACTACCTCCTTTGAAGATATTTATACACTAATTCTTGGGAAAAATAAATATATCTTCGTACTTTCTTTTCTCACTTTCTTCTTTCCCACTTTCATTTTCTAGCTTTAACTTTTGTGGAGACACTGGTGTATCCTTTGGGGACGCGAGCGCAGCTGCAGCATAGCCAGGGAATCCACAAGGAATTGCTGAGTCAGCTGACAAGACATCAAGGGACTTAATTTATTAGGAGTTATGGAACATTAACAACAGAATGTTAGGCCCTCAAGGAAAAGAAAGGGTCCTGTGAGGGATATGTGAGGCTAACGACAGGAGGGTGCAGGGAACAGATGGCACCAGAAGAAAATTAAGGACCCTGTGAGCCACCTGGCAATGGTTTTTGATAACTCAAGCTAGCATTCTGCACCAGTACGCTTTAGTTTTGGTCAAAATCAGTAAAAACACCGCTCCTGAGCAGCAGCTACCACTGCAAAGATCTGACTTGCACTACTGAAACACATTCAAAGACACAGAAAGGCCAACGAATCCTTGGTTTTGTATCAAGAAGTATAGAATTTAGAAGCAAGGAGTTAATGTTGGAACTTGTACAAGACCCAAGTTAGGCCTCACTGGTAATAACACTATGTACAGTTTTGGGTATATGAAAGATATAAAAGTAATGGGAAAGATCCAGAGGTCACTAGGATGTTACCAAGGATGGAAGATTACAAGATGAAATTTATGAAGAGAGACTTAAGAAATTAAGGCTTTTTTCCACAGGAGTTGAAAAGATTAAGGGGTGACCAGGTAGAAGGTAACCACAAACAGAATTGTAAGGGATATTAGAAAAACATTCTTCACACATTAGGCAGTTAGAATGTGGAATTCTTTGCTAAAATCATTGTTGAGGCAGTGTCCATACATTCTTTTAAAAAGAGATTAGATGTTTGAAAGCGAAACATTACAACAACAACCTGCATTTATATAGCACCTTTAAGGTAGTAAAACGTCCCAAGGCGGTTTACAGGAGAGAATATCGAACAAAATTTTACGGGTATAGGGAGTGAGTGGGATTAAACTAGGTGTCTGATGTGGAGAAAGACATGCAGACTTGATGGGTCAAGTGGTCTGTTCCTGTCTATTAACATTCTATGTTTCTATGATCACAGATTCACAAAAAAAAATGGAAATACAGTGTTAAAACATCTGTAGATGCTAGAAATAACCAGGCAGGTACAAAGAACACCAGAATCCCAAAACAGTGGCTCTTTAATGGAATGAATATTTGAGCCTCAAGACTTAAGTCAGCTCTTCATCAACTGTCCAGATGTCAGTTACTCCAATCCAAACCATCACCAAGATAGAAATGCTTCACACTCAAAGACAGAAACACTTCCAACACTGACTACATGACACCTCCCACTCCTCCAACTGGATTTGGAAGTAGCAACTAAATCAATTCCAGCTCCAGAGCATTCAAATAAACTGGAATCAGCTGTGGGAGAGGAGCCTAAGCAATTGTAATCCTTCATGTCAGGGACCCAACAATTTCAAATTAACTGCAGATACTGGGACCAACTACCTAATGTATTAATAACAATTGCATTCCAAGGCAGTGCAGTCACAGTTAGAGAATGTTTTCTGTTAATAAGAACAACCTCTCAGCTCAGGGGTGGAAAATTCCACTTATTAACTAATGACGGAGTTATTTTCAGCTTTAGCAAGCGGACAAACAATGGAATGCGCCAGTTTGCAAATTACAATAGTTTGCTTATCCTTCACCTGTAATCCTTCAACATTTGATTTCTGTTTTGTCGTCACATTTGATCCTTTGAGGCAGCTATTCCCTACACACTGACCAACCTAAAACCAAGGTATACTTTTAGAATTCAATTTTAGTTCCAAGTAACTGTCTTAAAGTGTGAAAAGTTTATTCAGGAAAAAGAAAACAAGTACTCTCAAAGGTATTAAGAGTCTAGATAACTTTTCCCAAGTAATGCAATATGAAACTTGTTTTAGGAAATTTAGAGTTCCAAAATGTGTTGAGTGGGCAACACCAGGCTACACAATTGTCAATTTTATTCAAACTATTAAAGGTTAGAACTGGGAAAAACAACAACTTGCACCTTTAACATAGGAAAACATCCTAAGGCGCTTCACAGGAGCGGAAATCAAACACAAATTTGACACTGAGCCAAAGGAGGAGATATTAGGGTGAGTGACTAAAAGCTTGGTCAAAGACGTAGGTTTTAAGGATGGTCTTAAAGGAGGAGGGAGAGGTGGAGGGATGGACCAGGCACTTTGTGTGTTTTCTTTTTAAAAAGAACTAAACGAGGAACACAATATAAATCACAAAGCATTGATTTTGAGGGATTGACTGCATAGACCTGGCAAGCTGGTTGGGGTTTGATTTCTGACCTTAGTTTGAAGGTTTCTGGTAATTTTTAAATCTACAAATCATACCATTTGAAACTATTACATTTTTCCCCATTGTTTGATTTGGTGCTTTATTTTAATATGCGTAACTTCAGAAGTTGCACTGGGGATTGCAAATGCAAGACAAGCAAGATGCTGCACAAAACGGATTGTGGAAATGGTACAATCCTGGACAAGGAAAATATTCAGTAACCAGTTAACTCCAGTGTCCAGGAAAATTCCCAACTCTTTTGACAAGGAAACCTAGATATTTGATAAAAGTTTTTAATTCATTGCAAACGAGTTTTAAATGAGATATTAGGCTTGGGATAGCTAACCATTTATGTAGTTAGTGAAAAAGTCAGAGCAAATATCAAGTAGGCTTTTTCTTAATGAAAGGAGGTAAATATACTCCTATATCAGCAATTCAAAGATTCCAGAAATTACTTTGCTTTCTGTTATGACATAAAAATGGAACATAATTTTTTTGTGCATTTTTCAGTTCTAACTTAAATTCCATCATTGAAAAGACAAATTATCTATCACCAAACTCTCCTCCCAAAGGAACTATCTAAAAGATCTGAATCTTTTGTTAATGTTATTTATCCAAATGCACCTTGTCAAACATTTAGACATTCTTCTATCTGTGCAGTGATCTTGGTTCTACATAGAATTTACAGCACAGAAACAGGCCATTTAGCTCAACTGGTCTATGCTGCTGTTTATACTCCACACAAGCCTCCTCCCACTCGAATTACCTCTTGCCGCCCTGCCCCCACATCCCTCTCTTCCCTTCTCCCTCATCTATGGATTAAGCCTCCCCTTAAATGCATCAATGCTCTCTGCTTCAACCACTCCATGTGGCAGCGAGTTACACATTCTCACCACTCTCTGGGTCAGGAAACTCCTCATAAATTCTTTATTTGATCTGATAGTGACTACCTTATATTTACGTCCCTTTGTTCTGGACTCACCCACAAGTGGAAACAGTTTCTCCACGTCCATCCTATGGAACCCCTTCATAATTCAGGTCTCCTCAGTCTTCTCTTTTCCAGAGAAAACCGCCTCAGCCTGCTCAATCTTTCCTAATCGCTACATCCTCTCAATTCTGGTAACATCCTTGTAAATCTTTTCTTCACTTTCCCCAGTGATTCAATATCCTTTTTGTCATATGGAGACTAGAACTGTACACAGTACTCCAAGTGTGGCCTAACTAGGGTTTAATATAAATGTATTACCTCCCTGCTTTTGTTTTGAATCCTCTAGAAATGAACCCATCCTTTGTACTCTTTTGTCGCCTTATCAACTTGCATTGCTACTTTTACTTATTTATATATCTGTATTTCCATATCTCTTTGCTCCTATACCGCATTTAGTTTCTTACTTTTCAAGTATGTGGCTTCCTTATTCCTCCTACCAAAATGAGCCACCTCACAATTCGCTACATTGAATTTCATTTGCCATTTCTCCACCCACTCTAAGTAGGTTTATGTCTTCCTGTATTTTGGTGCAGTCCTCCATAATACCAAATTAGGACACCCATACCGCTAATTTGAATCCAAATCATTTATGTATATGGTAAGCAGCAGTAGTACCAGCACCCTGTTATGTCACTTTATACACCAAAAATCACCAGCATCTCATGCCAGCTAATAAGAAATGTCAGAACACTTGACCTTTTAAGGCATTTTCTCACCTGCCTGTTCCAAGGCGACCATTGTCGACTGTTCAATCAAATCTCGTTCAATAAAGCTTCGGAAATCTTCACTGTATACATTTAAATCAGGCAGCTGGAACGTATAAATGGGCATCTCTAAAGGAAACTGCTCACTACTGCATTCATTTGCCACGTGTGATCGAGCGAGGGACACAATGGCCGAACTTGCATGAGAAATTCCTCGTGAGAGGCGTTTTTCTATATTGGATGGAAAAAAAATCAATTATAAAGTACTAAAAATGCAAATTCTGATTGGCTAGAAAATACCTAGAATCAGCAACTTGATTACAGTGGAAAGGTGCAAAAAATAGAAATACAATCTCAACTGCACAAGAGGATTCAAAACCACTTCCGCAGGGAGTTGGCATATAAAACCGGATTGTTAAAAAATGCACTTTTCCCTTCACTTTTAGCAAAAAAATTTAAAACATCCACGATCATCCAAGGATGCAAACATTTTGATACCAATATTTGGATATAGATGGTTAATATGTTTTGTCAAAATGATACTGCTTAAGTAGGTAACTTATTTTAACAGAGCTGCCAAAATGCAACAATTTGTTAATATATAAAAAACTCAAAAGAGCAGCTTTCTTGTTTAGGTCCCGATTGAAAATGAGCTTGGCAGAATTAGAGCACACCATTATAATAATATACTGTTTAGCATGTTGTAATGAGGGCTGTTATACCCAGATCCACTGGGCATACATTATAAATGCTGGCATTAAAATCAATTTCAATGTTTTCATCATCAACATTTAGAACATCTGTACTTTCAGTACGAGCCAATTCAGAACCACATTATATCCCACTGTGCAACAGTGATTGTTTTAATGCGAGTAAGACTGTACTTCAACACAAATACTTTGCAATCTGATCAAAAATGCTTTAGTTAGATAGGTGATGCTTCACTGGTGTGATACAAACCTTACACAACCCCAAGAGAGGAATCAAACAAGACTCAAAAAAATCTCAGTCCATGAGCATTTTAAATTTGGTATCAAGGGAATACTAAAAAAAAAAAAATCAGGATATATTTTGTTCACAATATAATACATGCATATTCAAACATCTCTCTTTGCACCTAGGCAAATTGAGAGAATACAAGAGAGAAATGGTTACACCACCACAGTGTTATTAAACATTAAAAGTAAAATAAATCTGTACAGCACTCAAAGGAGAATTCATGTATGAAACTTGCATAAATTTTGAAGGGATATTAATTTTTCCTGGAACTTTGAGTTGCTATTTTCTGTTCTTAATGAAAAATGTGCACTTTCAATTCCCACGAGTCTCCTGGATCTGAAGTCAGAGTGACAAAGCAATCCATCATCTGTAACCAGGTTCTGTGTTAAACATGTTAGTTAAGCCACTGTGACCGGCAGTGGAGACTCTTGGTAATTCTGCTGGCTCCAGCACACACTCACAAATACAAAATGGCAGCACTGAAGAAAGATTTTTTTTAAAGTTAAAAACAATATATTTTGTCAGCCGTTTGCGACAGAACTGCTGATCAGCAACTTTTAAAGCGATCAACTTACAAAAGCATAGGAAAAAAAACAAAGTGTTTGTTGTGACTGCAGTGTCTAGAAAAATTGGCAATGAGCCCTGTCCTGCTCTAGAGCAACATTCCCCGTCAGCCAATGCAGAGCAACATAGACGGCAGTGATGGAAAGTGCCCCGTCCTCAGTAACATAGGGTAGCATGGCTGAAAGTGGGTTGAGGCTGAAAACACAAGGGAAAGGAAGTGAAATTAAAAAGTACATAAAAACAATAAAAATGATAGAAAGAAACAAGGAGTTAGCTCATTCAGCAGTTTAGCCCACACTAGCTGTTCAATAGCCTATTGTATTCAAGCCAATATATGTACTGAAATAAGGGACAAGGTAATTTGTTCCAGATTTAAATACACCAGGATATTCATACTAGCTATTAATGATAGATGGGACTTTGATTTGAAATTTCACATATTCTTAGGCAGTGCTCCAAATGGATGTGCAGTCGGAGACTAGCATGCAGTGCACCTGCTGATGGATGTGCAGTCGGAGACTAGCATGCAGTGCACCTGCTGATGGATGTGCAGTCGGAGACTAGCATGCAGTGCACCTGCTGATGGATGTGCAGTCGGAGACTAGCATGCAGTGCACCTGCTGATGCCAGGACATCATTGATGTAACAAAGGAGAAATTCACACCTCCAGTAACATGCAGGGAGTTTTTACTTCACTTCCCGAGAGCGGCTGTTGGAGGTACAAAGTACGATCCTCCAATGGGAACCAGCAGCACACTTCCATAGGACCACAGGACTATTAGCAAGGATTAATCAAAGAGTTATTCATAGCTAGATGGTGCTAATTCTGCACTGTCAGCAGGGAAGCAGTGCTTGAAAGAAGTAAGTTTTGGAGACAGGGCTATGACATTGCAGCCACATCTCCCCAGCCTGCACTTTCTGCAAGTGCAGCTCCTCACTAGGAGTGCAGGATTAGCCCTATAGTTGGTTCAAATGGATAAAGTGACTTAACTTTGAAAAATGTATATTATAACTATCAGGATGCAAAATGGATAAATTACAGTAAAACTGAACTGTTATAATTGTTCATGGTGTAAAAACCTTTACAATAACTAGAATTATTGAAATGCAAAATTGCATTTTGAGACAGAGATTCTGCAGCATTTATGGGAAAAACCATGAAGGAATTCAGCAGTTGGCTGGAGATTTTGTTAGCTACAAAGATATGAAAAACACAATGAAAGCTGCAAATCAGAATAGTAACAGAAAATGCATGAAACTATACAAAATTCCATCAACTACTAATATGAGGTACGGCAGCATAGTGGTTATGTTATTGGACTAGTAATCCAGAGGTCTGGAATAATTATCCGGAGAGGCAGCTGGGGAATTTAAATTCAGTTAATTAAATAAATCTGGAATAAAAAGCTTGTGTCCGTAATGGTGACCATGAAACAACCGGATTGTTGTAAAAACCCATCTGGTTCACTAATGCCCTTTAGGGAAGGAAATCTGCCATCCTTACCCGGTCTGGCCTATATGTGACTCCAGACCCACAGCAATGTGGTGGACTGTTAACTGGCCTCTGAAATGGCGGCTCACCACCACCTTCTCAAGGGCAATAAATGCTGGCCTTGCCAGTGACGCCCACATCTCATGAACAAATATTTTTTTAAAAGCCCTTTTATACTGGTGCTTGTCTAGTTTGAATAATAGGAGAACAACACCTGTGCACAAGCTGTCCCGCTTACATTGCTAAAAGCAGGTCCTTTAACCATATTACCTTGAACAATGTTACCCTGCCTTTCCAAACAAGTTCACCTATTGGACAGTTCTTTTTCTTGCTGCTTGTAGAAGCGTCCTTCATTGAACACATGGGTCAGGTTCCTAGTGTAAACTTGCCTAAGTTGCTCAAAGTCACGCAGAGCTGTACTCAACTCCCAGCTGGGGAACCAGAACACAGACACCACTCTCCCACGATGTAAACTAAACGATTACCAATGTAAAACAGCAAAGACAGGCTGTTTTGAGTAAAAGTCTTTCTGATGCCAATAGACCTACTATGCATTTCCAGAATTCTCTGTTTCTATTTTGTAATTCCAGGTGTTCAGACACGATATTGTAAATGAAGCAAGATCGTTAAAATGATTCAAAATACCTGTAGGAACAATGGGTATCTACAGTTAAACCACATTACCTTGAGCAATCTCATCCTGTCTCTGCTCACACTTGTTCACCTGGTTGGACAGTTCTTTCTCTTGTTGCTTGTAGAAGCTTCCTTCATTGAACACATGAGGCAAGTTCCCAGTGTGAACTTGCCTAAGTTGTTCAAAGTCATTCAGCGCTGCACTCAGATCCCAGTTTTTACCTACAAATATAAAATTGTACATTGGTCCTTATTATCCAAATGTAATCGGTTTGCTATCCAGTGGGAAAAACATCAACTAGTTTCCTTCCTTGCTCCTTTATTTAAGATACAAACCCTTTGGGGACCAGGTTAGCATTTCTTGCTACTTTAAAACAAATTCAGAACCAATCAATGCAGAAATGTTTGTTCGTTATGTTTCTAAGATGTCTACTTATAATAAATAGTTGTATACACACCTGTTATATGATCACTGATCAATAAAATTCTAAAAGTGCGCAACTCATTTATAAATATGTAATAAGTGATGCTAACAACTATTTATCAAAGCAAATTAACAAGGTAATATAATGCATCAATATCACCATTGGGCAATGATTCACTGAGCTCAGTATCAGTACTGTGCAGAACACTTGACATTCACAGTTCCCATATGTAGCCTTGGCTTAGTGGGTAGCACTCTTTCCTCTGAGGCAGAAGATTGTGGGTTCAAGATCCACTCCAGAGACTTGAGTGCATAATCTGGGCTGACACTTCAGTGCAGTACTGAGGGAGTTCTGCAATCTGTCAGAGGAATAGAATCATAGAATCTTACTGCACAGGAGGCGGCCATTTGGTCCATCGTGCATGTACCGGCTTTTTGAAAGCTATCCAATTAGTCCCACTCCCCTGCGTGCAAATTTTTCCTTTTCAAGTAGTTATCCAATTTCCTTTTGAAAGTTACTAATTAATCTGCTTCCACCACCCTTTCAGGCAGTGCATTCCAGATCATAACCACTCGTGCAAAAAACAAAAATCTCCTCATCTCCCCCTCTGGTTCATTGGCCAATTATCTTGAAGGTGCAGTCTTTGAGATGAGATGTGAAACCAAGGCCCTTCTGCCCTCTCAGGTGGACTTTAAAGACCTCATGGCACCTTTCAAAGAAGAGCAGGAGAGTTCTCCCGCTGTCGTGGCCAATATTCATCACTCAAACAACATCACATTATCTGGTCATTAATCTCATTGCTGTTTATGGAACCTTGCTGTGCGCAAAATTACAACAGTGACTACACTTCAAAAGTATTTAATTGGCTGTGAAACGCTACAAGATATCCCAAAGTTGGGAAAGGCATTATATAAACACAAAAATACAAGATTTTTTTCTTTCTCATCGACTCAGATGAAGGTTCTTTGATCATTTGATCTCATCCTTCCAAAATATCAACCCTACAGTTTCCCCATTACAGTAGCTCGCTGTTTCTTGCATCAGCCTAGTGTCCTTGAAACCTGTTCAGCTGTTGATCACCCTCCAAGTAAAGAAATACTTTCTGGCATCTGTCCTAAATTTACTGTTCATAAACCTAAAACTACACCTGCTTGTGTACCTGAAATTATATGTTCGTTCATTCTGGCTAGTCCTGGCAATATCCTTCAGTTTGAATAATAATCATAATCATAGCTCATGGTAACAGAGGCAAGTTTAAGTTTTAAAGCATCTAGCAATGCTTCTGAAGATAGAGTCAATAGGTTAGGTTGCAATTCCGGTCGGGGACAGTGAACCTTGCATTCCCTTTTGTTGTAAACCTTTGCCACATTTACAAGTAGAGAAAACTTCTATTTTACACAGCTACTGTTGAAGTTACATCAGTGTTTCCATATAGTTTCTAACCCATAAAACTGTGAATTTGCTGTACGATACCAGTTAATTGCTTTTGTAAAAATGTAATATATGCACATGGTGAATTTCTAAACTTTAAGCACATCAGCTTAACTAATTTACAATTTAGAATAAAAACAGGGGACAATCAATTGAAAACTTTACAAGGGAAAAATGAAGTTCTCAAATCTCTCCCATGAAGCCTGGAGTTTAACATTTGTGCTACTGAACTAGCAATCCAGAGGTTGTCAGTTCAAATCACACCATAACAAGTTGTGAGAATGAATTCAATTAATCCGGTATATTGTAGGCTGGCATCAGAAAAGATGACAATGATAGCTGTTGTAAAATCCCAACTGATTAACTAATGTCTTTCAGAAAAGGGAATCTGCCACTCTCTACCCAGCCTGGCTTCCAGGTCCTATATAAGAAAAAAAAGGGTAATCTGTAAACTGTTAAATAACTTCAGCACCCTTAACTTAACTTTAATATGTACAAAACATATAAATAAGCATTTTTTGACACTTAATGTAAATATTTCTCAGCTGCGACTTGGGTAAAGGAATAATAAGTGAACAGAATTTCCTGGCAAGTATGAAAACATTTTCATCTTATTAAACTGAGGAACACAGAAGATAAACTAATGGGCCAAAAATTCAGCACTTGCCGGGTGAGTACGCACTGTGTACTCACCCGTAAGGCCTCCTGAAGTGCCAGTTTCCTGCATGCACGGGAAACCGGAACTTCCGGTCTCGTGAAGGGAGAGGTTCAGAGGTGAACCGCGTGCGCGGTAGAGGCTGCGCGCACGCAGCAAACTTAGGGTTTTTTTCAGGTTTCTCCGGGAGGGTAAGTATTGAAGAGGCTGCGCTTTTAAAAAGGAGGCGCAAGACCCGTTTTCAACAAGGTAAGTGGTTAATTAATTACAATTGAAAAAAATTTTCAATAGGTTTATCTTTTTTAGATACTTTAAAGAAAGGTAAGTTTATTTTTAGCACTGTTAAATTTAAATTTTTGTTTAAAGTAGTTAATTTATTTAACTTATAGTTATTTTAAAAATGTGATGGTTTTTAAAATATTTATTTGAAGTTTAGGTGTTGTTTTGGGGCCGATTTCAATTCATAGATTTGAGAGGTCTTCCTGTCAAATCTATGAATGAAAGATGGTCTGCTGCCATTGGCTCTCCATGGCCCACGTGATCCCAGGGGATGCATCGCACTAACTACGCCCCTGGGACATGCAAGCACTGCGCGCCGGCACTTGGGGGAGGCCCAGGAGCTGAAGTCCCTGTGGGCCCAGAGGTCAACGGCAGTCGCAGGTAGGTAGGTGCGCGCGGGATCCTTGCACCCGCGGGAAGCCAGGGAGCCTAATTTCTGGGCCATTAAAGCCTTCGGACAGATGTGTAAGAACATGGCTGTACACGTGTGGTGAGCTTTCCCCATGTTACATACTTTGTTTAACTATGTACTCATCAAACAGTGGGGTGTCAGTGTAGGTGCACAGAACACACTTCTATTCCCCCCCCCCTCACCCCGTATCAGTATTAAGTATTTGCATGTAATGTACATAGGCTATACGGCACAGAAACAGCCCATTCGCCCCAACCAGTCCATGCCGGCGTTTATGCTCCACTCGAGCCTCCTCCCGTCTTTCCTCATCTAAATCTATCAGCATAACCCTCTATTCCCTTCTCCCTCATATGCATATCTAACCTCCCCTTAAATTCATCTATACTATTCGCTTCAACCACTCCCTGTGGTAGCGAGTTCCACATTCTAACCACTCTCTGGGTAAAGAAGTTTCTTCTGAATTCCCTATTTGATTTCTTGGTGACTATCTTATATTGATGGCCTCTAGTTTTGCTCTTCCCCACAAGTGGAAACACTCTCTCTGTATCTACTCTATCAAAACTTTTCATGATTTTTAAAGACCTCTATTAGGTCACCCCTCAGCCTTCTCTTTTGAAGAGAAATGAGACCCTGCCTGTTCATCCAGTAGGGGTTCAATGTATAGGAAAACCTCATCTACTCTGCTCACACAATACGTCTGCACCTCAGAAGAGCGCTCCCTATTACACTGCGTTTCCTGCCATAGCCATCCTGGTACTTGTGTGAGACTGCCAATCTGAATTAAGGGCAGTTTTGTGCTGTGGATTTGTGTCTATTCAAAAGAGGTGGGAGGATTATTTAAATTGTGGTTGCAAAGGTGAGAAGACTGTACATCACCTAGCAGTTCCCCATAACCTTCCTCCAAAGTGAAATAGGAACAGGCATAGGTCATTCAGCACAGAAGGAGGCCATTTGGCCCACCATGCCTGTGCCGGCTCTTTGGTAGAGCTATCCTAAAGAATCCACGCACGTCGTGGTTGTCGGCTAGCTGCTGGATTTCCTGCGCTTTCTCCACCCACCACCTGTTCTTTAGGTCGCGAGTTTTTTGTTGGACCTCGGCCTTCAGGTGTCTGTAGAGCTGCTTTCTTGCTCTCGAGTTGTGTTGCTGTTTCCAGATCAGGAATGCCTTGCATTTGCGGCTTATTAGCTCCTGGTTGTTCTCGTCAAACCAGTCTTGGTGTTTCCTGGTCGAATGACCGAGCGTCTCTTCACAGGTGCTGATTATGGAGGCCTTGAGTGCAGACCAGGCGCTGTGGACACTGTGTCTCTGCATCACTGGGAATCATCAGGTTGTTTGTGAGGCGCAGGCTGAATAGGGCTTTCTTAGCGGGGTCTTTGAGTGCTCCAGCGTTGATTTTCCTGCGGCATTGTTTCTGTTGCCGCCGCTGTTTTGGGGCTACATTGATGGGAGATGACAGAGCGGATTAGGCGGTGGTCTGTCCAGCAGTCGTCAGCTCCTGTCATGGCGCGGGTGATGCGGATGTCCTTGCGGTCCCTCGCTCGGATGATGACGTAGTCCAGCAGATGCCAGTGCTTGGAGCGAGGGTGCTGCCATGAAGCCTTGTACTTGTCTCTCTGCCGGAACAAGGTGTTGGTTATGACAAGGCCATGTTCTAAGCATTTCGTCAGGAGGAGAGTACCGTTGGATTTGGCTAACCCCTCTCTGCCGGTCACACCTCCCCAGAGGTCTGTGTCCTTTCCAACTCTGGCGTTAAAGTCGCCAAGGAGGATCAGCTTGTTGCCCGTTAGGACTCGGGACAGGGATTGTTCGAGGCTGGAGTAGAATTCCTCTTTGGAACGTCTCTGGCTTCCAGTGTTGGGGCATACGCACTGATGACCGTAGCACACTGGTTCCGGGCTAGGGTGAGCCGAAGAGTCATGAGGCGCTCGTTTATACCGCTAGGGGAGTCGCTGAGACGCCCAACTAGTTCATTTTTTATGGCGAAGCCTACCCCATGGAGGCGGCGTTCTTTTTCAGGTTTGCCTTTCCAGGAGAAGGTGTAGCCACCACCTTGCTCCTTCAGCTGGCCTTCCCCTGCCTGCTGGGTCTCGCTTAGGGCGGCGATGTCAATGTCGAAATGTCTGAGCTCCCGGGCAACGATAGCAGTACGGCGTTCCGGTCTGTCACTGTTGGGGTTGTCCATGAGGGTCCTGACGTTCCAGGTCCCGAACTTCATTTTAAAGGGTGGAAGATGCCTGTGTGTGAATTCTTTTAACTCCAAACTATCGTTAACACCTTCACCGAAGCGTACGAGAGCATGGGCCTTACACTAAACATCCGTAAGACAAAGGTCCTTTACCAACCTGCCCCCGCCACACAGTTCTGCCACCCGATTATCAAAATCTATGACAAGGCCTTGGACAACGTGGACCACTTTCCATACCTCGGGAGCCTACTGTCAACAAGGGCAGACGTCGATGACAAAGTCCAACACCGCCTTCAGTGTGCGAGTGCAGCCTTTGGTCGCCTGAGGAAGAGAGTGTTTGAAGACCAGGCCCTCAAACCCGGCACCAAGCTCATGGTCTACAGAGCAGTAGTAATACCCGCCCTCCTGTATGCCTCAGAGACATGGACCATGTACAGCAGGCACTTCAAAGCACTGGAGAGGTACCACCAACGCTGCCTCCGCAAAAATCCTGCAAATCCATTGGCAGGATAGGCGCACCAACGTCAGTGCTCTCGCTCAGGCCAACATCCCCAGCATCGAAGCTCAATCAGCTCCGATGGACGGGTCTACTCGGAGCTCCGACACGGCAACAGAGCCCCAGGTGGGCAGAGGAAACGCTTCAAGGACACCCTCAAAGCCTTCTTGAAAAAGTGCAACATCCCCACCGACACCTGGGAATCCCTGGCCCAAGACCGTACAAAGTGGAGGAGAAGCATCCGGGAAGACGCTGAATACCTCGAGTCTCTTCACCGGGAGCAAGCGGAAGCCAAGCGCAAACAGCGGAAGGAGCGCACGTCAACCCAAGCACTCCACCCACCCGCCCCTTCAACCTCCGTCTGCCCCACCTGTGACAGAGACTGTAGGTCCCGCATTGGACTCATCAGTCACCTGAGAACTCATTTTTAATGTGGAAGCAAGTCATCTTCGGTTCCGAGGGACTGCCAAAGAAGACGAAGGAAGAAGAAAGCTATCCAATTAGTCCCACTCCCCTGCTCTTTCCCCAGAGCCCTGTATTTTTTATCCCTTCAAGTATTTATCCAATCTGTACCACCATTCAATTAGATCCTGGCTGAGCTGTACCTCAACTTTGAATTATGTATCAGCAGCCTCACGTTTGTGGGACATAGCAGAGCATCCTTCAGGTAAATAAAAGCAATCATCAATTCAAACCTGAAGTTTAACCGGACTGCTTATTTCCAGTTAATTTCTATTCTAAGTAAATTGTTAATGTTGAAATTAATATTCAGTATAAGCATCAAGTTCAGTAACTACAACTTACAGGTTTAGAGAAGTACAAGACCCTCGTGTCAATGATTAATTATATTTGATATTAAATTAAAACAAACTGTAACTGTATGAGGTACTTGACGCACAGGTTTTAACACGACAGCATTACAATGACAGCAAGGCGCTCAGCATTCAAAGCATATTTAGATCATTCTGAACATGTGGATATGACAGAACCTTTGGCTGCGTGCCAAGGCAACCTGCCGAATCTTTTTCATTTGATGTACATACCAAAATCTTTCTAATCTTCTGTACAATGTGATGCTTTATCAATATGTGATGCAAGTCTGGCATCTGAAAATTGCAGAAAGCCATGTAAATACGCAGAAACTGAATTTAAGCTTCTTACTGGAACAATTCACCCTCGACTGTAAAATGGATCCTCAAGAACATGACTCGAAGACTTATCAGTAAAATGTTTGCATACCATATGATTCCAGTTTTTGTTTTACATTTCAGTTTTACAGCCGTTACTTTGCCCGTGTTATTATTCATCTCTTCAATGAGATTACTTAGGAAAAAGTAAAAGTATTCTGATTTAAAACCTTATAATCAAGGTTCTACGAAAAACTAGTTCTTTGCAGATTTGATTTACTCTGTATTAATAAAAATGAAGACTAAAATATCCGGCATTAGAGAATGTCACCTTAAACATGACATTGTTTAAGCAATCGAGCTTTGCTATCTTGAGGCAGCTTGTAGTAGGATCAGCAGAAAGTTGGTTTACGAATGAGGCCGTAGGTTCAGTTGGTAGCACACTCGCCTCTGAGTCAGAAGGTTGTGGGTTCAAGTCCCACCCCAGGGACTTGAGCACATCTTCTTCTTCTTAGGCAGTCCCTCGGAACCGAGGATGACTTGCTTCCAGGTGACTGATGAGTCCAATGCGGGACCTACAGTCTCTGTCACAAGTGGGGCAGATGGTGATTGAAGGTCCATATCTCTGAAGCATACAGGAGGGCGGGTATCACTACTGCTCTGTAGACCATGAGCTTGGTGCCGGGTTTGTGGTCCTGGTCTTCAAACACTCTCTTCCTCAGGCGACCGAAGGCTGCACTGGCACACTGAAGGCGGTGTTGGACGTCGTCATCGATGTCTGCCCTTGTTGACAGTAGGCTCCCGAGGTATGGAAAGTGGTCCATGTTGTCCAAGGCCTCGTCATGGATTTTGATAATCGGGGAACTGTACTGTGAGGCGGGGGCAGGTTGGTAGAGGACATTTGTCTTACGGATGTTTAGTGTAAGGCCCATGCTCTCGTACGCTTCAGTGAAGGTGTTGACAATGGTTTGGAGTTCGGCCTCAGAGCGCACGCAGACGCAAGCGTCGTCTGCATACTGTAATTCGATAACAGAGGATGGGACGACCTTGGATCTGGACTGGAGGCGATGGAGGTTGAACAGTTTCCCGTTTGTTCTGTAGATTAGCTCCACTCCAGCGGGGAGCTTACGGAGGGCGAGATGGAGCATTGCAGCAAGGAAGATCGAGAAGAGCATTGGTGCGATGACACAGCCTTGCTTGACCCCAGTCCGTACATGAATTGGGTCTGTGGTGGATCCGTTGGTTAGGATCACGGCTTGCATGTCGTCGTGAAGCAGGCGGAGGATGGTGACAAACTTTTGAGGGCAGCCGAATTTGAGGAGGACACTCCATAATCCCTCATGTGTCAACGGCCTTTGTGAGGTCAAAGGCGGCCATGTACAGCGGTTGGTGCTGTTCCCTGCATTTCTCTTGTAGTTGACGCACGGTGAAGATCATGTCCATTGTGCCCCTTAGTGGGCGAATCCGCATTGCGACTCTGGGAGGAGCTCTTCAGCCACTGGGAGAAGGCGATTGAGGAGGATTCTTGCGATGACTTTCCCTGTGGCAGACAGCAGGGAGACTCCTCTGTAATTACCGCAATCGAACTTGTCACCTTTCTTGAAGATGGTCACGATTACGGCGTCTCTGAGATCCCCTGGCATGCTCTCCTCCTTCCAAATAAGAGAAATGAGTTAATGTATTCGCGCCAATAGTGCGGGATTCCATCTGCTCCTGAGGCCTTGTTGTTCTTCAGTTGTCGGATGGTCTTTTCAACCTCATGCCGGGCTGGGGTTGTGCTGAGGTGGTGGCGGGTAGCATGCTGCGGGATGCAGTTGAGGACACTTGCGTCGAAGACAGAGTCTTGGTTAAGGAGATCTTCGAAGTGCTCCTTCCAGCGGGCACTGACTGCCTCTCTGTCCTTGATGAGTACCTCTCCGTTCTTGGCCCGCAGTGGGGTAGGACCTTGGGCCGTAGGTGGTCAAGACCACTTGAGCACATAAAGCTAGGCTGACACTCCAGTGCAGTCCTGAGAGAGTTCTGCACTGTTGGAGGTGCCGTCTTTCGGATGAGACGTTAAACTGAGGTCCCATCTGCTCTCTCAGGTGGACGTAAAAGATCCCAAGGCACTATTTCAAAGAAGAGCAGGGGAGTTATCCCCGGTGTCCTGGCCAATATTTATCACTCAATCCACAGAACAAAAACAGATTAACTGGTCATTTTCACATTGTTGTTTGTGGGACCTTGCTGTGCGCAAACTGGCTGCCATATTTCCCACATTACAACAGTGACTCCACTTCAAAAGTACTTTTTGACTAATTGACTGTAAAGTGCTTTGAGACGTCCGGTGGTCGTGAAATGCACGATATAAATGCAAGTCTTTCCTTTATCTTTGAAACATCAAACTATTCCTGTCTAGCTGAGAAAAATTGTTGCTAATATCTGAAGAGCAGTCAGTTTTATTATTTAGGGCTGTGCAGCAAATGCTTGTATAAAGTTCATCTTATAGAAACTTAAGGCTGTTGTCTTGACTCGCAATGTAATAAGCCACCCTCAAAACTAATGAGATAAGTGTGAACACCCTATTGATACTAGGTGCTCTTGATAGGGTAGCTCCGTGTTAAACTATTGGCAATTTTCTGCCCATTGTACAGGTCTACATAAGTGAATATTTTTTTTCTCCAAATGTAGCAGATGCACACTGCATGAAACCAAATTCAAACCCAGCTGTACTCTATTTAAAAAAAAACTATTTCCTCTGGTGAAACACTCTAGAAACAAAAGGGCATAATCTTAAAATTATGGATAGGCCATTTAGGAGTGAAATCAGGAAGCACCTTTACACACATTGGGAAATCTGGCATCCAATTCCCAAAAGACTGTGGATGCTGGGGGACCACTGAAATTTTCAAGACTAAGCTCGATAGATTTTTGCCAATCAGTGAAGTGATGGAAGGAGTCATTAATAATGCCATCAAGCGACACTTCCCTCTCCTGCCACCTTTACTCATAAGGAGGATAGGAGCAGCAATGTCGCGGGAACACCATCACCTCCAAGTCACACACCATCCTGACTTGGATTCACATCATCAATCCTTCATCATCACTGGATCAATATCCTGGAAGTCCCTACCTAACACCATTGTGGGAGCACCATCACCACAAGAAAAAAAGAGAAGGCTGAGAGGTGACCTAATAGAGGTCTTTAAAATTATGAAAGGTTTTGATAGAGTGGATACAGAGAGAGAGTGTTTCCACTTGTGAGGAAGAGCAAAACCAGAGGCCATCAGTACAAGACAGTCATCAAGAAATCAAATAGGGAATTCGGGAGAAATTTCTTTACCCAGAGAGTGGATAGAATGTGGAACGCGCTACTACAGGGAGTAGTTGAGGCGAATAGTATAGCTGTATTTAAGGGGAGGCTAGATAACATATGAGGGAGAAAGGAATATAGGGTTATGCTGATAGAGTTAGATGAGGAAGGATGGGAGGAGGCTTGAGTGGAGAATAAACACCGGCATGGAGTGGCTGGGGCGAATGGCCTGTTTCTGTGCTGTATATCCTATGTTATTCTATATAAGAACTACAGCTGCTCAAGGAGAAGGTGCACCATCATCTTTTCGGGGCAACTAAGGACGGTCAATAACTGTGGCTTTGTGATTGTTGCCCACATTCCATAAAAAAAATATTTTAAAAACAATGAAGCCTCCCTTATCCAACCTTACACGATACAGAAAGCTGAGACTCTAGAGAGTTCACTGTTATTACTGGTTGGGGGGGGAAAGGGACAAGTATTTTAAAATTACTGCAAAATGCAATATCCGTCATATTTTATCACACCACATGAGCTTATGTTACCTTGCCTACTGATTTCTACTGTAAATTACATGAAACCAGTCAATTACATGAACATTCAGGAACTGAAGTGGATTTATATTGCTGAATGTTATTTAGAAAAGGATATGCAGCACATGATGCTTACGATTTCACACCAGTACGCTGATGCCTCAGCAGATTCTGGGAGTGAGTAGCTAAGCAGAGAAGGAACGTGTCAGGTTTGAACCTCCCCCCGCTGCCCCTCCATGCCAAGTTGGCCGATCTCAAGCAGGGCAGCTGTTGGGACATGAAAACTGGCCTCAGTAACACGGAGCTAAATTGTGGGGGGGGGGGGGGGGGGAAGCATTCAGGAATCCAGCTCCTGACTGACCTCCAGTGACTCCTGCTGGAAGATGCATGCATGTGGATGCTGGGGAGAAAAGGATCAGGCTAGACTATGATGCACACATAACCAAGTTGAATGCCAGCACTCAATGCCCAGGCTTACACATGAAGTTTGGCCACTGAAGCAAGGTACCAGAAGGCTGTCAGTGCTTATGGCACCATACTCCAGCAGATGCTGATGTCTTCATGACAGAAGAGGAGAGGGGAAAGCTAAATAAAACAAGCACAATGTACAATTTTTTGTTGACACATTTTACATAGTTCAGCGCTCAAGGGTGTCAGATTATTAGCACTCTTGTTATACAATCCTGATCCACATTGAGCTACATTTTATTAGGCACCCAAGGAATTTCATACATGTGTATAAACCAATATTATTTAGATGGAATAAGAATCATCCCAGCACTATTTCCATCTACTTATCAAAGCTCAACTCTGCTACGATTCCATATAACCTTAATATGAATTAATTTTGATGAAATTCAGTTGATAGTAGTAATATAAAGCCAAGGAATCTTACAAAATTCACTTTGTATGGTTCAGAGTAATTTTACTGACAAAGACGACTAAGTGAAGTACTATTTTTTTGTTATTCATTTTCCAGAATCCAGTTTAAAAAAAAAAAAAAATCTGTATCCAGGACCACCTGCATGCATACTGTAGTCAGTCAAAGGATCACTTGTTACATTATCACCCATGGGCTCACCAGACTGCAGTACAAGCTGTTAAAAGCATTGGCTCACTACAATACTCTCTTTGGTACAACAGGAATGTCAACAAGTCTCCTGTCGCCAAGCAGATGGAGAAGGCAGCCTGCTGCAGGTCAATTTGATGGCTGCTAGATGATGATGATCAATAGCAGCCCAGTGAAGTCTACCCATCTGATTTCCCTTCCTGCCCTCATAAAAGGAGGTGCCAAGGTGTCTTCTGACAGCAGCCAGGCTGAGATCAGACCTCTGTAGTGGGCAATCAAGTTGCATGTTACCACTTTGTTATATAGATCACTTGTGTTCCCATGTCTTTGCAGTATCCCAAACGCTTGTATATATACAAATTTAAAAAAAAATTAAACTGTATGACGTAATAACTCCTTCATTTTCACATCACACTGGCCCCAAGATCAATGTTATTCTGATTACATATATCCAGAAGCATAATAATAGGTGGTGTGAAGAATGTATTACTGCTCTGATTGGCAAGACGACAGCTCCCCCCAATCTAATTTCCCAAGAGCCCACTCAAAATCATTACTTCATGCTAGCTGAACAGGGCTGGAGCTCTCAGAGTGTATCGAGTGATTATAGGAACAAGAAAGTAATTTTGTGTCAATCAGATGGACAAGAAACCCTCAGGGTCGATGTCTTTGCCAATAATATGGCCCCCAATATCATTTTGCTAGCATATGCTCTTCCCCCAAAAGAGGTTGGCAGGAATTTGATGAAGGCCCCTGGCATGAATATGCAAACCACATGCTCATAAACAGACTTCTGCTGTGAAGACATCAATATCTTCAAGTAGAAACAAGAATGGGACCAAGATTAAACATTTAATTTAAAAGCTACATATACACGTACACATATATACACACACAAATTCTGACCACTGTGAAGTAAAGCAGTTTCAAAGATTAAATTTCTTTTATACTTTTGCAGAATATGAACAACTAGTGCAAGAAGCAATATTCTGCATTGTAACACACGTTAATGTGGCAGCATAGTAAGCAAATCTACCTATAGCCAACCAGAAAACCACACTCTTACGTTAAGAAATTCTAAACATTGGAAATAATATTATATATGGCAAAGGAAATTGAAAAAAATGTACAACACAAAAATATTCTACCCTTCTTCATTAAAGATTACACAGCCAACAATTAACAGTTAACAATATTTGTTCTTCAGTATTGAACTCACCTTCCAGCAGGTCTCTTGCCAGACCAGGTTCTGCCCCCGTGGACCGAACAAAGTCTGACAGGACCGCATCCATATCAAGAGTCATGTGATCATGTAGACGCACTACCTGACCCACAGCAGAACTGGTTTTGGTCGCCAGGCTTTTAGTCGGTCATCTGTTGAAGAAAAAATAAAGAAAATAAGAACAGTTTCCAGAGCATAAAAAACAAACTTTGCATCAATCCAGGAGGAGTTCATGACTACTTCCCACTAATTGCTGCAGTCAGTCAGGGAAGTATAGCATCCCTCACAGAATTACTTGCTTGTTTTCTGCTGCTGCGAAGTAATATGAATGCAGCAGCTCACTCCTAACTGTTTGTACCATCCAGTAGCTGTGAAAGTAACAACCCCACCAGTGTGTGACAATGACTCATATCTGAGGAACTAAAAGAATAAAGAAAACAATCCACAACTGCGAACAGCATACAGCATAAAGTTAATGACTGCTCCATTTCACCGAAATAAGTAATTAAGAACCAGAATTAAAATCCAAAGCAACTCTGCTTCATAGCCAGTAAAAGCATGCCTGTATCACACATACAAAGGCAACATATTGCAAATGCTGGAAATCTGAAATATAAACAGAAAATGCTGGAAATACTCAGCAGGTCAGGCAGTATCTGCGGAGAGAGAAACAGAGTTAACGTTTCAGGTCAGTGACCTGATGAAAGGTCATCAACCTGAAACGTTAACTCTGTTTCTCTCTCCGCAGATGCTGCCTGACCTGCTGAGTATTTCCAGCATTTTCTGTTTATATACCTGTATCAGATATTCAGTACTGATTGTTTAAGCAGATGAGAGTATAAACCAAGCTATTTGAAAGGGCTCTTATTTCAAGAGCACGAGCAACTGCATAACCCGCACATGAATAAGTCACCAGTGATTTACATGACTCAGTGTCATAGCAGAGTAACTTCTTAAAAACATAATTTGATTTCCAGGATTCTACCTAAACAAAATCAAAATTGTGTAAAAAATGGCATCAAAATGCAAAGAAGATAACATGATCCCCATTAGAGTGCCATTATATTTAATGAAGGAAGCTCAAACTTCACTGACATAAGCTCTATACAGAAGATCTACTTTGCTGTTCCCAAGTCTGTAATAAGGTTTTATTCCATTTCTAAAACTGCTGCCCGTTGTTTTTTGTTGGGCTACTGGAAGACTCAGTTGTACAGAAAAATGTGAAGAGGTGCTACAATGGGCCACAATTTTTGTGGATGTGACATTATTCAGAATTCAAGACAAAATGTACGAGCGAAAGCTAGCCCTATGCCAAAGGGCAAAATGTAGATAAGGAAGAGAAAGGGCAGAGGACAGATCGTTGGTGAACCCTGGAGGTGTCAGTGCAGGGGGAGGGAAGAGAAGACATTGCTAGAGATGTACACTGCGTTCAGATAGGAACCATGCAAAGGTGGTCCCATGGAGCTGGGAAAAGAGGTATTGGAGGTGGATGGCATGGTTCACCATAACAAGAGCACGAAAGAAGAAAGACTTGCATTTATATAGCGCCTTTCATGACCACCGGACGTCTCAAAACGCTTTACAGCCAATTAAGTACTTTTTTTGAAGTGTAGTCACCATTGTAATGTGGGAAACGCGACAGCCAATTTGCGCACAGCAAGCTCCCACAAACAGCAACGTGATAATGACCAGATAATCTGTTTTTGTTATGTTGGTTGAGGGATAAGTATTGACCAGGACACCAAGGATAACTCCCCTGCTCTTCTTCGAAATAGTGCCATGCGATCTTTTACGTCCACCTGAGAGAGCAGACGGGGCCCTCTGTTTAATGTCTCATCTGAAAGACAGCACCTCCGGCAGTGCAGCACTCCCTCAGCACTGCACTGGAGTGTCAGCCTAGCTTTATGTGCTCAAGTCCCTGGAGTGGGACTTGAACCCACAACCTTCTGACGCAGAGGCTAGTGTGCTACCCACTGAGCCACAGCCGAAGAGAGATAAAGCACCATGATAATAGTGACAGAAGATGTCATTCAGGACTTTAGCTAGGGCCATTTTAGTGCTGTGGAAAGGGTGCAAGCCAGACTGCAGAGATTCAAACAGGGAATTTCAGGGGAAATGGGTATGGAGCTTATATGCAACAGCATATTCAAGGAACTTCGAAATAAAATGGAGGTTGGAGATGATTCAGTAGCTGGAAAGGACAGATAGTGTAAGTGAATTTTTAAGGGGAGTGAGACAGTGCCTGAGAAAAAGGGAACATTGACAACGTCAGACAGCATGGGGAACCAAAAATGGGGGTTGAGGCATGGTGTTAATCTTTACCTTCTAGTATGATCCTGGAGTAACAGGTGGTTTCAGCGGAAGAGAGTGAAGCACAGTTGCGCTTAATGTGGTCAAGCCAGATCTGGTAATTGATTACTAGGCCAGTTGTACATCTCGTACATTCTAGTTTATACCCCTCTGACTTGTGGAAGCAAAAAGGGGGATGTAGCAGATGGAATGACAGGCCAGAAGGAGACGGTGCTCGAACTACAGGGCACGAGGGTGTCGAAGGCAAAAACAAGGAGGCAATTAAGCAGGCTAACAGAGCAGAGGTGCTATGACAAATGACGGGTCAAAGGCAAGGAAATTGGGAATTTCTAAATGAGTTTGTGATGGAAATGGGCAATTGTTTCCATGGGTGAATGTTGAGAATAGTGGGGATTGAAGGGGGGGAGGAGGATGTGGGCAGTAAAAGTGAAGTGGTCAGAGATTGCTTCAGCGATCCAAATCTTGGGTGCAGAGAGCCAAAGGTGATGAAGAAGTCAAGGAGGTGCCCAAGTATGAGTGGGGCAGTTTAAATAGAGGGTGAGATTGAGGGAGGAAAGGAGGACAGGGACGTCAGAACAGAGGAGGCAGAAGCAGTTGCGCTGTGGATTGGTATCACTGAGGATGAGGAGTCACCTAGTGCAGAGGCTGAGGGAAGAGTGACATCTTAGTACAGCTTAGGGGCAGTAAAAAAACAAAGATTTTAGAGCGAGACGTGAAGGATAGAAAAAGATTTCGAAAGAGAAGGTGCCATGCTAACATGCATGCTAAAAAGCGGAAGCAGCATACTATAGGGCTAAGCGATCCCCCAATCAACGGATCAGATCAAAGCTCTGCAGTCCTGCTACATCGAGTCGTGTATGGTGGTGGACCATTAAACAACTAACGGGAGGAGGAAGCTCCATGAATATCCCCATCCTCAATGATGGTGGAGCCCAGCACGTGAGTGCAAAGGACAAGGCTGAAGCGTTTGCAACCATCTTCAGCCAGAAGTGCCGAGTGGATGATCCATATCGGCCTCCTCCGGAGGTCCCCACCATCACAGAAGCCAGTCTTCAGCCAATTCGATTCACTCCACGTGATATCAAGAAACTGCTGAGCGCACTGGATACAGCAAAGGCTATGGGCCCCGACAACATCCTGGTTGTCGTGCTGAAGACTTGTGCTCCAGAACTAGCCACGCCTCAAGCCAAGCTGTTCCAGTACAGCTACAACACTGGCATCTATCCAACAATGTGGAAAACTGTCCAGGTATGTCCTGTCCACAAAAAGCAGGACAAATACAACCCGGCCAATTACCACCTCATCAGTCTACTCTCAATCATCAGCAAAGTGATGGAAGGTGTCATCGACAGTGCTATCAAGTGGCACTTATTCACCAATTAAATGCATATTTTGGTTCTGTCTTCACAAAGGAGGACACAAATAACCTCCCAGAGATGTTGGAGAACATACGGTCTGATGAAAGGGAGGAACTGAAAGAAATCAGTATTTGCAGGGATATGGTGTTAGGGAAATTGACGGGATTGAAGGCCGATAAATCCCCAGGGCCTGATAATCTACATCCTAGGGTACTTAAGGAAGTGGCCCTAGAAATAGTAGATGCATTGCTGATCATCTTCCAACATTCGATGGAATCTGGAACTGTACCCATAGATTGGAGGGTAGCTAATGTTACCCCACTATTCAAAAAGGGTGGTAGAGAGAAAGCGGGGAATTACAGACCGGTAAGCCTGACATCGGTAGTGGGGAAAATGCTAGAGTCCATTATAAAGGATGTAATAGCTGAGCATTTGAAAAACAGTGACAGGATCGGACAAAGTCAACATGGATTTACAAAAGGTAAATCGTGCTTGACTAATCTACTGGAATTTTTTGAGGATGTAACTGGGAAAATAGATAAGGGAGAACCAGTAGATGTGGTGTATTTGGACTTTCAAAAGGCTTTCGATAAGGTCCCGCATAAGAGATTAGCGGGTAAAGTTAAGGCACATGGGATTGGGGGCAAGGTATTGACTTCGTTAGAGAACTGGTTGGCGGACAGAAAGCAGAGAGTAGGAATTAATGGGTCTTTTTCCGAGTGGCAAGCAGTGACTAGTGGGGTACCGCAGGGATCGGTCCTTGGACCCCAGCTATTCACAATATACATTAATGATCTAGATAAGGGAATTAAATGTAATATCTCCAAGTTTGCAGATGACACAAAGCTGGGTGGGAGTGTGTGCAGCGAGGAGAATAGCGAGAAACTCCAGGATGATCTGGACAGGTTGGGTGAGTGGGCAGAAGCGTGGCAGATGCAATATAACGTGGATAAGTGCGAGGTTATCCACTTTGGTGTCAAAAACAGAAAGGCAGACTATTATCTGAATGGCAATAGATTGGGAGAAGGGGAAGTGCAACGAGACCTGGGTGTCCTTGTGCACCAGTCGCTGAAAGTAAGCATGCAGGTGCAGCAGGCGGTGAAGAAGGCAAATGGTATGTTGGCCTTCATAGCGAAAGGGTTTGAGTATAGGAACAGGGATGTCCTGCTGCAGTTGTACAGGGCCTTGGTGAGACCACACCTTGAGTACTGTGTGCAGTTTTGGTCGTCTTATCTGAGGAAGGATGTTCTTGCCATGGAAGGAGTTCAGCGAAGATTCACAAGGCTGATACCTGGGATGGCAGGAATGACATATGAGGAGAGATTGGGTCGATTGGGCTTATACTCACTGGAGTATAGAAGAATGAGAGGGGATCTCATCTAAACATATAAAATTCTGACAGGTCTGGACAAACTAGATGCAGGAAGAATGTTCCCGATGGTCGGAGAGTCCAGAACCAGGGGTCATAATCTACGGATAACGGGTAAACCATTTAGGACAGAAATGAGGAAGAATTTCTTCACCCAGAGAGTGGTGAACCTGTGGAATTCTCTACCACAGAAGGTAGTTGAGGCGAAGTCATTAAATATATTCAAGGATGAGTTAGATATATTTCTTAAAGCTAAAGGTATCAAGGGATATGGGGAGAAGGCAGGTACAGGGTACTGAGTTTAGATGATCAGCCATGATCTCATCGAATGGCGGAGCAGGCTCGAGGGGCCGAATGGCCTACTCCTGCTCCTATCTTCTATGTTTCTATGTAATAACCTGCTCACTGATGCCCAGTTTGGGTTCCGCCAAGACTACTCGGCTCCCGACCTCATTACAGCCTTGGTCCAAACATGAACAAAGGAGCTGAATTCCAGAGGTGAGGTGAGAGTGACTGCCCTTGACATCAAAGCAGCATTTGACCAAGTGTGGCATCAAGGAGCCCCAGTAAAACTGAAGTCAATGGGAATCGGGGGGAAAACTCTCAACTGGCTGGAGCCATACCTAGCACAAAGGAAGATGGTTGTGGTGGTTGAAGGTCAATCATCACAGCCCCAGGACATCGCTGCAGGTGTTCCTCAGGGCAATGTCCTAGGCCCAACCATCTTCAGCTGCTTCATCAATGACCTACCCTCCAATATAAGGTCAGATTGGGGATATTCGCTGATGACTGCAGTGTTCAGTGCCATTCACAACTCCTCAGATAATGAAGCAGTCCATGCCCGCATGCAACAAGACCTGGACGACGTTCAGGCTTGGGCTTATAAGTGGCAGGTAATATTCGCGCCACACATGTACGAGGCAATGACCATCTCCAACAAGCGAGAGTCTAACCACCGCCCCTTGACATTCAACAGCATTACCATCACCGAATCCCCCACTATAAACATCCTGGGGGTCACCATTTACCAGAAAATTAACTGGACCAGCCACATAAATACTGTGGTAACAAGAGCAGGTCAGAGGCTGGGTATTCTGCGGCGAGTGTCTCGCCTCCTGACTCCCCAAAGCCTTTCCACCATCTACAAGGCACAAGTAAGGAGTATGATGGAATACTCTCCACTTGCCTGGATGAGTGCAGCTCCAACAACACTCAAGAAGCGCAACGCCATCCAGGACAAAGCAGCCCGCTTGATTGGCACCCCATCCACCACCTTAAACATTCACTCCCTCCACCACCGGTGTACCGTGGCTGCAGTGTGTACCATCTACAAGATGCACTGCAGTAACTCACCAAGGCTTCTTCGGCAGCACCTCCCAAACCCGTGACCTCTTCCACCTAGAAGGACAAGGGCAGCAAAAGCATGGGAACGCCACCACCTCCAAGTTCCCCTCCAAGTCACACACCATCCTGACTTAGAAGTATATCGCCGATCCTTCATCATCGCTGGGTCAAAATCCTGGAACTCCCTACCTAACAGCACTACGGGAGTACCTTCACCACACAGACTGCAGCGGTTCAAGAAGGCGGCTCACCACCACCTTCTCAAGGGCAATTAGGGATGGGCAATAAATGTTGGCCTTGCCAGTGACGCCCACATCCCATGAACGAATAAAATAAAAGTAGGTGGAGAGGCTAAATTCAGATGTGGTAATGAAGGCCAGGTCACTACCATGACAGTTTGGATAAGGCTGGTGGTAAAATGTATAGACAGGTGGAAAGGGGAAAAAATTGCTGGACAAGAGGCATATCTCTGTCAGTGCCAGGATGTCAAAGGAATTATCTGGAATAAGGTCATGAATGGCAAGGATCTTTTTCACGAATAAGTGAACATTCTGGAGGGATATATGAAGGCAGTGGTTGGAGAGATTAGTTCTGGAGGAGCATGTACAGTGAGGTGGTTGCTGGGAGCCAAGGTTGGGGCAATTTGAATTGATGCTCTTGAACAGCCACTGATGATCCTGGGGTGCACCTTTTGAAAAATACCAAGGAAAGTACAGAGAGAAGCTGTGAGCTCATTCAGGAGGGATTCAAGATTGGGACAATGTTATGAAAGAAAGAATTGGTGTGGAGTCATGAAGGATGGAATGAGGGTGTGGGGGGAGATGGGGAGGCCATGGTCATGGCCAAGGGAGATACAAAAGGTAGCATAGCCAGGTGAGAGGAAGTGGAGGAGAAAGGAGAGCTGGACCCAGGAGGGTGGAAAGGAAAAACAGGGAGTAATGGGCTTGGGTCCAGAGTAGCAGCCAAGATATATACACAAATGGACACAGGAAAACCTGAGGTACAGGAACATGTTGGAGATCTAGGATGAGGACAGAGAGGAGAGGACATAGGATGAGGAGAGGAGAGCACATAATCAGTCCAGATCTGAGGTCCTATTGAACCAGGAGGCAGTGGTGGAATGAGGTCTGGTTGTAAAAAAGCAATGCGGGAGGGGGAGGTAGAGAGGGAAGGGGATTACAGCAGCCACTAGCCAGCTAAGAGGAGAAGCATGGTACTAGGCAAACATGGCCATTAAATTATTATTGGATACACATATAAACACACGAGGAAATGTGCACACCAAGACCTGTCCAAATGGGGAGAAGGACAAGAATTCTAATCATGCCAAACTACACATTGTTTCAGCCACCAAAGCAGGTACTTCATTCACCTGGCAGGTAACAAAGGAAATATGAACACCAAAACCAGATAGATTTTCCAAGATCCCAATATGTATTCTGCAGCAGCCAGAGATTCAGACATGAGATATATGACTTTGTCTAATGGCAGATTCAGATCAAAAGCTGGAGTGACAAGTTTGAAGTGTGGTCTTCCCTGATCCAGACACATAGGTACGAGTCTTTTCCAATTACAGTTATGTAGCTTTTATGAAGAAGGAGGCTTGTGACAGGCTACAGTCATAGCAAAGACCCAAGTCGAGTAACCCCTGAGCAGTCAGTCTGTTCTTCTCGCCAGCCAGACCTTTAGCCATACGCTGACCAGAGCTGGGTGCCAGAATTTCAATAGTTTCTGGGACAGCTTTCAGCATTGTAAGGAAAATGGTGGAATCTCCAAAAAGTGTGAAAAACATACCTGTCTGAATTAGTAAGGGCCCCAGTGACATCATCCGCAGGCATGGGATCAGTTTCCGTATATTAGCTGATGATAGCAAACTCTACGTCTCCACCACTTCCTTCGATCCACGACCACAACTGTGCTGTCAAACTACCTGTCCGATGCAAGTCATGTATTAGTCAAAATTTCCTCCAACTGACCAGGAAGACCAAAGTCATCATTTTCAGTTCCCCCAAGATACTGCACTCCTTTAATATGGAGTGTACCCGCCTCTGTAGCCTAAACCAAGCCATGAAAATCTTGGCACCCTACTCAACGCAGAATTGAGGTTCGAACTCCACATCCTATCCCTCACCAATACCACTTACTTTCACCTCTGCAACATCGACCGTCTCCACTCCTACCTCACTTCTACTGCCGCCAAAATTGTAATCTACACTTTGTCATCTCTAGACTTGATTTCGCCAATGTTCTCCTTGCCAGCTCTCACCCTCTGCCTTGTACTTGTTCAAAAATCAGCCACCGGTATCCTGCCCCGCAATTAATCTCATTCACCCATCTGCATCTTTGCTAACCTACACTGGCTCAGTCCCTAATTTAGTAGCATGTTAACATTTCAGGCAGGAGAACATCTTCAGTCCACAGAGCTTATCTTTCCAGACCTCCCATCAGATTCCTTACTGTGATTTCGGGATTAATAGCAGGAATCTACCTGGTCTCTTTTTAAACCCTGCCTGTACCACCAACCCTCCCTGTACCACCAACCCTCCTGGCAATCAGTTCCATAATTCTATTTCCCTCTTCCTAAAAATAGAGAGGCTGCAGAGGAGATTTAGTAGAATGATACCAGGGATGAGGAACTTCAGTTATGTGGCTAGACTAGAGCAGCTGGGACTGTTCTCCTTGCAGCAGAGAAGGTTAAGGGGAAATTTAATGGCAGTGTTCCAGATAATGAGGGGTTTTGATAGAGCAAATAAGGAGAAACTGTTTCCACTGGTAGGATGGTCAGTAACCAGAGGACACAGATTTAAGATAATTAGCAAAAGAACCAGAGGGGAGACGAGAAGAATTGTTATGATGATCTGGAATGCACTGCCTGAAAGGGCGGTGGAAGCAGATTCAATAGTAACTTTCAAAAGGGAATTGGATATATAATTGAAAAGGAAAAATTTACAGAGCTATGGGGAAAGAGCAGGGGAGTGGGACTAATTGGATAGCTCTATCAAAGAGCCAGCACAGGCACAATGGGCCAAATGGCCCCTTCCGTGCTGTAAAATTGTATAATTATTGTGAATATTACCACAGAAGATCCACTAATCTATACAGAACTTTGAGGCTCCATAACCAAATAACATTACTGTGCTCCCACGTACTAATTTATCAATCACTGATTCTACTGTCCTTCATCACTCTCCCTATAGAAAATGCTAGCATCAACAAACAAGACTTCAATTCAATCCTTTTATTATTACTGCCAAGTAGTTTGAATGGATAACAAAAATACGTGAAGTATAACAACTTTAATGTCAGGGTTTGTTCTGCAGAAACGTCTCCTGCACACTAATTACCAGTGTTTATTCAGTGCAGGAGCTATTTATTACCCTTCAGTGTAGATAACTTAAATAAAGCCAGTGGAAAAACTCAGTATGGGGGCAGGGGTACCTTGCAAACATAAATAGAAAAAAGGTTTAACTCCTTCCTCAACATAAATGTGGACTGAGTCATGCTCCAGATGGGATTTAATTATATTTCTGTTTGACCAAACCGGAAAACGTCATACCTGCCAGATAACAGCAATGGAGAATGTATTCCATTATCCACTCAGCCAGCTGTTTGAAAGGAGCCTTAGTCATAACCTGAGGATCCCAGGCTATGGAAATTGTTGAGACTTCTGAAATGCCTCCTATTTAGATCCATTTAATTAAAAAGTCAATGCCGTTCTCAATAAATAGTAAGGCAGAAAAAGGATGGGACAACTAACTCTTGCTACAAGTGAAAGTGTGAAACCACCTTTAGTGAGAACCTAGAATGGGTCTGAGGACTGCCTGATTACTATCAAATTAGATAACATGTACAACAGCCAGTGCTTGAAGCTCACTGACCCACCAGACCCAAACACAGCCACTAGCATAGCGGTTTTAGAAGATAAAAATTTGAGCTTGCATGAACTGATACACAAAGGCAAGATATTAGTTAATAAAGAACTAAACTTAAGTTCCATTAGAGGGATCCAGATTTCAGACCCTTTTTATAAACAGACATCAAATCAGAGGGAAGATAGTTCAATTGCTATGACATGAACTTTCAGCCTGAGTGATGGAAAATGTTCAAAATACTCCAGAACTGGAAAACATCAAATTAAAAAAAGCGGATGTGTTTAGCGATTCACTTAATGTTATTTGCTCTTTTTCCTGAAAAGTTCCTTAAGAACAAGTATTGACCACAATCAAAGAAAGTGTATTTACCAGGAAACATTTCCACTCAACAGCCAAGCCATTAAATGGAAACTCACCTTTCCACAGATGAGACTTGATTGGATAACTGAAAGAGGATGGTCCTTCTATGGGGCACCAAAACTAGTGATTTAGTTCCAGGATGCCGGAAGACAACGGGTCAATACAGGGTTACCATAATTAACATCACTTCTCTAGTCACGTCTGAAGAACCGTGAGAACAGGGAAAACAGAAGAAATGAATACAGAAATATCCATTTCCAAGAAAAAAAGATAGTCTGATCTCATGCAAAATCAGGAGGATTTGTGCTTTACCCATGTTGTAAAGAAACTCAACTGACGAGTAACTCCATGTCCTGAAAATTCAGCAGACTACCTATTGGTAGATCATCTATTCACGAGGGTGAACCATAGGAAACTCGATTCACTGGGTGCCACATTGTTCATCCCAACTATAAGATGAACCAGGTGTGTCCCACATCTTTGCTGCACCAGTGAATAATCAGTGTTGCATCCTGCCAGATGGACAGAGTCTGTATATACAGACTAATGTTGTGTTCTTGATCCAGTGACTGTTCTATACCAGGGCCTGAATGTGAACCCAAGCAAACACTTCCAAGTTTGAGTCTGTTGATAATGGCAAGTGGACTCATGTTGTTACTTCTGTTCTTAGTGGAGGGATTTAATGATCAAGTTGTGTGTTGGCATGATACACGGTCTCTACAGTATCTGTTCTACCATATCATCATTTAGTGAACCGTTTTGTAAAGGGAACAATATAAACAGATTGGATAGCTGGATGAAGGGATATGGGAACAAGGTGGGTAAATGTGCTGTTGTGGAGGGTAAACGCCGACACAGACTGATTGGGCCAAATGGCCTGTTTGTATTGTAATTTCTATGTATAAAGTAAAAGCCTGATGATTTTTTTCATTAGAAATCAAAAACAGCCCATCAGTGGTTGGAGTACCTAAATTTGTAACATTTCTTAATTATTACTTTTTAGTTTCAGTTAGATTGGCAGTGCATTTGGTACAACCATGGTGAAAAGTAATTTGAGGAGAAAATACAACAAGATCACAGGGAAGTGAAACAAACGCCTAATTGGGCTGTAATTTTTTTTTTAAATGATTAGTGATAGAATTGTGAGCTAGAACTTAAAAAATACCCCACCGCATGCCCATAACTCCCCGACAGTAAGATGCAACTACAGACTGGGAAGTCTTGTTATTTTTCTTTTTAAACATTAGAAACCAAATGCTCTCAGGTAAGATTGAGGTGTTTTATATTTATTCATTTTCATAGCCAGGTTTGACCGTTGTTCTGCATCTACAGAAATATATTTCAAATTAACTCAAGTGCATTTATTTGAAGTCCAACCTCATGATCCGAGTGGAGTTACTAACGTCTCACTTACTGTTGTAAAGCGTTGCAGAGCTGGGTCACTGCGAGGTGCAGGGAGGTGCCTTTGTGAACATTGTAAAGCCACTTCATCAGCAGACACTTTCACTAACAGTTTCGATTTGATCCATATCCTTAAAACCTGAAGGCAATAGTCAAACGACCGTTTAACATTCAAATAGATCCTTATCTAATGTTGCATCAAAGGTATTCTACTGAAATACAACTTCTGTTTCACAAGATCAAAACTTCAAACTAACCTATACAATGTCTTTCAGCATCTTCATCAAAGGCTTTGTCTTTGTAATTATTCAGCTGTGCAGAATCTGGGAAGATAAATATTAGACATGTATAAACTGATGTAAAAGTTATGGACAGAAACACAATTTAAGATAGATTAAGTCTGGTTACTTCCCACACAGGTAAATGTGTTAATGTTTGCACAACAAAATATTGTGGGAAGTACTTTCAAAAGCAGCAAATAATTGCAAGTTTAACAACAAATACAGGGCGAAATATTCATTCTGGTCAGCTAAATTTTCAGGGTATGTACAGACAATGCCTTGTTCATCCCATTCTCATGTACATATCGTCATTACAGCAGCAGTAAACTACCTCCTCTGCTCACAGATAATTTTCCTTTATTTCCAACAGGGAGAAAGGATGAATTCTGGATATTCTCCAAGGGGGAAAAGAACAGACAAAATAATATCCTAACCATGTATTTTATAAACCCTAGAGGGCAAGTTAATCTGAACCTTCTGGCAGCCAATATAACATTAGCAGGTGCTTAAGCAGTGGTGCAGAAGACTCAAAGCTGCTTCTACATTGCTCTTCAGCAGCCAGCTGTCTTGGCATTGGTCTCCTGCAGTCGTGGCCACAGCAAGGTAAACCTGCTCGAATTTTTCATACTGGTGATCACGAAGATATGTCTTCCCCTACCTCTTCCTGGCTGTCACCAGTCCAACTGGGGCTAGTGAACGTGCTGCTGTAATGTTGTGAAACAGAAATCTTTGCTATGTTATCTTTGTGTGCGTGGAATGTTAGGCCCCACAGTGCAGCCAACCACACATGCAAAGTAAATGCAGAACAGCAGTTGTTGGCTCGCTCTCCCAAGACCTAGGCTGCAATGCAAAAACAGCTCAAGAATAAAAAGTCAAAACAGAACTAAAGCATTGATAAAAGTATACACCAATTAAACATCAAGAATTCTCTCTCTCTCTGACTTGGAAATGTTTTTGTTTCTTACTTGTACCAAATGGTTCAGAAGAGACACTATTAAAAGTAACCACAGACCTTGTTGATTTTCACTTCGAGTATGTGCTGCTAAGTGAATGTCTAACACACAGCAAAATGATTCCAGATCCAGATCACAAAGTTTGGTACTGGAAATGTTGCCAACTCCTTGGAGCAATGACTTTTAAATGCAGACAGGAATTGAAAAATCTGCACAAACTTTCAGTTTTAACTAACAAAATGACTAATGTATTTTCCATAATGCTGCTGGTACAACACACCAGGAAACTAATACATCAGAAATTAGCACAGTGGAAAGATGAAGTCAACAGAGAAAGAATGATTCAGTTTTCAAAGAAACAGACGTACACGAACTGTGACAAAGAAACCAGTCAAAGATTAAACAGGTAAAGCTGCTGAGCATACAGTTCAACTTATTGTATATGCGATACTGTTTTTAATTGTTGTCAAATAGTAAAACGACTGCCGCCATCATCAGCTACAATGCATGCCTGAGAATTCAGCTATTTGTAGAACAATATGGCTTGGTTAACTACATTATAGTTAGAAACATTATTAAAGGCTTTGGAGCATGCATGCAGATTGGGAGGGTCCCAGGTTCAACACCTGATCTGTGCAGATTTTGCTGACTTCAGCCAGGATGGCAGTACAATGGGCTCTGCTCCTCTGGGCTAAAGAAGAAAAAAATCAGCCAGCGTTCCCACTTCTGATGTCTATCCAATGATGCCCAATGGACAATGTGTGTGTGTATGGATCAGACAAGAACAGAATTGGACAATGTATTTTCTAACCTCTCTGCATCCTTCTACTCTACTGTGGGCTGCTTTGCATTTCCTCCTATTTATACAAGAAGTTTTCTGTCCACTTTAGTTCGAGGTTCCCATCTCCTGCATTCAACCCAACTTCACTATGTTCTGTTCATCTCCAGTTTTGTTAAACATCTGGAAGTACCGAGGCTTTTTTGAACAAAACTGATACATATGCCACCTTATACTATGAGTTTCAACCCAAATTTACACTAAGCACAATGCAACAATCAATCACAGTATAAAACTAGGAATTTCACCCTGCTGCAGGTTATTCAAATCCTACCCAGATTGACAATTTAAAAATCTCTCTCCTCTGATGAAGAGTCAATGGTCAGTATATTGTCCTTTCACCTTTGAGATCTAGGTTCAAATCTCAGACTGATGGGATGAACATTTGCTCTCTCTCATCTGCCTCAGTTTCAACCCATTCCCTACAGGATTTCAGTTTGTGGCACAGAACAGTCCATAATTTGGCACTAACCTGGCATCTCAATCTGAGGTGCAATAAGGATGATTAGTATGTGTAGAGGAAACATTCACAATGTTGTATAAATGGGATACTCTTCTTAAGAGGTGTTCGTATTGCACTAAGACCCACGACAGTGGTGCCATTTCTCAAAGCACAAGTCTTGCACAACTGTTTGCAAACTGAAAATAAATTATCCAAGATTCACTAAGGCAAGGGGCGTGGAGGAATCACACACCGGCCACCTACAGGAACAGAAATAAAATGACCTGTGGAGAACTGGAGATAGTTCAATGGCAGAAGTGATGTGTAGGAGACAAAAGGAGGCATAATGAGAGAAATAAAAGACATTTACAAAACAGAGTGCGAGATAGGCAAGCAGAATGGGAAGCATGAAAAAGTGACATGGTGGCGCAGGCTTCAATGGCCCAGGAGTCTGGTGGAATGGGTTCAGACCACCCACCAGCACAGTGCCCGCTCCACTCCACCTCTGTTCTTAACATCTTGACAGACCAAACAGCGTAACAGAGCGCACTTTTATTCTCTAACTTTTCTAATCGTTTTAAAACTGTTAGAACTTTTCTAAGTTCCAGTTTCTCGCTATTCACTCAGCTTTTTTGCAAATTTTATGCAACAGTTTCAAAGGGAATGGTGCTCATCAGTAAAACACTTGTCACTTGAAAACCTGCCAACTCCCTTTGAAAATCAGAAGGTGCCTGAACTAATTATCACAATCGACTGGTGACACAGCAATGTTCTGGTTCCAAACCTCAGGCAATGAAGAACTCTCAGTTGTGCCAACCACAGAATGTGTTAATTGGATTAATTTCTTTAAATACACACGACAGCAATCTGCTTCAACTTTCTACTATTGCAGCCGGGTACATTCCAGCATCATCATTGGAGAGAAACTTGGAGTGGGAGGGGGAGGATCCAGTTGTCATGGTTCACGTAGGTACCAATGACATAGGTAAGACAAAGAAAGAGGTTCTGCTGAGAGAGTATGAGCAGCTAGGGGCTAAATTAAAAAGCAGAACCACAAAGGTAACAATCTCTGGTTACCTGAGCCACGAGCGAATTTGCATAGGGTAAATAAGATCAGAGAAATGAACGAGTGGCTCAAAGACTGGTGTGGGAGAAATGGGTTTCGATTTGTGGGGCACTGGCACCAGTACTGGGATAAGAGGGAGCTGTTCCGTTTGTACGGGCTTCACTTGAACCATGCTGGGGCGAGAGTCCTGGCGAATCGAATAACTAGGGCAGTAGAGAGAGCTTTAAACTAAATAGTGGGGGGGAGGATCCAGGTGAGCGGGAATTTAAAAAGTCAATGAGAAATGAGAAAGCAATAGAGCAGGATAGAGATGGGGGAAATAATAACCAGAGTATGACAGGAAGGGACAGAATGTTTAAAAATAAGAGTGCAACAGAAAATGGGGCCAAAACAAGGAGGAATGGTAAAAAAACAAAGTTAAAGAAGGGAGGGAAAAAGAGTGGCAGGGCTATAGTAATAGGGGATTCGATTGTAAGGGGAATAGATAGGGGTTTCTGTGGTCGCGACCGAGACTCCAGGATGGTATGTTGCCTCCCTGGTGCAAGGGTCAAGGATGTCTCGGCGCGGGTGCAGAACATTCTGGAGGGGGAGGGGGAACAGCCAGTTGTCGTGATACATGTTGGTACCAACGACGTAGCTAAAAAAAGGGAAGAGGTCCTACAAGTAGAATTTAGGGAGTTAGGAGCCAAGCTAAAAAGTAGGACCTCGAAGGTAGTAATCTCTGGATTACTACCAGTGCCACGTGCTAGTAAGAGTACAGAGAACAGGATAGTTAGGCTAAATACGTGGCTTGAGCAGTGGTGTATGAGGGAGGGTTTTAAATTTTTGAGGCATTGGAACCAGTTTTGTGGTAGGTGTGACCTATACAAAAGGGACGGTCTACACCTGTGCAAAGATGGAACTGATGTTCTCGGGGTAATTTTTGATAAAGCAGTTCGGGAGCATTTAAACTAGTATGGCAGGGGGCTAGAAACCTATGTAGTGAAATAGAGGAAAGTGAAAGGCAGACAGAAATAAATGGTAAAAGGGTGAGGAACAAAAAACAAAGGGCCAAACTAATTCATAAAAAATGTGAGCATAAAAAAAGCCTGAGGGTTTTATACCTTAATGCGAGAAGTATCAGGAACAAGGTAGATGAATTAGCTGTGGAAATAGAGGTTAATAATTATGATCTAATTGGGATTACGGAAACATGGTTGCAGGGTGAGCAGGGCTGGGAGCTTAACATACAGGGGTATTCAGTATTTAGGAAGGATCGACAAAAAAGAAAGGGAGGAGGGGTAGCATTGCTGGTAAAAGAGGGGATAAATGCAATTGAAAGGAAGGATATTAACTCAGTTAATACAGAATCTATATGGGTGGAGCTAAGAAATAGCGAGGGGCGAAAAACATTAATAGGAGTGGTATATAGGCCTCCAAATAGTAAAATAGAGGTTGGGGAGGGCATCACGAGGGAAATTAGAGCAGCGTGCAATAAGAGCACAGCTGTCATCATAGGTGACTTTAACTTACATATAGATTGGACTAGCCTAATCAGTAAAAATAATGAGGAGGAGGAATTCCTTGAGTGTTTAAGGGATGGTTATCTGGATCAATATGTCGAGGAACCAACTCGGGAACAGGCTATATTGGACTGGGTACTGTGCAATGAGAAGGGACTAATTAGTAATCTTGTTGTACGGGGACCCTTGGGTCAGAGCGATCATAACATGATCGATTTCTCACTCGAAATGGAGAGCGAAGAAATTGACTCAGAGACTAAGGTCCTGAATTTAAACAAGGGGAATTATGATGCCATTAGACGGGAACTGAGTAGGTCTGATTGGACAACGTTCCTGGGAGGACTGGAGGTAGATAAACAATGGCAAGCATTTAAAGATAGAATGACAAAATTGCAAAAATTGTTTATACCAATCTGGCATAAAAGGAAATCTAAAAAGGTGACACAACCGTGGATAACAGGGGAAATTAGAGACAGCATAAAATCCAAAGATAGGGCGTATAAAATAGCCAAAAAAAGCGCCAGAGCGGAAGATTGGGAACAGTTTAAGATAGAGCAAAGGAGGACAAAGGGCTTAATCAAGAGGGGCAAAATAGCTTACGAAAGCAAGCTGGCGGAAAATATAAAAACTAACTCCAAAAGCTTTTATAAGTATATCAAGAGGAAAAGACTGGTGAAAACCAAAGTTGGTCCATTGCAGTCAGATACGGGGGAATATATAACGGGAAATAAGGAAATGGCAGACCAACTAAATGCATACTTTGGGTCAGTCTTTACGAAGGAAGACACAAAAAACCTCCCTGGGATATCGGGAAAAATAGGGACATTGGCAAAGGAGGAACTGACGCAAATCAATATCTCTAAGGATATGGTGTTAAGGAAGCTAAAGGGATTGAAGGCGGACAAATCCCCAGGGCCTGATAACATGCATCCTAGGGTACTGAAGGAGGTGGCCCTAGAGATAGCGGATGCACTAAGTATGATTTTTCAGAATTCATTAGACTCGGGAACGGTGCCCATGGATTGGAGGGTAGCTAACGTTACCCCACTATTCAAAAAGGGGGGTAGGGAAAAAGCAGGTAATTACAGACCTGTAAGCCTTACATCAGTTGTGGGCAAAATGCTGGAGTCCATCATTAAGGATGAAATAGCGGAGCACTTAGCAAATGGGGACAGGATAGGACAGAGTCAACATGGATTTACAAAGGGTAAATCGTGCTTGACGAATCTATTGGAATTTTTTGAGGGAGTAACTGGTAAAATAGATGGGGGAGAGCCAGTAGATGTGGTGTACCTGGACTTCCAAAAGGCCTTCGACAAGGTCCCACATAAAAGATTAGCATGGAAAATTGAAGCTCATGGGATAAAGGGGAAAGTATTGACGTGGATAGAGAACTGGCTGTCAGATAGAAAACAGAGAGTTGGAATAAACGGCTCATTTTCTGAATGGCAGGCAGTAACAAGTGGGGTACCACAGGGATCTGTCCTGGGTCCCCAGCTGTTCACAATTTACATTAATGACCTGGATCAGGGAGTCGGATGCAGCATTTCCAAATTTGCAGACGACACTAAACTAGGAGGGGGGGTGGGCTCAGAGGAGGAGACCAGGAAGCTCCAGAGCGATTTGGACAGACTGGGTGATTGGGCGGATAAATGGCAGATGCACTATAATGTGGACAAGTGCGAAGTTATCCACCTTGGGTGCAGGAACGGGAGGGCAAATTATTATTTAAATGGCAATAAATTGGGAGAGGGGGAAGTACAGAGAGACCTGGGTGTTCTTGTACACCAGTCACTGAAGGCGAGCATGCAGGTGCAACAGGCGGTCAAGAAGGCAAACGGTATGCTGGCCTTCATAGCAAAAGGGTTGGAATACAGGAACAGGGATACCTTGCTGCAGCTGTACAGGGCACTGGTGAGACCACACCTCGAGTACTGTGTACAGTTTTGGTCGCCTCATCTGAGGAAAGATGTTCTTGCCATGGAGGGGGTGCAGCGGCGATTCACCAGGCTGATACCAGGAATGGCGGGATTGACCTATGAGGAGAGACTATGTAGTTTAGGGATGTACACACTGGAGTTTAGAAGATTGAGAGGGGACCTCATAGAAATGTATAAAATTCTGACAGGTCTAGACAGACTAGATGCAGAAGGAATGTTTCCCTTGGCGGGTGAGAACAGAACTAGAGGACATAATTTAAGGATAAGGGCTAAACCATTTAGGACAGAAATGAGGGGGAATTTCTTCACTCAGAGGGTGGTGAACCTGTGGAACTCATTGCCACAGAGGGCAGTGTACGCCAGCTCATTAAATATATTTAAGAGGGAATTAGATATATTTCTACAGGCAAAAGGGGTTAAGGGTTACGGAGAGAAGGCGGGGACGGGATACAGAATTGGAGGATCAGCCATGATCTCATTAAATGGCGGAGCAGGCTCGAAGGGCCGGATGGCCTACTCCTGCTCTTATCTTCTATGTATCTATGTATCTATGTAAAAGCTCTATATCTGAATGCACGCAGCAGTTGTAACAAGATAGATGAGTTGACGGCACAAATAGATACAAATGGGTATGATCTGATCGCCATTACAGAGACGTGGTTGCAAGGTGATCAGGGCTAGGAACTGAATATTCCAGGGTATTTGACAATTTGGAAGGATAGACAGAAAGGAAAGGGGGTGGGGTGGGGTGGGGTGGGGTGGGGTGGCTTTGTTGGTAAAGGATGGGATCAGTGCAGTGGTGAGAAGTGATATTGGCTCAGAAGATCAAGATGCAGAATCGGTTTGGGTGGAGATAAAAAATAATAAAGGGAAAAAGTCTCTGGTGGGCACTATTAGTCTACAGGCCCCCGAACAGTAGCAATACTGTTGGACAGAGTATAAATCAACAAATAATGGAGGCCTGTAAAAAAGGTACGGTAATAATCATGGGTGATTTTAATCTCCATATTGATTGGACAAATCAAATTGGCCATGGTAGCTTTGAGGAGGAGTTCATAGAGTGCATCCAGGATGGTTTCCTAGAACAGTATGTAATGAAACCAACCAGGGAGAAGGCTATCTTGGATCTGGTACTATGTAATGAGATAGAATTAATAAATGATCTCATAGTAAAGGATCCTCTAGGAAAGAGTGATCATAGCATGGTTGAATTTCAAATTCAGTTGGAGGGTGAGAAAGTTGTATCTCAAACCAGTGTCCTGATCTTAAACAAAGGCAATTACAGTGGCATGAGGGCAGAACTGGCTAAAGTGGACTGGAGAAATAAAAGTTCTAACAGTTTTAAAACAATTAGAAAAGTTAGAGAATAAAAGTGCGCTCTGTTACGCTGTTTGGTCTGTCAAGATGTTAAGAACAGAGGTGGAGTGGAGCGGGCACTGTGCTGGTGGGTGGTCTGAACCCATTCCACCAGACTCCTGGGCCATTGAAGCCTGCGCCACCATGTCACTTTTTCATGCTTCCCATTCTACTTGCCTATCTCGCACTCTACATTAATGACTTGGATGAAGGGATCGAGTGTAATGTAGCCAAGTTTGCGGATGATACAAAGATGGGTGGGAAAGCAAGTTGTGCAGAGGACTCAAAGAATCTGCAAAGGGATATAGACAGGCTAAGTGAGTGGGCAAACATTTGGCAGATGGAGTATAATGTGGGAAAGTGCGAGGTTATACACTTTGGCAGGAAAAATAAAAAGGCAAATTATTATTTAAATGGAGAGAGATTACAAAATGCTACAGTTCAGAGGGACCTGGGGGTCCTTGTGCATGAAACACAAAAAGTTAGCATGCAAGTACAGCAAGTAATCAAAAAGGCAAATGGAATGTTGGTCTTTATTTCAAAGGGGTTGGAGTATAAAAGCAGGGAAGTCCTGCGACAACTGTATAGGGTATTGGTGAGACCACACCTTGAGTACTGCGTACAGTTTTGGTCTCCTTATTTAAGGAAGGATATACTTGCATTGGAGGCAGTTCAGAGACGATTCACTAGGTTAATTCCAGAGATGAGGGGGTTGACTTATGAAGAAAGGTTGAGCAGGTTGGGCCTATACTCATTGGAATTTAGAAGCATGAGAGGTGATCTTATTGAAACATATAAGATACTGAGGGGGCACGACAAGGTAAATGCAGAGAGAATGTTTCCCCTCATGGGGAAATCTAGAACGTGGGGGCACAGTTTTGGAATAAAGGGTCGCCCTTTTAGAACTGAGATGAGGAGGAATTTCTTCTCTGAGGGTTGTAAATCTGTGGAATGCTCTGCCCCAGAGAGCGGTGGAGGCTGGGTCATTAAATACATTTAAGGTGGAGATAGACAATTTTTTGCAAGATAAGAGAGTGAAGGGTTATGGGGAGCGGGCGGGGAAGTAGCTTTGAGCCCAAGATCAGCCATGATCTTATTGAATGGCGGAGCAGGCTCGAGGGGCCAAGTGGCCTATTCCTGCTCCTATTTCTTATGTTCTTATTTGGGAAGCTAATGGATATTTTGTATAGTAGCCATGTTCATGCTGGTGAAAATGACCATTGTTCAGTTAGAAGTGGAATTAAATGTCTATACAATCCCCTACCCCCCATTTTATTTACATAATGCATCAACTGGAATAATCAAAGTGATTACTTCCTACATGAGTTCTGCAACTCTCGCACCGATGGTCCATCACTCGTATTGTCTGACCACATGTAGTACCACAGTGCTAATGGGAACAAGGCCAGGTCTCGAAACACTGCTGCAAATGGGAACTATTTTAGTGAACAAAATGAAAGGATCTGGAATACGACAGCAGATGCCACTTTTTAACTACTGTACAAGTAAGATGAGGAAAGCAAGATGCACAAAGACTGAACTGAATGCAAACGGAATGGATTAAGACCAGCACTCTAATCTGTCATGATCTACCACATCTTTATATAGGGATAGGGTTTTCTCATTGAGAGCAACCCATGTTCATCCTATTTTTTTGTAACTTAGATCTGGCAATTATTTGAAAGTAACATTATTTTCCAAACTGAAGAATCAGAAGTTCATAAATTCCCTATTTACACAATAAATCTAACTTTAAGTTCCGATCTCAGGGCTGAAGGGACAAGATACCACTTCATCAAAATTTTGATCAATATAAAGTTACTGCCCAAAATAGGCACTGTACTGGGTAGGAGGGCTTTCAAATTCTGCAAGGATTCAAATTAAGACACATTGATCCACTACTGGTTCAAAACATCTGGTATAAGGTTAGAATTTTCACTTCCCAGCAAGTGCAGAGTAAACAATTCTGCATCATTTGGTTATACTGAGAACAGCAACATAATTCAGAACCAAATGGAATTAACAGCTGCTGTGTAAACCAGGGTACAAGAAAGTAAACTACAGCATCAGCCAATTCAGTGCATTGCAGACAATGCTTCTTTTTGTGGCCTACTTGTATCCGTTTTCTACTGGCATTTGGAGGTCAGATCAGACGTTAAGTCGGCAGAAACCTGACCTCTGTTTGACAATATAAATTACACACATTATATACAATGACAATTTTTAAGAGACCCAAATCAGGGTTAGGTTTCATACTGATACTGATTCAAACAGTATGAACTGTGGGTAGAATTGTGGCTGCACCTGCTCCATACTGCCTGCTGTTTTTTGTGCTCGCCCTGTAATAACCCTCTTCTCAGGAAAGCGGCATTGGTCCATACAAAGCAGGACACAATTAAACTTATATTTTTGGTGAAATGTTTTTGTATGCACATCAGTGTTGGTTTTGTCCAAGAAACAATATTAATTTTACTTTTAGTCTTGTCTCTGAACTTTGAGTTTTAATCTTATTTTATTTCTAGTCTTTGGAAGAAATTTAGCCCTAGCCTTTGTTTAATCTTGTGCCTAAATATTTATTTTTAGGACTTGGAAAAATAAGTAGTTAGCAGTTTTTGCTTTCCATATATATTTTGTTCTTGTATTTTCAGGAATCTTTTCCAAAATGTGTATTTCAAAAAATGTTGATTATTGTTTAACTTCTCACACAACTCACCAGGCTCACAAGAAATGCCAAGAAATAATTATCGTGAATGACAAATGAGACTTTATTCGTCCGTTTCAGTTTACAACACCTGTTCCAAAAGTTGTGGGCTACTTTGTGTGTTAGCTTTAGTCTCTGTGAATTTTATTCTTGAGAAGTCGCACAACACCAGGTTATAGTCCAACAGTTTTATTTGAAATCACAAGCTTTCGGAGCGCTGCTCCTTCGTCAGGTGAAGTGAAGAAATACAAATCGGCACAGCATTTTATTCTTGTTTGAGTTTCAGCCTTCATAAGAAATTTAATGGAGGAGAACAATATTTTCCTCTTCACTAAAAGAGTGAGTGCACATTAAGCAGAGGAAAGTTTACATTCAGGAAATGTTTGACTCTTCCAATCAACATGAAGTTTCCCCAGAAAACATGTACATAATGAATGAATGGGTGTACATTAGCAAAGGTGAAAAAGAAAAAAGTCAAGTGTAGCTATTAGTAGAACAAGTGCTTTGCTTTGTCAGAAATCAAGGGGATGATTATAGCATCTGTCAGGCTAGGTTTAAGTTTGCAGCTTGCTGTGTTCATGTCACTTCCCTCCACCATTTTCTATGCTTGCTTTTCTCCCCTATTCACTTTTGGTCGACCTCGCTCAGCCCATGACTCTACATGCACTCTTTCTCCTTTAGCCCTATGGTGCTGCATCCTTGTTGCTGTTCATACTCCCGAGATGCAGGTCCCCATATGCCCCACTTAGTTCCGTCACCGTAAGGTAACGAGCAGAGATTGGTGGGGTGCAGCTTCAGACAGAATGGGAACCACTGACCAGAAACAGGTATTTTCACTACTTTCAGATCTTTATCAAAAAAATCTCGGCTAGCAAATAACACTACGTGTGTGAAGTACAGAAATCTGGGATTTCTAATGGGATGTTATGCCATAATTAAATAATTTGCCCTCATTATCCTCCCATTCATTCAATCATCCAAACAATGTGAATGTGCTATCTGAAAGGTTAAATCAAATCCTAGGATGTTTATCGAAGGTATTTGCCCTGGTGAGACCACACCTGGAGTTTTGGTCTCCTTACCGAAGGAAGGATATACTTGCCATAGAGGGAGTGCAACAAAGGTTCACCAGACTGATTCCTGGGATGGGGGGATTGTCCTATGAGGAGAGATTGAGTAGACTAGGCCTATATTCTCTGGGGCTTAGAAGAATGAGAGGTGATCTCATTGAAACATACAAAATTCTTACAGGGCTCGACAGGGTAGATGCAGGGAGAATGTTTCCCCTGGCTGGGGAGTCTAGAACCGGGGTCACAGTCTCAGAATAAGGGGTCGGCCATTTAGGACTGAGAGGAGGAGAAATTTCTTCACTCAGAGGGTGGTGAATCTTTGGAATTCTCTACCCCAGAGGGCTGTGGAGGCTCAGTCGTTGAGTATATTCAAGACAGAGATCGATAGATTTTTGGATATTAAGGGAATCAAGGGATATGGGGATAGTGCAGGAAATTGTAGTTGAGGTAGAAGATCAGCCATGATCTTATTGAATGGTGGAGCAGGCTCGAATGGCCTATTCCCGCTCCTATTTCTTATGTTATCATAAATCAGAAACTAGTTATTTCAACTTTGTGCAGATTATTGGCGATATCAAATTTAGAACATGGTGTGTAATTTTGGGCATTCTACCTTCAGGAAGACGCTGATACTTTAGAAAGCATTTAATTAAAAAACAATAGCCATAATTCTGGATTTAAGTCTCTGCGTTAACAGATACTCTCAGAACAGACGTTGCTTTTATTCAGTACATGATCCAGGGTTATAAAGTGCTAAGATGTAAGCAGGTTATTGTAGCCTGCGATTGTAGAACTAGATCAAGTGGATAAAATTAAGAAGCTTCAGGCAAAGCTCATGATTAGAAGATTTGTCCCTCTCCATTCCAAGAGTAGAGGATATATGAAATCAACTCCCAGCTAAAGATGTTAATGCCATGCTGATTAAGAAATTTAAGAACTTGCATTTATATAGCACCTTTCGTGTCCTCAGGATGTCCCAAAGCGCCTCACAGCCAATGAAGTTCTTTTGACGTGTACTTACTGTTGTAATGTTGGGAAACGCGGCGGCCAATTTGCACACAGCAAGGTCCCACAAACAGAAATTAGATAAATGACCAGATAACCTGTTTTCATGGTGTTGGTTGTGGGATAAATGATTACCTGGACACCAGGAGAAATCCCCTGCTCTTCTTCAAATAGTGCCATGGAAGATAATGGCATCCGAGCTGCTGAGAGCACAGAAAGGCAACATGATGTGTGGAATGCAATTAGTTAGAGTTGGCTAATGAAGGTTGGAATACTGGATGAATGTCCTGGAGTTTGAACAGATTACATTACTTATGGAAAAATTTCATAAAGCTTCATCGTCTTGTTATTTTTCGTGCTCAGTCAGGAGATTATTAGTAAATTAAATAGAGTCCACAATAAGGAAAACTGTCTGTGGAAGGAAAAGCTTTGGTGGGTCAAAATGGCCTTTTCCTTGTTCCAAACCTCCTGTGATGTACTGCTTTTAAAAGTACAAACCTGGGAAACTCACATAAATGTGTGTATATAGTAGATGGAAAAAACTGCAGCATTCATTCAGAAAATCATTAACTTAAGCAAATCATGTAGCAAAACTCAGTGTGTGGGTGTTTGTGTGAAAGTTTCTCCAGAAGCAAAAAAGAGAAAAAAGGACCAATTGCTATTGTTGCACTTTTGAGGAAGGTAGTCTTTTGATAAAGAATAGACTGCATGGAGCAAGAAAAAGGGGGTTGAATTTAAACCTCCACCGCTCCCACCACCACCACCACCTACCAGGAACAGTGTGAGGTTTAAATCGTCTGAGTCCACTTTCTGGCCCGATGCAGCACTGTTCCCACCCGGCAGGGTTTTATCTTCCCCGACAGAGGTCGGCTGCGGCTCCCGCTGCCAACAGGGGGCCTAATTGAAATATAAAATTCAATGATGATGACATTATCGGTGCCGTGACGTGAATTTAGCAAAGACTCAGGGAAAGGTCCGTGTTGTGTCAACCCTGCCATAGAAACCTGGCGAGATGCAGGAGAGTGGCCAAAAGAGGCCAAGTTAAGCAACTTTTGATTCCTCGGTTGGATTCCTTGGGGATAGGAAGAATCAAGAGTTATTTTCCAGATCACAGAGGGAATCCTAAGGCCTCCCCAGCCCTCCCTACACTGGTATCTTTTTGGACATCACGCCTGCCCCCTCCCCCACCCTCTGCAAGCACTTTCATTAACCCGGGGACCATTTACTTGGTCCCCCGGCAGTGACCACCTCCCGCCCCAATTCTCATTCCCTCCCACCAGCCAGCCAGCCTAGACACCATTCCCGCCAGCTTCAGGTGGGAGACCAATTTCAAATATTAAAATCGTCCAGCCTCATGATCTTTCAGACCTGTGCGTGTGCTGCTGGTTTCCTGCTTCCCACGCATGAGCCCACCAATCGACCCCAATATGACCAATAGCTACTGAACATTCTAATCAATTTCCATGCTTATACCATGTTGTACAGAAACATGAACCTAAATACTTGTGATTACTGAGAAATGTCTCAGTACTCCAGGCCAAAATCTCAAGATCACTGGATGTCACCAAAATGTATGAAGAGCCTTTATCAATAATTAAACTGGAGCCTTTGCCCACAGTGCAAGAGAAAATCATATCCGTAACAGCGACTGAACTTTAAAAAGTAATCCTTTGCTGTAAAGTGCTTTGGGATGTCACGAGAATGTGATAAATTGCTATATAAATGCAAGTCCTTTTCCCTTTCTTTCTGTCTTAGATAAGCACATGGGGTAAAGTGAAAACATTGATTTTCTCTATTTTGACCACAGATGGAGATTGAGTGTACATCTTCGACCACACACCCTACCAAACACCAACTGCTCCACTGAAAGTAGAGATAAATGGGAAGGCATTTTTCTAGTTCAGAGATTAAGGCTGTTGTAGGGTCTCATCCTGCAATATACCTTTAAGAGTTTTGAGAGGGACTGCCGGAATGTACGCTCATGGCTGCATTTCTCAGTTCCTTAACCTTTGAACACAGCACTTCACCAGCCTCCACTTGCACTTGCGACTAGGAAGACAGAAATGTCCTCGAGTACTAAAGACTGAGGAGCAAGATGAAAGAAATGGAACAAATTATCATTGATTTCAGGAGGGCGATGGGTAACGACGCGCTGGCCTGTTTTGATTTATGAAGAGAAATGGTTTTCAATCTCATTGGTCAGTAGATCACTCGTTCATATCCAGGCTGGAACACCATTTGCCCATGTTCTTCAGAGGGTTTGCTCTCATGTGCATACTTAAACTCAGCAACCTTGTCCTGAAGGTCTTCTTTCCCCTTTCCAGAAAGGCCTTTAAAAATATCAGAGGCAGATTAATCCAGAATTGCTACTTTGCACTTGTATGTGAAAAAAACCCTCTTCCAGTTGTTGGAATGTTTTAATTCACCCATGCAGACACTGTATCGTCTCCTAATTACAATGCTCACGTGACTATAGAGTCCAGTCCACAGCAACATGGAGCAACTGATTTAAAATTACACTTACGGGAACACAACTTACATCTAGACAGGTAATACAATTCAAAATAAATAAATAATGTTCTTCATTTAAATCCCTCCACTCTTAAATCAATAGCTTACTTTGTTCCTTTTACGATAATCATGGTTTTTAAAGGAGGATACTTCATTTACTATACACATCTCATTGAGATGTTGCTGATGAGATCATCCCGTCAATATATTTTCAGCATGCATTTTACTTGCTAGATGCTATGGCGTTTATAAGTTAATATATACAAAAAGAGTGTGGAAAATGAATATAAATCCTTTTTCTAAATGCCTGAGCAGGTATAGTACATACTGGACTGGAGAGGAAAAAAAAGTTCATCAACAAATGCAGCAAAAGCCAGTTTAACATTTCAGTACCCTAGTTAATGTAGTGCAGCTACTGGTTTCATTTTGAAACAAATAGCCTACCTGTCCCAAGAAGAATTTACAGCTATTGAAAGCCTGTTCAGCAGTTATTTCAAGCAAGCATTCTGGAATGTTTCAGCACACTACTCGAAATGTTCATGAATCATAATTAAATGCCATTATTCAGTTACCATCAGCAAAGCGCAGAATATCTCTTTAAAATACTGAGCTACAGCTTCTAATGAGAACAAGGTTATCTCCCGACAACGGCTTCATCTTTATTTTATGAATGAACCTATAGATGAGGGTGAAGCTGTAGGTAAATTTAATTCTATCTGTTATCAACAGTTAGTAGCAGGAGGCTACTGTAATAAACATAAGAAATAGGAGCAGGAGTAGGCCATTTGGCCCTTCGAGCATGCTCCGCTATTCAATAAGATCATGGCTGATCTTCTACCTCAACTCCACCTTCCTACACTATCTCCATATACATTGATTCCCTTAATATTCAAAAATCTATCGATTTCTGTCTTGAATATACTCAATGACTGAGCCCCCACAGCCCTCTGGGGTAGAGAATTCCAAAGATTCACCACCGAGTGAAGAAATTTCTCCTCATCTCAGTCCTAAATGGCCGACCCCTTATTCTGAGACTGTGACCCCTGGTTCTAGACTCCCCAGCCAGGGGAAACATCCTCCCTGCAACTACCCGGTCAAGCCCTGTAAGAATTTTGTATGTTTCAATGAGATCACCTCTCATTCTTCTAAACTCTCGAAAATATAGGCCTAGTCTACTCAATCTCTCCTCATAGGACAATCCCCCCATCCCAGGAATCAGTCTGGTGAACCTTCGTTGCACTCCCTCTATGGCAAGTATATCCTTCCTTAGGTAAGGGGACCAAAACTGTACACAGTACTCCAGGTGTGGTCTCACCAGGGCCCTACATAATTGTAGCAAGACGTCTTTACTCTTATACTCAAATCCTCTTATGATAAAGGCCAACATATCATTTGCTTTTCTAATTGCTTGCTGTACCTGCGTGTTAACTTTCAGTGATTCGTGTACAAGGACACCCAGATCCCTCTGAACACCAACATTTCCCAATTTCTCACCATTTAAAAAATATTCTGCTTTTCTATTTTTCCTACCAAAGTGGATAACTTCACATTTCTCCACATTATATTTCATTTGCCATGTTCTTGCCCACTCACTTAGCCTGTCTATATCCCCTTGAAGCCTCTTTGCATCCTCCTCAAAACTTACATTCCTACCCAGCTTTGTAACATCAGCAAACTTGGATATATTACATTTGTTCCCCTCATCCAAATCATTGATGTAGATTGTGAATAGCTGAGGCCCAAGCACTGATCCTTGTGGTACCCCACTAGTTACAGCCTGCCAACCTGAAAATGACCCGTTTATTCCTACTTCTGTTTTCTGTCCGTTTATCAATCCTCAATCCTTGCTAGTATATTACCCCCAATCCCATGAGCCCTAATTTTGTTTACTAACCTCTTGTGTGGCACCTTATCAAATGCCTTCTGAAAATCCAAATACTGTACATCACATCAGGCTAGGCATATTCCAACAAGAGGGAAGGGTAAGGGAACCAAAGCAAGAGCTCCTTGGATGACAAGGGAGAGAGAGAAGATGATGAAACAAAAAAAGGTGTATGATGAATGTCAGGTGAATTCTTCAAGGGAGAACCAGACCAAATACAATAAGTTGAGAGGGGAAGTGAAGATGAAAATAAGATTGGCAAAGAGAGAATATGAGAGTAGAATGGCAGTTAACATAAAAGGGAACCCAAAAATCTTCTACCGGCATATAAACAGTAAGCGGGTAGTAAGAGGCGGGGTGGGGCCTATTAGGGACAAAGAAGGTGATATATGCTTAGAGGCGCAGGCAAGGCTAGAATACGCAATGAGTACTTTGTATCGGTGTTCACTAAGGAGGTGGATGCTGACAAAATATCGGTAGAAGTGGAAAAGGTAGAAGCAATGGGTGGGGTGAAAATTGACAGACAGGATGTACTAGAAAGGCTGGGTTTGCTTAGAGTGGATAAGTCACCTGGTCCAGATGGCTTGCATCCCAGGTTGCTAAGGGAATTCGGGGAGGAGATAGCAAAAGGGCTTGCCATAATTTTACAATCTTCCCTAGATGCGGGGGAGATGCCTGAGAATTGGAAAGTGGCAAATGTGACACCATTGTTCAAGAAAGGGTGTAAGGACAATCCTAGTAACTACAGGCTGGTCAGTTTAACATGAATGGTGGGTAAAGTTTTAAAAACAATAATCAAGGAAAAAATTAACAGGCACTTGGAGAGGTTTAAGCTAATTAAGGAGAGCCAACATGGATTTGTAAAAGGCAGATTGTGTTTGACTAATCTAATTGAATTTTTTGATGAAGTAACAGGGAGGATTGATGAAGGGAATGCAATGGATGTTGTCTACATGGATTTTAGGAAGGCGTTTGACAATGTACGACATAGAAGACTGGTTAACAAAATTGAGGCTCATGGAATAGGTGGGTCAGTGGCAGCTTGGATAAGGAATTGGCTTAAGGACAGAAAACAGCGAGTTGTGGTAAATTGCTGTTTTTCAGACTGGAGGATGATAGACAGTGGTGTTCCCTAAGGGTCAGTGCTGTGGCCACTGCTTTTTTTGATATATGACCTGGATATTGGAATACAGAGTAGAATTTCTAAATTTGCCGATGACACCAAACTTGGGGGTGTGGCAAACAGTGAGGATGATACCAATCGACTGCAACAGGACATAGAAAGGCTAGCAGAATGGGCAGACAAGTGGCAGATGGAATTTAATAGAGAAGTGTGAGGTGATGCATTTTGGCAGAAGGAACAGGGAGAGGCAATATACACTTAATGGCACAATTTTAAAGAATGTGCAGGAACAGAGGGACCTGGGAGTTAATGTGCATAGGTCCCTGAAGGTGGCAGGACATATTGAGAGAGTGGTTCGCAAAGCATATGGGATCTTGGGCTTAATAAATAGGGGTAGAGAGTACAAAAGTAGAGAAGTTATGCTGAACCTTTATAAAGCGCTGCTTAGGCCTCAACTGGAGTATTGCGTCCAGTTCTGGTCACCACACTTTAGGAAGGATGTGAAGGCCCTTGAGAGGGTGCAGAGGAGATTTACCAGAATGGTTCCGGGGATGGGGTATCTTAGCTACAAGGACAAGTTGGTGAAGCTGGATTTGTTTTCATTAGAGCAAAGGAGGTTGAGGGGTGATTTGATAGTGAGTACATGATTAGGACGGGTTTGGATGGGCTAGACGGGGAAAGGCTGTTCCCACTAGTTGATGGTACAAGGACCAGGGGACAAAGATTTAAGGTTTTGGGCAAGAGATACAGGGAGGATGTGAGGGTAAACTTTTTTACACAGCGAGTGGTGAGGACCTGAAACTTGCTGCCGACGGAAGTGGTGGAAGTGGAGACACTCAATGTTTTCAAGGGGAGACTGGATAGGCACTTGAGGGAAATAAACTTGCAGGGCTATGGGATAGAGCGGGAGAATGGGACTGACTGGATTGCTCTACAGAGAGCCGGCACGGACTCGATGGGCCGAATGGCCTCTTTCCGTGCCATTATGACTCAGACTCTGACATTCGCTGGTTCCCCCTAATCTATTCTGCTAGTTACAACCTCAAAAAATTCTAACAGATTTATCAAACACGATTTACCTTTCATAAATCCGTGTTGACTGCCCAATCCTATTATTATTTTCTAAATGCCCTGTTACCACGTCCTTAATAATAGATTCTAGCATTTTCCCTGCTACTGATGTCAGGCTACCTGGTCTGTAGTTCCCCGTTTTCTCTCTCCCTCCTTTCTTAAATAGTGGGGTTACATTTGCTACCTTCCAATCCACGGGAACCGTTCTAGAATCTATGGAATTTTGGAAAATAACAACCAGTGCATCCACAATCTCTATAGGCCATCAGGTCCAGGGGATTTATCGGCTTTCAGTCCCATGAATTTCTCCAGTACTATTTTTTCTTACTAATACCTTTCAGTTCCTCATTCTCACTAGACCATTTGTTCAAAAGGAAGAAAGATATAGACTCATATTTTGGTACATAATGCTTAATATAATTATTCTGTTATAAGTTTATGTTCAAAAGCCTAAAACAAAGCAGAACTCTTCAAAGTCCAATTGTTATGAAAAGTGTTTCAAATACATGTCAATGATATTCAAGCACACTCAAGCCACTTCACCTCTATACAGCTGGACTGGAATGGGTCAAATTCTTCAAATATGTACTTATAGAAATTATTGTACACAAAAATGTTCAGAGGTCAACATACAGACACATAGTTCTTAAAATCAACTTAACCAAGATATACACGACGGGTCTCCTGGCAAGTTGCAGTTGTGCCATCTACTCTTCAAATGACTTCCTATTGCTGCAATGAGTAGACCTTGCAAAAACAGGTGAAGAACTTTTGCTGCATTTGAAATTCACAGTTAATGAAAATCACTGGATGGAAATAATTGCTAAAGATGTATCAACCTCTTTAAAAAAAAAAGGACAGTCCCAGTGTTGTAATACTGTATCATGACAAGGAAAGATTAAGAATACAAGAATATAAATTCATTCTGCATAAATGGCTCAAGAAAAACAATAAAAAAGCAAGATAGACTCTTCTAATGCTCTTGAAATGCACTCATAAGCATTTGGATGAAACAGGTTAAATACTGGGAGAAGCACTGTAGGCTACCTGAAATAGAGAACCGAGCAGAGACTGAAACTATGGGGGAACTTAAGTGGTAGGAGGGAGCAATTAGTGGCTTGAACATCATGGAGGTGAGGCAATCTGAATATCTGCTTTAAACCACTTCAGCTCTTGGACTTTCAATGCAGGCATACACATGGTTTTTGTTATTTTCATTTTGGAAATGGTAATTCAGATAATTAATGTTAAGTTTCCTGAAATGTTTTGTTTTCTATCGCTTCTGTGAAGCGCCTTAGGACGTTTTACTACGTTAAAGACGCTATACAAATACAAGTTGTTGTTAACAAAATTATTTTAAGTTACTGAAGGGAAATATTTGTCTTTATAGATGTATGTCTGTCTGAGCAAATATTCAGATAACTACTTTTGACAAAAGGAACGGAGAATATTTAATTATCTTTTGGTATATGACTAGTACATCTCTCTTGGCATTGGTCACAGGAAGTTGATTAAATGTTTAGTACTGATGCATTTCTGTTGCCAACACTATCCCTTCCCATCGCCACCCCTCTCATTCTAGCATCACTCCTATTACAACCCCTTTACGGTACTCTCTTACCCTATATCCAGCATTCTACCTCAATCGCCATCCCCTCACACCCTATCATCACAACATTTACTTACCATGTGACTCATTCTGTATCCCCCATCTGCACAATGTCCCTCACTTCTTTACCCTCGCTATTTGCCCTCTCCGATTAACCTTATGCACTCCTGTTTGGCTGAAGCGCCCAACGCCCCCCCCCCCCCCCCGGGGCTGATCCATCTATCGCTTCCCCCCCCCGGCTGATCCATCTATTCCCCCCCCCCCCTCCGGCTGATCCATCTATATTCCCCCCCCCCCACCGGCTGATCCATCTATATTCGCCCCCACCACCTCCGGCTGATCCATCTATATTCCCCCCCCCCACCGGCTGATCCATCTATATTCCCCCCCACCACCTCCGGCTGATCCATCTATATTCCCCCCCACCACCTCCGGCTGATCCATCTATATTCCCCCCCCCCCCACCGGCTGATCCATCTATATTCCCCCCCCCCCCCCCCCCACCAGCTGATCCATCTATATTCCCCCCCCCCCCCACCAGCTGATCCATCTATATTCCCCCCCCCCGCCACCGGCTGATCCATCTATATTCCCCCCCCCCCCCCACCGGCTGATCCATCTATATACCCCCCCACCACCTCCGGCTGATCCATCTATATTCCCCCCCCCCACCGGCTGATCCATCTATATTCCCCTCACCGGCTGATCCATCTATATTCCGCCCCCCCCCCCCCCACCGGCTGATCCATCTATATCTCCCCCCCCCCACCGGATGATCCATCTATATCTCCCCCCCCACCGGATGATCCATCTATATCTCCCCCTCCCCACCGGATGATCCATCTATATCTCCCCCCCCCCACCGGATGATCCATCTATATCTCCCCCCCCCCCCACCGGATGATCCATCTATATTCCCCCCCACCACCTCCGGCTGATCCATCTATATTCCCCCCCCCCCCCCCACCGGCTGATCCATCTATATTCCCCCCCACCGGCTGATCCATCTATATTCCCACCCCCCCCGCCCCACCGGCTGATCCATCTATATTCCCCCCCCACCGGCTGATCCATCTATATTCCCCCCCACCGGCTGATCCATCTATATTCCCCCCCCACCACCTCCGGCTGATCCATCTATATTCGCCCCCACCCCCCACCGGCTGATCCATCTATATTCCCCCCACCACCGACTGATCCATCTATATTCCCCCCCCCCCGAGCTGATCCATCTATATTCCCCCCCCCGGCTGATCCATCTATATTCCACCCCCCCCCCACCGGATGATCCATCTATATTCCACCCCCCCCCCCCCCCACCGGATGATCCATCTATATTCCACCCCCCCCCCACCGGATGATCCATCTATATCTCCCCCCCCCACCCCCCCCGGATGATCCATCTATATCTCCCCCCCCCACCCCCCCCGGATGATCCATCTATATCTCCCCCCCCCCCACCGGATGATCCATCTATATCTCCCCCCCCCCCCACCGGATGATCCATCTATATCTCTCCCCCCCCCCCCCCCCCCCCCCGGATGATCCATCTAAATCTCCCCCCCCCCCCCTGATGATCCATCTACATCTCCCCCCCCCCCTCCCCCGGATGATCCATCTACATCTCCCCCCCCCCCTCCCCCGGATGATCCATCTACATCTCCCCCCCCCCCCCCGGATGATCCATCTACATCTCCCCCCCCCCCCGGATGATCCATCTACATCTCCCCCCCCCCCCCGGATGATCCATCTACATCTCCCCCCCCCCCCCCCGGATGATCCATCTACATCTCCCCCCCCCCCCCCCGGATGATCCATCTACATCTCCCCCCCCCCCCGGATGATCCATCTACATCTCCCCCCCCCCCCCGGATGATCCATCTACATCTCCCCCCCCCCCCCGGATGATCCATCTACATCTCCCCCCCCCCCCCCCCGGATGATCCATCTACATCTCCCCCCCCCCCCCCCCCCGGATGATCCATCTACATCTCCCCCCCCCCCCGGATGATCCATCTACATCTCCCCCCCCCCCCCCCCCCCCCCCCGGATGATCCATCTATATCTCCCCCCCCCCCCCGGATGATCCATCTATATCGCCTCCCCCCACCTCTCTGGCTGATCCATCTATTGCTGTCTCTGGCTGAACCCCTTATATCTGCCTCACTACTTTAGCTTCCCAAACACCTCCAGTTTAACACCTAAAAAGTTAACTCAATCCTACCACGTTAAGCAAAAAGACCTTAATTTGTTATTTAAAGTCCTATAGGGCTATAAATAGAACATTATAAGCACTTTAAAGAAGAAATTGCTCTATCCAACAACAAAGAAATAGTAGTGGGAATGTAATGATGGGCATGTATGTCCCTTGAGTGAGTGAGTGAAGAGGAGGAGACCTTAGCTGGGCAATGGGATAGGGATCGGGACAGCGACAACAGCCAAAGAAAGCAGAGGAGATACAGCAAGATGGATCAGCATGGCCTGCTCAGCGAAGAAGCAGGATGAAGTATGATAGCAATGAACAAAGCATCAACAGGAGGTGCATGAGTGGGCGAAGGAATAAGGGCGTGGGGAGAGAAAATGGGATGGCAAAGTATTGGGAGAAGGCCTAGGTGTGGGCAAAGAAAGATGAGGAATTAGGGAGGGCGAGGAGATGCAAGGGCTATCAAAACTGGGAAATTTAAAACAGTTAAGGAAAATGTTTGAGTTTAAAAACCTATTTAAGAATAATAAAAAGCTAATAGCTTGAACTAAAGTTAAAGAATGACTTACTTCAAGGAGAAAAACAAGATGGTGACAGATGTGGAAGAAAGACTTGAGATTTGCTCCACAGAGCCACCTATTGCCCAGAGCCTGTAATTGTGACAGTTGATATAGAAAATTTGAATGGGAAATGTTGGCATACCAATTTGCAATGAGAAAAATTGATGCACAATGTGAGCAAAAATCTGACAATAGGAAGTAAGGTTTGTGGACTGAAAGTGTATCCTCTGTGAAAGATATTTATAAATAATAAAATACATTATTCATGTACAAGGGCAGAATCTTTATGGATGTCATTCCAAATGTTTCTTACCACCCGTTACTATAACAAAGATGCTACAGGAAGTTACTTATCAAGTTCTATGAAATTCGATGTTTTTGTTTTGAAGTTATTTGGCGACAACTCACTTTGTCCAGTGGGCAGAGGGTAATCTGTTGTATTTTTGCAAGTGAGTGAGCTGTGCATTGCTTTATGCACTCTACCGCTAGTGCCATTCCCAGATTCAGCAAACAGCAAGTACTGTATTAGGCACTATATCTGACAGAATGGCAGCTTTCCATCCTGGAGCTGGAATGTTCCACCTTCTGTTAAGTTGCAGCTAAGTTTTTTGCCACTGAAATTAGGAATTGGTTGGAATTTAAGAATGAAGATACTGGGATGGATAGCTGGCAGCTTCTTCTTGCTCCCGATGGTTGACTGGCGGGGTGAGGGGTTCTGCAGAACTCCCAGCAGCTGTAGTTCCTCGTAATGCCTGGCAGTCTTCAATTTGTATTGCTTGTTTTTGAGCAATTCAATTTGAAAATTAATTACGAGACACAATTTATGGTAATTTTATTAAACTTTATGTATGAACTTTGCAAGTGCTCTTTACAATTAATTTTTGTTTTACATCCATTCTAAAATAGACAGTGTTCATTATTCCCCAACACAACTCCCAATTGCTATTTATAAACCACTTCTACAACAATCAATAAAAGAGGTAAAAAAAACAGAAAAGTATGAAAAGTCATATCAAAAAGTATTTTTCTCTTTCAAATGCTGATCAACATTTTCTGTTTCATTTCATATTTCCAGTTATTTGTGGTTTTCTTTTTATCTATGAGGAAAAAGGTGACGAAACTACAGTCACATTCGAATTTTATCCAGCTTCAGTGCTTGTTTATACTGGCATCTTCTGTTTAGTGCTTTAGATTCATTGCCAGATATTGGTTATTCTTCATAATATGCAGAGTTTTTTAAGATGTGTTTTATAAATAAGTGTTTTATATAACTGCTGTGTATTGGAGGCAGATTACTTCAGGTGAAAAGATATAGAAGCAACATTAATTCTGAAGGCAATGGCATCATATGACAGGATGAAACAGCATCAAGCCTTTTCCTTTTTGAAGGGGGAAGAGAAGAGGAAGAAATACCAGATTACCAAAGAATTAACAGTAAATGTTTATTTTGCGAGAGGCAACAAAATGCTTGTAGCAATTTCTTGTGTTACCTTCCCAAAGTAAACAATTCCCAAATAAATGGCAAGTGAGTGGAGCCATACCACTTCTAGATCTGCTCTCTCAACTTGTCTTTTTTTTGGACAAATAAACACTAATAAACCAGAGGTGGAGTTATGCAAACAAACCAATACTCAACTTTTCAGGTCACACACAGATGTTGAATCTGTACCTTTCCCCTCATTTGTCTATGAAACACAATAGCTACTCAAATCTACGCAAATCTCTCAAAAGAACGTGTAAATTGGATACTTCATTAGCATCTTTGAAGCAGTGTGGTAAAACGCCTCTCGATATACTGCTGATTAACCATCTGGCAGCCTTGAGTGCTTAATCTGGAACACTACCATTCACGCAGCGACTTTAAGTGTCAAGTTTAATGTTTGTGTGATACAAGACATTACAGTCATCTATCTACATTTCACACCTCTAGTTCTACTTATAAAACCAAAATCAAGCTTCTATCCCCACTCTAACGGTACCTTCTAAAATGCAGTCATATTACTCGTGAACGTCCGAAATAAATTCTCAGCATCGATCACAAAAATAAAATAGGCACACACAATAAGAAACATTGCTATACCAGACATATTCTCCTCTCCTGGCCCAGTTATCCACCTTCATTGTAGCTGCTTACCTTCTTGCACCCTTTTTTTTGTTACCAAGCCAGTGAGCTGTGCATCCCTTTATGCATTCTAACGCTAGTGCCATTACAGGGCTCAGCCACAGGAAGTACTGTATTGTGCACTGTATCTGACAGAGCAGTAGCTTTGCAGCTTGGAGCTCGAATGTGCCACCTCCTGGTGTGGCTAAAAACTGAACTAAAAAAACACACAGATTTACAGATTCTGCAGCAGCCACTAGTGGAGCATGTACTCAGGGCCACAGTGATGCAGCAAGAAAACACTCAAGGATTGTAGCAAAATATTGTTTCAATCCACTATCTGTACTGCGTGGTCAGTTACAGATTACGAACAAATCAATTAAAGATCAACATGTGTTTTTCCTGATCATTTTGTCCCATCTGCTGTTGGGCTGCAATCTGATGGGCTGGCTTGGATTCTTTTATGGCAGCGACGTCAATGCCATTTCATACTGGACAACAATTTCAATTTTATAGGTTGGAATCCATCACTGCCAGAATAACCTCTATTTAAAGAGGTAGATGCTGAGAGGTTGTTTCCCCTGGCTGGACAGCCTAGAACTAGGGGGCACAGTCTCAGGATAAGGGGTTGGCCATTTAAGACCGAGATGAGGAGGAATTTCTTCACTCAGAGGGTTGTGAATCTTTGGAATTCTCTGCCCCAGAGGGCTGTGAATGCTGAGTCTTTGAGTATATTCAAGACAGAGATAGAGAGATTTTTGGTCTCTCGGGGAATCAAGGGATATGGAGATCGGGCGGGAAAGTGGAGTTGAGGTCGATGATCAGCCATCATCTTATTGAATGGTGGAGCAGGCTCAAGGGGCCGTAGGGACGACTCCTGCTCTTATTTCTTATGTTCTTATGTTAAAGCCAGCTGAATACTGTCAGAAATCTTTCCACTGGGGATAACTGTTTTTGTGTTTGAATTAACAACTTGTATTTATATAGCACCTTTAATGTAGTAAAACATCCCAAGGCGCTGCACAGGAGCGTTATCAGACAAAATTTGACACCAAGCCAGATGAGATATGACGACAGATGACCAAAAGCTTGGTTAAAGAGGTAGGTTTTAAGGATCGTCTTAACGGAGGGGAGAGTGGGAGTGAAGCGGAGTGGTTTAGGGAGGGAATTCCAGAGCTTAGGGCCTAGACAGCTGAAGGCACGCCGCCAATGGTGGAGCGATGAAAATCGGGGATGTGCAGAGGCCAGATTGGGAGGAGTGCAGAGATCTCGGAGGGTTGTAGGGCTGGAGTAGGTTAGAGATAGGGAGGGGCGAAGCCATGCAGGGATTTGAAAATAAGGATGACAATTTTAAAATTGAGGCTTTGACCAGGAGCCAATGTAGGTCAGTGAGCATAGGGGTTACGGGGACTTGGTGCGAGTTAGGATATGGGCAGCAGAGTTTTGGATGAGCTCAAGTTTATGGCGGGTGAAAGTTGGGGGGCTGGCCAGGAGAGCATTGGAAGAGTCAAGTCTAGTGGTAAAAAAGGCATGGATGTGGGTTTCAGCAGCAGATGAGCTGAGGCAGGGTCGGAGTCAGGCAATGTTACGGGGGTCGGAGTCAGGCAATGTTGCGGAGGTGGAAGCAGGTGGACTTGGTGATGGCGCGAGTGTGTGTGGTCAGAAGCTCATCTCAGGGTCAAATACAACACCAAGGTTACGCAGAGTCTGGTTCAGCCTCAGACAGTTGCCAGGGAGATGGATGCAGTCTGTGGCTAGGGAATGGTGTTTGTGGCAGGGACCGAAGACAGTGGCTTCAGTCTTCCCAATATTTAGTTGGAGGAAATTTCGGCTCATCCAGTACTGGATGTCGGACAAGCTGTCTAACTGTGACAAATTAGAACAGTGAAGGGTCGAGAGAGGTGGCGGTGAGGTAGAGCTGGCTGTCGTCAGTGTACATGTGGAACCTGATGTTGTGCTTTCGGATGATGTCGGCGAGGGGCAGCACATAGATGAGAAATAAGCAGGGCCAAGGATAGATCCTTGGGGGATTTCAGAGGCAACGGTGCAGGAGCGGGAACAGAAGCCATTGCAGGGGATTCTCTGGCTCCAACTGGACAGATAAGAATGGAACCAGGCGAGCGCAGTCCCACCTAGTCTGTGTCCCTTAGACCTAAAGGAGTGGAGATCAAGACCATACCAGGGGGAATGACCAGCAGGATAATTTACCACAGTCACATAGGATGTCATTTGCGACTTTGATAAGGAATATTTCGGTACTGTGGCAGGGGCGGAAACCTAATTGGAGGGATTCAAACATGGAGTTCCGGGAAAGATGGGCACAGATTTGGGAGGTGACAGCACATTCAAGGACTATTAACAATATCAGCTAACATGGGGGCCAGGAAGGGAAGTTGGATGGTCAGCAGTTCCATGGGAGCAGGGTCGAGGGAGCAGGAGATGGGTCTCATGGACAACGTGAGCTCAGAGAGGACATGAGGGATGATAGGAGAGAAACTAGAGAAAGATGCGAGTCCAGGGCTAGGGCAGGGAGGAAACCTTAGGGGAAGTTTGGCCCGGTGAGCATGGGGACAAAACGAAAGGGAGGGTGGGCGAAGGGGGCGGGGTGGAAGCGAAGGGGCAGAGGTCTTAATCTTAGTGACAAAGGAATCCACTAGCTCCTCACACTTGGAGGTGAGGGTGGACGAGGCAGGGGTTTAAGAAGACAGTTTGTAATGGAGAAGACAAGTCAACATTTTAGGTGTGGACCCTTCGTCAGAATAGTTCAAACCTGAAATGTTGACTCTCTTCTCTCCACAGATGCTGACTGACCTGCTGTATGTTTCCAGCAATATTTTTGCTTCAGATTTCCAGAATCTGCCATTTTTTGCTTTTTGATTATTCAACGGGGTATGGTGTGTGTTCATGCTCATCCATTTTATGCTGAGTTTTGATGCTCACTATACTACTTTAAAGGAGTTCTTGGTATTTGCTGTCTGCATAAGGAAAGGCGAAAACCTGCAACACTCAGTTATCGAATGACCATCTAGTAACCATCCTCATTGGGGTGAGAAGTAACTGGGATCTCTGGTATCAAGTTAGCCCCAAAATGACATGCCCAACAGCAAACCATCTGTGAGGACTCAGTAATCCGATACCCGAGCCTGATCCGCAGTACTCCAATAGACCACCCAGCCTGTCTTATTAATGGGACCTGGAAGGGTAGACCAATCAATGGGTCTGTTATTCTTCTCATTTCAGCTCTAGAGAACCTGCAAGCCAGTGTCCCGACAAGTAGGGTTGTCCTATCTGGGAAAGCAGCAGAAAGCTTACTGCTGCTCTGTGCTGAGAAGCTGCACCATTTTAGTTGGTAAAATTCCAGCCATGTCCCTGAGCACATTCGAGTCCCTAAGCCTAGGTTGTTGCCAAATAGAGCATAAACTGTCTGGATTAGATAAATGGGGCAAGTACCTTTACGGGGAGAGTCTGTATCCATATTGGGCAAACAGAAACTCTACTTGTGTGGGTTTCTCATTATTTGGTTTGGAGGCTCTTGAACAGAGATGGTTACGACACAAAACTGTATCCATTTTATACTATAGAGGCTTCTTTCACATTTATATTATAAGAGCGATACTACCTGAAGCAGCTATTCATATTTTTGGCTGCCAACCCTGTGGAATCCACTCGGTTTACACTGTGGGCCAGATTCAACAGCACCAAGTGTCTGGGGAAGGTCTGTACAGTCAGCAAGCAGGAAATCACATTGCTAGCCTCTATAGGCAGGCTCACCATTCAGTTTGCCGTGCCCATAAAAAATGGCAGTCGATTACATTCCTGCTCCAGCTCTACTGCATCCGGAGGAGTGTTGGAAAGTCAGCTCTTTGAATGGGTCTTGGTACCTCCAGCACTGCTGACAAAGTCTGTACTGCTTTTGGCGGCAGCACTGTTTTTTAAAATTCATTTATGGGATGTGGGCGTCGCTGGCAAAGCCAGCATTTATTGCCCATCCCTAATTGCCCTTGAGAAGGTGGTGGTGAGCCACCTTCTTGAAACCGCTGCAGTCCGTGTGGTGAAGGTACTCCCACAGTGCTGTTAGGTAGGGAGTTCCAGGATTTTGACCCAGTGACGATGAAGGATCGGCAATATACTTCTAAGTCAGGATGGTGTGTGACTTGGAGGGGAACTTGGAGGTGGTGGTGTTCCCATGCGCCTGCTACCCTTGTCCTTCTAGGTGGAAGAGGTCGCGGGTTTGGGAGGTGCTGCCGAAGAAGCCTTGGCGAGTTGCTGCAGTGCATCTTGTAGATGGTACACACTGCAGCCACGGTACACCAGTGGTGGAGGGAGTGAATGTTTAAGGTGGTGGATGGGGTGCCAATCAAGCGGGCTCATTTGTCCTGGATGGTGTCAAGCTTCTTGAGTGTTGTTGGAGCTGCACTCATCCAGGCAAGTGGAGAGTATTCCATCACACTCCTTACTTGTGCCTTGTACTGTAGATGGTGGAAAGGCTTTGGGGAGTCAGGAGGTGAGACACTTGCCGCAGAATACCCAGCCTCTGACCTGCTCTTGTTGCCACAGTATATGTGTGGCTGGTCCAGTTAAGTTTCTGGTCAATGGTGACCACCAGGATGTTGATGGTGGGGGATTCGACGATGGTAATGCATTGAATGTCAAGGGGCGGTGGTTAGGAGATAGTCATTGCCTGGCACTTCTGTGGCGCGAATGTTACCTGCCACTTATCAGCCCAAGCCTGAACATCGTCCAGGTCTTGTTGCATGCGGGCATGGACTGCTTCATTATCTGAGGAGTTGTGAATGGCACTGAACACTGTGCAGTCATCAGCGAATATCCCAATTTCTGACCTTATGTTGGGGGGGGGGGTGGCAAGGTCATTGATGAAGCAGCTGAAGATGGTTGGGCCTAGGACACTGCCCTGAGGAACTCCTGCAGTGATGTCCTGGGGCTGTGATGATTGACCTTCAACCACCACAACCATCATCCTTTGTGCTAGGTATGACTCCAGCCAGTGGAGAGGTTTTCCCCCGATTCTCATTGACTTCAGTTTTACTCGGGCTCCTTGATGCCACACTCAGTCAAATGCTGCCTTGATATCTAGGGCAGTCACTCTCACCTCGCCTCTGGAATTCAGCTCCTTTGACCATGTTTGGACCAAGGCTGTAATGAGGTCGGGAGCAGAGTGGTCTTGGCGGAACCCAAACTGGGCATCAGTGAACAGGTTATTGGTGAGTAAGTGCCGCTTGATAGCACTGTCGACGACACCTTCCATCACTTTGCTGATGATTGAGAGTAGACTGATGAGGCGGTAATTGGCCGGGTTGTATTTGTCCTGCTTTTTGTGGACAGGACATACCTGGGCAGTTTTCCACATTGTCGGATAGATGCCAGTGTTGTAGTTGTACTGGAACAGCTTGGCTAGAGGCACGGCTAGTTCTGGAGCACAAGTCTTAAGCACGATAGCCGGGATGTTGTCAGGGCCCACAGCCTTTGCTGTATCCAGTGCGCTCAGCTGTTTCTTGATATCACGTGGAGTGAATCGAATTGGCTGAAGACTGGCTTCTGTGATGGTGGTGACCTCAGGAGTAGGCAGATATGGATCATCCACTCAGCACTTCTGGCTGAAGATGGTTGCAAACGCTTCAGCCTTGTCTTTTGCACTCACGTGCTGGGCTCCACCATCATTGAGGATGGGGATATTCATGGAGCCTCCTCCTCCCGTTAGTTGTTTAATGGTCCACCACCATTCACAACTGGATGTGGTAGGACTGCAGAGCTTTCATCTGATCTATTGATTGTGTGATCGCTTAGCCCTATCTATAGCATGCTGCGTCCGATTTTTAGCATGCATGTAGTCCTGTGTTGCAGCTTCCCCAGGTTGGCACCTCATTTTTAGGTACGCCTGGTGCTGTTCCTGGCATGCTCTTCTACACTCCTTGTTGAACCAGGGTTGGTCCCCTGTATTGGTGGTAATGGGAGAGTGAAGGATATGCCGGGCCATGAGGTTACAGATTGTGGTGGAATACAATTCTGCTGCTGCTGAAGGCCCACAGCGCTGTGGGTTTGGAGTCAGACCAGGTAAGGACGGCAGATTTCCTTCCCTAAAGGACATTAGTGAACCAATGAACATTACGACAATCCGATAGTTTCATGGTTACCATTACTGATACTAGCTTTTTTATTCCGTGGTGGGATTTGAACTCATGTCTCTGGATCATTCATCCAGGCCTCTGGATTACTAGCCCAGTGTCAATACCACTATGCTACCATTCCCATGTAAAGTGCATGGAGTGTTAAATAGTATTTATCAGGGTGTAACAGTGTGCATATTAAAATATACTGATGCATTTCAAGTGAATTGTTAATCCCAGCCAAAAAAAAACTCCATGACGCCTGTGCAAAATTATGAAGTTATTAAGTCACTGACATAATTTTTGGACTAAAGTCTTCATAACATCATTTCAGTTTAGCATGCCGGTCAAGCTCTAAACTCAGGAGTTAAGTGAATTAAACTGGAAGAAATGCAGTAAGAACTAGAAATGGAGGAGCGATATTGTCAGAGCATGGGGGGCATGGTTACAGTTCTGAGATTTAGAATAAGGGACTGAAACGTTTCCCCCCTGTATTCAAACAATGCTACAATATTCTCAAATCAATAATGGAAAACAAATTGTCACTTCCATTTTGGCCAACACATAACTAGAATTTCTATGTAATCATGAAGAACACAATTCTCAAAGCATTCTCAAATGTGGGAAGTAACATTACAGCCATGACCTCCACAGCACTTTAATCATAATTTTAAATAAAAGCTCTCTCAGCAAAAATGCAATGATTTGAGGCAAAACAATGCAATAGGTTTAAAAAGGGCAATAATAATATAACTTTACAGCCAACAAACTGAAAATTCTTACTTTTATTAAATCAGACTGATGCATGTTGAATCTATTACTTAGAGACAGCCCTGTGAAGTAAGATAACAATGAAAAGTTAAGGACTGCCCACTCCAACTACATACACAATGACTTCGGCTATGATTTCAGCACAGTCTCCATTATAAGGATTACAACATTTTGTATGTCGGCAAGCTCCAAACAGACCATACTAGCCAATTATATAAACAACTAACTGCAGTGTTACAAAGAGTTTTTATTGAACAGGAAGATAATGTTGAGAATAAAGATACATCACTTTATTATTCCAACTGTGGCCTACATCTGAAATTTGAAGCGGTAAATCTTGATAAGCTATCTAAAAACCACTTCCTTTCCTTTTTAGTATGCTTGTTGTGTTGAAATGCCTAGTTATTTTTAACTATTACATTTGTGCAGATGCCATCAGAGGATTTTTTTCCATGTGGGAGTTTGTGTGGATGAATCATATCTGCCACTGCTCTAGTGAGTAATGTCTGGTTAAGAGTAGCCTAGCTCAAATGTATTTTTGAGTTACTTTCCAATGATTTCCGACATTTCATATTTTATGTGCACTCATAAGAGATTACTTATCTTAATTGACTAACATATAGAGTCTCCTCATTCTGGCTAAATCCCAGTTAGCAATGGGGAGAATCATCATGTAGTCCCCTTTTAAAAGACTGATGGCAACTATTATCCAAATGCCTGTATGTAACTCTCCTTTCTTGTGCTGTGTAAAGGGGCTGATGCATCAGTTCTTTATCCAAAGGAAGCATAAAGTACATTATATACTGACCAAATGCAATATATTAACTAACTATATACAAATAATCACCATGAAGCACACATGTGTTGGATGGGAAGGAGGTCAGTACATCAAGATTAATTTCATTCAAAACTGGAAGATCCAACAATCTAAATGGTCAATATTTCTTTCCTCTTCACAACCAAGAAGTTACAACCTCAAAATGGGACAAAATACCTACAGCCAGAACTAGCCTGCCACACTGCTGGTCATCTTTAGCTAATAATACAAGCAATGCTTGGAATAAATACGAGGAAGGCTCTCAGTGGCATTGCTGAAGAGGTTGTTTCGAGTGAAATTAACATTAAGCCATGATTTATCCGAGTGGAAAAGTTTTGCCAAAGTGATAAAGATGTAAAAACAGAATTCAATTAACCATTTTGCCAATTCTCAGTTCCAAAAGATTGACCCAAGTGTATCCCCCTGCTGTAACGTTTGGGTTTTGTGCTAAATATATTCTTTGAGTTCAGCATCACTGGTCACTCATGTACACGAAGCTTGCATACTCTACAATTCGATGTACATCTTCAACTGTCCAATATCTAGTTCAACGATAATGTGACTGGGGAGTGGAATATAAAAGCCTTGTTCAATATCCCGGCCACTCAAATGTTGCACTTGCCACTATGTGCAATGCGCTGTCTCTTTGTGGTGGATAAAATTAAAAGCATTCTGTCGAGATGAGTGACAACTGCAAACCAACAAACTAGTTTATTTTACATAAAATAAATGGAGAATACAGTTTTCATAGTGAGAAGTTACTTTCCTATGCTCTTTTATCATGAAAAATAACAGACACAACTTTACTGACCCTGTAGACATAGGCAACTTTCAAGCTAAACTATTCCAAACCTGGCTAGTTCAGACTTTTTGTAACTGGCTAAGGCTCAGTTACCCACCCCACGTGCGAGTGAGATATTGAACTCTCCTTAAGATCATCAGATCAGAGGTTTGGCCCACCGACCTGTCAATCACAGACGTCTTCAGATTATACCCACCCTTAGAACTATGCGTAAACAATGTATTTCTCATTCTTCAATTAACTCAGAATAACTGGCTATCAATATTGAATATAAACCATTTTTGTTGATAGCTTAAGATGCTCAATGACTTGTCATTTCAACTGACATTTCGGGCTCATCCCATCGTGCCTATGCCAGTGCTAATTTTACTCAGTTCTATGGACCCATTTCCCTGCTCTCTAATATTTTAATATTTTTCTTCAAATGCCAACCCAATACCTTTTTCAATATTATCAAGATAGACGCAGCTTTGATAACTATTTGTGGCAATTGAATTTTTTTAATGTTTAAAGAATAAGGATAGAATTTTACAGCACAGAGGCCATTCGGCCTGTCATGCCAGCATCATCTTTCAAAGAGCTATTCACTTTGTCTTATTTCCCTGCCTTGTCCCCATGTCCTTTAAAATTTTTCTATTTCAAATATTTATCCACTCCCTTTTTAAAAGCTATTCTAGATTCTGCTTCCATCACTGTTTCTGGTAGGGCATTATATCTCCCAACAATCCTCTGGTCAAAGAAAAGTCTCCTAGCATCTCACTTGTTGATGGTCTTAAATTTATGCTTTTTAGTTACCAACTCAACGTTCAGTAGAAATAGTTTTTCCCCGAAATCCCTTGTAATTTTAAAAACCTTCATCAGATCTTCTCTTAGCCTTTCCCGTTCCAGTGAAAAGAACCCCCGTTTCTCTAATCTCTCCTCATATACTAAGCCTCTCATCCCTCATATCATCTTAGTAAATCTTTTCTATACCCCACTCATTACCTTCACATCCTTCTTAAACTAGGGCACCCAATCTTGGACACAGTATTCTAACTGCAGCCTAACTAATGATTTATATATGTTTAGCAGCGCCTATTGGCCTCTGTACTCTATGTCCTACTTAAAGAATCTAGAACCCCATGTGCTTTTATTTTTAATAACTTATCCTCCCTTTTTTTTTAAAGTGCTGTGTATCTGAACCTCCAAGCTTCTCTGTCAGCTGTGGCTCAGTGGGTACCACTCTTGCCTGAGTCAGAAGGCTGTGGGTGCAAGTCCCACTGCAGGGACTTGAGCACAAAAATCTAGGCTGACGCTCCAGTGCAGTGCCGAGGGAGTGCTGCACTGTCGGAGGTGCAGTCTTTCAGATAAGATGTATCAGGTGGACGTAAAAGCTCCCATGGCACTATTTTGAAGAAGAGCAGGGGAGTTATCCCCGGTGCCCTGGCCAATATTTATCCCTCAATCAAATCTAAAAAACAGATTATCTGGTCATTTTCACATTGCTGTTTGTGGGAGCTTGCTGCACGCAAATTGGCTGCTGCGTTTCCTACATTACAACAGTGACTACACTTCAAAAAGTACTTCATTGGCTATAAAGCGTTTTGGGACGTCCGGTGGGTGTGAAAGGCGCTATATAAACGCAGGTCTTTCTTTTTTTTCCTCAGCTCTTCTACACCTTTTAAAGTTTCACCACTTCCTCCAATTTCTCCACATCAAATTTAGTCTGATGTTGACCAGCCAAATCTACCAATCTGTCCTCCTGAAGTCACTTACAATCCACTTCAATTAATCCCGTCACCATTTTCTGTGACATCTACAAATCTTGGTATTGTGCTTACAATGCCAGAGTCTAAATCATTTATATTAACAATAGTCCTCCAACACTCGATTTTATGTCTTTTTGCCAATTTCTTATCCAGGCTACCACATTTCCCTTACTAACATGTGCCTTACTTTTATCAACAACCTTCCTATGTGGCAGCTTCGCCAACTTCCTTTGAAAATCCATAAATACAACATCCACTGGATAGGTAGCCATGAAAAGACATCAACATGGATTGATAAAACATAACTTCATCATTGCACAAAGAAACCACAGACAGAAAGAACCACAGATGAAATACAGAAAGCAGTAAATTATGCTATTCTCAAAGCTTAAAGAAAATATTCAATTTCAAAAAAAACTTGTCGTGTGGATAAAGGAAACAATGGTGCAGGAAATGACTTTTGTTAAAGATGCTATTTGTTTATTGGCAGGTTCCCTATCTGTTCAATTGTGATTCACTGTTGGTTTATCAATATAATATTTGAGCTAATCAGTTAAAGTGTGACACACAATGCCTTTTTTGGAAATCGATTTTGTTTTTAAACTAAAGTATGATTTTATTTTCAAATTTTGATAAAAGTATAATTTATTGCTGTCATTAGATGCAAAATATAAATACTAGCTGATCTCCCACAGCATTAATCATAATAAATCAGAGGATACGTTGTTTTATAATGACAGGAGGACTATACCATTCAATGCACAATGTACTATTCTAGTCGGGGCAAATAATTTATTGTTATCCAATGACAAATCCTGAGCCCACTTTTCCCCATCAGCTTCTCTACTCACTGGCATTTTCACTTTAAAATCAGTAGTATGGTTTAAAGTACCAGTGTTTTGCTTCTCTCAACTTGCCCAAGAGTAAAGGAAGTTGCCAGCTTGGTTACTCTATATTACTCGAACAAATGCTTGTACCATTGGCACATGCGCCACTTACCAGCAATTTAACCAAGCCGAATTTGAAACTGTGCTGGTGAGCCGAGCACTTCCTGACTGTATGGCCAGCTGTTACAGAAATCAGCTAGAAACTTCCTTTAGTCCTTAGATGGGCTGAGACAGACAGAACATGGGCTGTTTAAAGAATACTCCTAGTTACAGTGCCAAGGGGAAAAAATTGATTTGGATTGTAAGAAAAGTATTCTCCCACAATTGCTTAAGATTTTAGCCATTTTTCCCTAACTGCCCAGTAATTTGTGTCACTCACCGTAACTGTAGTTGATCTCTAGTAACATTGCTCATGAACAAAGATAGAAGAGTTTCTTTCTCTCTGTATTTTGATCTCCCTTTGTCCCTCTTCTTCTGTCAGTAAATAAACAATCTCTGGAAAATAGTTTTCTTTCAACACAGGTCAAAAAAATCTTAAAGTTAATGCTTTACATTTTGTGTTGAAGATTTTAGGAAAAACAAACTCAATTACTGTTCATAGCCTTTCTTTCTTCAGGCATTGAGTACTGCAGATTTTTAGCAAAGGCAGATGCAGATGCATGCTGACAGTTTTCTTAATAGTGTACAGACTCGGACTGAGGCATGCTGAGAATTGTAGGCACAGGTGCTTGCTGAAGGCTGTATTTGTTAAGTCCTAAAGATGGCTCCAATAGTCCCATGAACTTTAGCCTTGGGCTTTTCAGAAAGGCTGAGGCCTCAGAAGATAAAAATATATACCCATTTTAAGCACAGAAATGTTGTAAGTTTTGTGTCTTTGTTATATTACAAACCTTATTTCCACTACTAAGCACATCAGGTAGTGAGTGCTCAAGATGACTGTCAAAGGCAATTCCAAAAAATTATTAGAGTACTAGGTCTATTTCTTTTACTGGGAGAGGTGGTTGTTTGCCCTATTTTCATTTGTAGTTTTTATAGATTGGCTCCAAAGTTAGCAAATGATTGTTAAAAAGTAAAAGAGAGTTTGATGAAACCTTTAAATCAGCTTTCTAACAATATTAGATGCCACATTGCAATCTGTGATTACTCAACAATAAGTCACATACATATTTTATAGAAGTGCACTTAAAGCACAACTCAAAGAAAAGCATTGCCACCTTCTGAAATGTAACTGTACATGTGGCTAACTAATGCTCAACTTTTTTGCCAAGGTTATTATGTAGTGCATTGAACCTGCAGAGGTTGGGCATTCAGATTTTTTTTTCCAGAATTTAGGAAATTTAGATTCAGAATTTTAGACTTGCAAATCTAAAACAGGATTCTGAGCCTTATATTAAAAGCTACTGCCGATAAATCCCGAGACCACCAGACTATTAGTGCATCCAACCTTAGGGAGATTAACAAATTGAAGCGCACAGCCCATTGTGTTTCCCATCACATGGAACCCACACAGAGACATGTAGATACACTGAATATCAGCGCATCAAGTGGCAACATGGTGCAGAGCATGGACAGAATGGGGCAATATGCTGGCACAAATCATAGAACAGGCAAAATGTTACCAAGATCCACAAAGCAACTGAACCAATTAAATTGGACCAAAATTCAAAATTGCATGAAGCAATCTCATTTATTAAATTGGAATGAATCCAATTTTTGTTAAATTGGTTCACCACTGTTCCCAAATAACTGGTTTTGTAATATATACAAGTCAGAGGGCTTTCTCCAATTTAGAAAAATCAGAAAAGGATGTCTAAATATTGACCATAATTTAAAATTTAGGCACTTTTCCCACACTATACACAAGTCAGATTTGCCACACTTACTAAAGTAAATCGAGTCATCATTTCAAAAAAGTGGAAAAGCTGATGACACACAGAACACTACATTAGCACTCGATTCCCTGACTAGCCTCAATAGCCTGTGCTGTGATACAAGTACTGCAGTGTCCGAAGCATTCCTTTACACTACAAATTCAATGGAGTGTAAACCCATTTTTAAGATTCAGAAGAATACCTGACAGATACCAAAACCAGTCAGTTCAATACCTCTTTTCAAAGGCTTGAAAACGCACATTGGCCACCTCCTTGAAATAGCCCAATAATTCTGGACCACATACAGTATTGTATTTCCAGGCAAATTAAAGCCATCATTAAAATTCAGAACAGCACAGTTCAGAATTCTATCAAATAATACAAAAATGTGTTCAAACTGAAAATGTATTTTGCACAACTTGTTCATGCCCTTGAAGAAAAATAGAGGGTGGCCATCCAAGCATAGATATTTTAAATAGCATAACTAGTGATGCCAAAAATCTGCAATTTAAAACTGACTACATCTGTTAACACAATTACTTCGACTGCATTGCACGACCTGTTTCAGACTGTTCTTTTACCAGAATTCATGTACAAACAGACACACATTCCCCACATCAACACTGCTATTAAATATTTTATTATGTTATGCAACAGATAATGGTACTCTTGGACACCGCGGCAGGCTTTATTGTAAGGCGCCTCCTGATCAGTCAAGACATCGGAACTGCTAGAAAAAGAATGAATTTGAATTTATATAGCGCCTTTCACGACCGTAGGACATCCCAAAGCACTTCATAGCCAATTAAGTACTTTTAAAAAAAAATGTAGTCACTGTTGTAATGCAGGCAAACGCAGCTGCCAATTTGCAGACAGCAAGTTCAACTGCTGCTTAAAAATGGCAACAGTTTGCTCAATAATGAAACAAAAACAAAATGGAATTACACAGTAGATCATTCACTCGAAACATGAACTTGCCTTTTCTCGTTACAAATGCTCACTGATCTGCTGTGTAGTTCCACCATTTACAGCTTCTTTACTTTGATATATGTTCTATGATAGCTACACGGACCTTATATTTGCACTCTGCTTCTGTCAACGGCTGGTGCAAGGATGTAATTAATCAGGGCACAAGTGGGCAACCTCGGTCTCTGAGGAGCCATTCTTGCAAGCTGCTTTCACTCTCAAAGAAAAAGATGGCACAAATAACTGTCTTAGAATGAAAGTACTGCGACTGCTGCTTGGGGAGCACACATTGCTTTGATAATCCAGAGTTGACTGATGATGTACATGTCCCTGTGCTAATCTGCAAGCAGCCAGAGGTATAAAAATTAAGTGAGGAGGTAATCTTAACTGCTACTGGCAGTGCTGTCCTTTTGATACGCAGGTTTTCTGCAGATGTCCTTATAGCAGACGGCAGTGCTCTGCAACTGCCTCTGTGCTGACCCAGAGCCTGCAGTGGAAGCTGTTCTTCGCCACTGGGAGATAAGTGTTTCAGGGCCTACAGAGACAGTCTGTGGCATAATGACATTCTTGCTCTGGTGCCAGCTCATCTCCCTGGCATGCTGCCTTTGATCTTCTGGCCGTTCAAGCACTAAAGCTTTGAAAGTAAACCCCATATTTATTGCACAATTGTCATTCACAAAAAGGATCAAAGACTTCCCTTCCCCATGAGCAAGAATGCAGCTCGCCTTTTTCGTCCAGTTTGAATGGATGGATTTAATGCTGGGCAGGACACCCACCTGACAAATGGTGTCCTGAATATCAATGCTCTCATTTGTATCAGCCATGGCTCTCTCATCCAAGTCAGAAGGTCATGTATTCAAGCTCTATTCCAGACTGACTCTTCAGTACAGTATTGAATGAGTGTTGCACATGTCAAAGGTGCAGTCTTTTGGATGAAACATTAAACTGAAGCCCCATCAGCCCCCTCAGGTGGATGTAAAAAATGCAATAGCAATATTCAAAAAAGAGCAGGGGAGTTTTCCCGGTGTCCTGGCCAATATTTATCCCTCAACCAACATCATTAAAACCGATTATTTGGTCATTTATTTCATTGCTGCTTGTAGAATCTTTGTGCATAAATTGGCTGCCACACTTCACTTCATTACAACAGTGACTACACTTCAAAAGTACTTCATTGGCTGTAAAGCAATTTGAGACATCGAGATCATGAATGGTGCTATATAAATACAAATTCTTTCTTTACATTAACATAGGCTGAATCTTTTAGACTCTCACAAATGGTCCAGTGCATAAAAGGAGAAGGAACCTAGCGAGTTTAGGAATTCCTGATTTTGTGGACCCGGTTCACAAGATTTATGCCATTAGGACTTTTCCTGCATATCGGAATTTCTAACCTTGCAAGGATTAACTTACCAATGACATATATGAGAGAGTATGAGCAGCTAGGACACATTAATTACGAAAATCTCTGGGATCATTTAAGAGTAAGTTGGATACTGTAATCGTGTGGGGACTACAGAGACTTTCTGGATGGATAAACTGATGTGGACAGCATAACCTTTCTCATCTGTATCTAACCTTTTGAACTTGCAAAAGGAATCAAGACTCAAGGAAAGGGAAGAATCTGTATCAATCATGACTAAGCCCAATAAAATGCTAACTTAAGGCATCAAGTTACTGCTCAAGTACATTTACAAATATGTGACTCGCTACAATAATGGGTCCCTAACCTATACGCTTAAACAAAAACCTGGCTAAGCAGTGAAAGTCATTGGTCAAGTTTAGTAAAAATCTAGAAATTAGTTTTGTTATTCTGGTAATGCTTGACATCAGTTCTCACACATGTACAAAGATGACCAATAAAAGAAGTAGGGGGAAAAATTCAGTCGCGCCCCGTTTGGGGCGCAAATATCGTCCGGGCGCAAAAATTAGCGCCTGGCGCTAATTATCTCCACTGACTGGAAACTTCACTTTTAACGCCCCAGGAGGTGATTGGAGCGCTAAATCAGGCGCTGCACACCTGTCTTAAGGCGCAAAGGCCGAGGAGCGAGGCGCTACCGCAGAGCGCTGGCGAAGCTCATGTAATGTCAGTCAGCAATGTAACACACACACAATGGCACGGGCCAGTTCTTAAAGGGGATGGTTAATCTTGCTTTCCATCCACATCCTGCTCATTGCAGCCTTGAATCTCGGCCTGGAGAGACCTGCACATCAAATGTGCTGGAAAGAGCAATGGAGAGTACCAGGCAAAGAGCTCAGAGTGCAGTCCCCACAGTCTCTGCTCAATCGATACAAGGAATGGCAAATCAAAATGAACCTGCAAAGTGCTGCTCAGTACCCAAAACTCCTTCACACAACGTTGAATCTCTCCAGAAGTCTCTCCCTCTCTCTCTCAGAATGCGTAGTTCAAAAATGGCACCAACAATAAAAGGCAGGAAGCGGTCACCTTTAAATAGCGCTCCCCCTTTCCCTTCATGACTGCAGAACGCTCCCCTCAACCTGTCGTTGCTAGCGTCAGGCGGTAAGGCAGGGGGCGCCACTCAATATCCGCTCCGGGTCGATACCGGGGCGTTGCGCACTCGAGTGACGTCATGATCTGCCGGCGCAGGAGATCGTGGCGGTAGTGTTTAGCGCCGCCGCAAAATGTCTAGTTAATTTCGCGAGCGGCGCAAACTTCGCCGCGCCCGGGCGCTAGCTGCTTTGCACCCCATTAGCGCCCTCTTAAGGCGCTAACAGGAGGCGCAACCAACTGAATTTTTCCCCCGTAGAGTTCTGAGGAAGAATGTTAGACCCAAAACATTAACCTGTCTTTTCTCTTTACAGATGTTGAGTGATCTTCTAAATATTTCTAGTATTTCCTGTTTGCACAAACAGGGCATATGGATAGTTCAAAGTATGTCTCTTCAGCTAGAGAATTGTCTGGACACTTGTGAAGTAAGGTGCATTTTGAAATTTTTAAGATGACAAGTCAGAGTGTATTCGGCAGCATCACACAGAAAAAATGAGTGGACCAGTTGAAAAGAAAAGGTTAAAAATGAAAACTCCACAAATAGGTAGGGATTATAGAATGTGGTTTGAAATTAATGAATGGAGTCTTACAGATGTGAACAAAATATACATATAATTATGTTTTATATACTGAGTCCTGTAAGAGTTTAAAATATACAAATGAATATCTGGGTGAATTATTTTATTTGTTTAAAAGGAGTTAACTGTACGAGATATTTTTCATGATAAGAACAGTATTTTCTTGTAAACACAGCCTTATTTGGCTGTTCTCAGTACTGCAGGTATTTGCCTCTGAAAAAATAATTGCTTTTTGCTGCAGTGCATGACTGATACGACTAAAACAGTAAATGGCCTTTTAGGCGACTCACATATAAAACTCTCCTACTCAGTAGCCCTGTTGGTGCAGTTATCCATTCAAACTGAATAGATAATCATCAGGGCCACTAAGTAAGCATCCCATGAGAAATAGACATATCTCTTACTACCAATCTAAACAAATTAAATGTCATAAGAAAATACAAAGCAGTTTGCAGTAAAACAATAGTTTGGCCGAGGTTTTCCGCTCAGCTGCTGTGCCAGAAGTGAGGCAGGTGGGCCTACGAGATGCCCCACTCAGCTCAGCTGTTTATCCAGCCCCAGGTTCATTTAGATAGGTGAGGCAGACTTCCCAGCCTCCATCAGGAAATCATACCAAACAGAGACCACAAAGTTAGAAAAGCAGTTGTGGACCTCGGGAGCATGCTGCAAGGAGGGAAAAGGCAGGCTCCAAAATTAAGGGCTTTTTCTTAACAATATTTTGCTCGCCGATCCTGGGGCCTGTGCAGGACAACAGTACATCCGAGAGCCGGAGAGGCGGGGGTGGCTGATCGGGGAGACGTGAGCGGAAAAAAGGGTTATTTCACTGGCATCGATAGCTTTTCATGAGTGATATACTGTTCAAAACCGGGTCACATTTTCCTTCTCAGTGTAACTTGCTTACTGTGCTTGTAGTTAAAGGTTTAGGTGAGAGTGAGTTGTGACTAAGGCTGGCCAGCACAGATCATAACCTCGGCCCCTATCACATATATATATTTTTTTTATCCACACTTTTGTTTGGCCTTTTTTTCTTCCCTCCCACATGGCAGCTGTCCTTCATTCTGCCAGCGCAATTCACACTTCATCTAGAGCCATCCTTTGTTCCTTGACCTGTCCCATTACCACCTCCTCTTGCCTTGAATATCTCTTAATGTCTCTCAATCTCTCCTGCTTTCTATCCTATCACTGACCTTCCCTTTTGTTCTTCCATCCCCTCCCCCCTTTCCCAGCCCCTAAACTAGTTTTAAAATCTATTCCATTTCCTGTTTTTTTCCAGTTCTGACGAAAGGTCTTCGACCTGAAACGTTAACTCTGTTTCTCTCTCCATGGATGCTGCCTGGCCTGCTGAGTTTTTCCAGCGTTTTCTGTTATTACAGATCAGCTGGGTGTCTCCAAAGATGGTGTGGAAAATCATGGATACAACTAAAAACGTTTGCCCTCAGTAGCTCAGGCTGTTATTGCACCATCGTTTCCATCGAGGCTGGGCTGGAGGGTAAATCAGCAGGGAGCGCTCTAGTGCGGAACATCCGACAGCAGGTAGTCGACCCTCTTGACTGATCGGGGGGCCGGAAAGCAGCATGGGGTCCGGAACGGCTGATGGGCGGGCCGGAGGAGCATGGGGGGGGCGGGGGTAGGCCTCGTGGGAGGGATCGGAGGCCTGGGGTGGTGGGGGGAGAAATCGGAGGTCTGAGGGGAATGGAGCACAACATAAATGCCGGCATAGGCTGGTTAGGCCGAATGGCCTGTTTCTGTGCTGTATATTCTAAGTAATTCTAGTTAAAAAAAAATCCCTCGACACTTCAAAGCTAAACAGAGATTCTTCTGGTATCCTGACCAGCATTCCTCCCTCAACCGACACTACCAAAAACAGACTAATTGATCATTCATCTCATTTGCCATTTGTGCAGCTTCCAGTGTACAAATTGACTGCCATGTTTGCCTACATATAAATGACTGCACTTTCTAAAGAAAGTAATTCACTGATTGTGAACCATTTGGGGATGACCTGACGATGTCATAAGGTACAATATAAAGGACAAATCCTTTCTTGTATAGATGAAATTTTGAGTGGAATGTATATTGTAGATACAAGCAGTGTGTTTTTTTTTTAAAGTAAAGTCCAGAACTAGTAAATGGACAAAATTATCAAGCTTGAAATTAGGAGGAATTTTTTCCCTCTATAATGTAGTGGATTGGTGGTACATGCTGCCAGCTAAAGAAAATTAATAGTTGTTGACTAAAACCTTCTACATGGCAATGACTTAATGCTGTGTAGCCTAAGCTGAGAAACAGTTGTGCCAGGAAATACTGGTCAAGGATGAATTAAGTAGGATGAGAGACTAGGTAAGTAATCTGGAGTTTTACTTGATTTACATTTGGGTAGCAGGGAGTAACTTTGCTGAGAATTTCTGCAGATGAAATGGTTTGGCCACAATAGATTCAATCTGTCCTGTAAAGGGAACTGGCTTGTTGGGCCTAATCTTTTCCTAGTACAGGTTTTCTTATGTTCTTAGCCACCCAAGGGTTCAAAACATTATCATCATTATTCAGACCCAAGTGCAAATCTTAGAAACCACCCATAGAACAAAATGCTGTATCTTCAAGATGATTTCATAAATTGGGCATCATCGATACAGTATCCAGCAGAAGGAGGCAACATGCAGAAATACCAACATGGACTCAGTGTTTGGAGTGACCCCCCTCATAAGAACTCAAGAATTAGGAGGAGGAGTAGGCCATACGGCCCCTTGAGCCTGCTCCGCCATTCAATAAGTTCATGGCTGATCTTCGACTTCAATTCCACTTTCCTGCCCTAGCCCTTGATTCTTCTAGAGTCCAAACCTAATTGAATTTTTTGAGGCGGTGACTAAAGTAGTGGACAGGGGAATGTCTATGGATGTTAATTATATGGACTTCCAGAAGGCATTTGATAAAGTCCCACATAGGAAACTGTTAACTAAGGTAGAAGCCCACAGAATTGAGGGCAAATTATTGACCTGGTTAGGAAATTGGCTGAGCGGCAGGAGACAGGCAATAGAGATAATGGGTAGGTACTCAAATTGGAAGGATGTGACTAGTGGTGTCCCACAGGGATCGGTGTTGGGGCCTCAACTATTCACAGTATCTTTGTTTTATTCGCTTATGGGATCTGGGCGTCGCTGGCAAGGCCAGCATTTATTGCCCATCCCTAATTGCCCTTGAGAAGGTGGTGGTGAGCTGCCGCCTTCAACCACTGCAGTCCGTATGGTGAAGGTACTCCCACAGTGCGGTTAGGTAGGGAGTTCCAGGATTTTGACCCAGCGACGATGAAGGATCGGCGATATACTTCTAAGTCAGGATGGTGTGTGACTTGGAGGGGAACTTGGAAGTGGTGGTGTTCCCATGCGCCTGCTGCCCTTGTCCTTCTAGGTGGAAGAGGTCGCGGGTTTGGGAGGTGCTGCCGAAGAAGCCTTGGCGAGTTGCTGCAGTGCATCTTGTAGATGGTACACACTGCAGCCACAGTACACCGGTGGTGGAGGGAGTGAATGTTTAAGGTGGTGGATGTGGTGCCAATCAAACGGGCTGCTTTGTCCTGGATGGTGTCGAGCTTCTTGAGTGTTGTTGCAGCTGCACTCATCCAGGCAAGTGGAGAGTGTTCCATCACACTCCTTACTTGTGCCTTGTAGATGGCGGAAAGGCTTTGGGGAGTCAGGAGATCAGACACTCGCCGCAGAATACCTAGCCTCTGACCTACTCTTGTTGCCACAGTATTTATGTGGCTGGTCCAGTTAAGTTTCTGGTCAATGGTGACCCCCAGGATGTTGATGGTGGGGGATTCGGCGATGGTAATGCCATTGAATGTCAAGGGGAGGTGGTTAGATTCTCGCTTGTTGGAGATACTCATTGCCTGGCATTTCTGTGGCGCGAATGTTACCTGCCACTTATCAGCCCAAGCCTGAACGTCATCCAGGTCTTGTTGCATGCGGGCATGGACTGCTTCATTATCTGAGGAATTGTGAATGGCGCTGAACACTGTGCAGTCATCAGTGAACATCCCCATTTCTGACCTTATGTTGGAGGGAAGGTCATTGATGAAGCAGCTGAAGATGGTTGGGCCTAGGACACTGCCCTATTAATGACTTAGATGATGGCATACATAGAAAGTCATATATCCAAATTTGCCAATGACACAAAGATAGGCGGCATTGAAGGCAGTGTAGATGAAAGTATAAAATTACAAAGGGATATTGATAGATTAAGTGAATGGGCAAAACTATGGCAAATGGATTTCAATGCAAGCAAATGTGAAGTCATCCACTTTTGACCTAAAAAGGATAGAACAGGGTACTTTCTAAATGGTGGAAAGCTAAAAACAGTGGAGGTCCAAAGAGACTTGGGGGTCCAGGTACATAGATCATTAAAATGTCATGAACAGGTACAGAAAATAATCAAAAAGGCTAATGGAATGCTGGCCATTATAGCTAGAGGACTCTCTCTTCTCTCTTAGGCAGTCCCTCGGGACCGAGGATGACTTGCTTCCACATTAAAAATGAGTTCTCGGGTGACTGATGAGTCCAATGCGGGACCTACAGTCTCTGTCACAGGTGGGGCAGACGGTGGTTGAAGGGCGGGCGGGTGGGTGGGTGGGTGGGGTGCTTGGGTTGACGTGCGCTCCTTGCGCTTGGCTTCCGGCGAAGAGGCTCGAGGTGTTCGGCGCCTTCCCGGATGCTTCTCCTCCACTTTGTGCGGTCTTGGGCCAGGGATTCCCAGGTGTCAGTGGGGATGTTGCACTTTTTCAAGGAGGCTTTGAGGGTGTCCTTTGAGGACTAGAATACAAGGGGGTAGAGGTTATGCTGCGGCTATACAAAGACCTGGTTAGACCACACCTGGAGTACTGTGAGCAGTTCTGGGCACCACACCTTATATTGGCCTTGGAGGGAGTGCAGCGTAGGTTTACCAGAATGATACCCGGACTTCAAGGGTTAAGTTACGAGGAGAGATTACACAAATTAGGGTTGAATGCCCTAGAATTTAGAAGGTTAAGGGGTGATCTGATCTGATTGAAGTTTATCAAGATATTAAGGGGAACAGATAGAGAGAAACTATTTCCGCTGGTTGGGAATTCTAGGACTAGGGGGCAGAGTCTAAAAATTAGAGCCAGACCTTTCAGGAGTGAAATTAGGAAACACTTCTACATACAAAGGGTGGTAGAAGTTTGGAACTCTCTTCCGCAAACAGCAGTTGATGCTAGATCAATTGTTAATTTTAAATCTGAGATTGATAGCTTTTTGTTAACCAAAGGTATTAAGGGATATGGGCCAAAGGCGGGTATATGGAGTTAGCTCACAGATCAGCCATGATCTCATTGAATGGCAGAACAGGCTCGAGGGGTTCAATGGTCTCCTCGTGTTTCCATGTCCCTTCCTTCCTTCATCTATCTATCTCAGCATTGAATATACTCAACGGCTGAGCATCCATAGCTCTTTGTGGCAGAGAATCCGAAAAGATTCACAACCCTCATCCTGCAGACCTGCAAATACAAAAAAAATCATTGGCACATCATACCCCAGTGGGCTGAAGCCATGGTTACACCACACTGGGCAACATATTTCCACTCAGAATACTAAGCCTTTGGTGTAAAGGTTTTCCAACAAGCCAGCAGCTTTGTCACTACTAATTACTGGATTTGCAGCTCCATTAAAACATCGCTTTCAGGAATCTCTGGAGCCTAACAGAAAGTGTACAAGTAAGGACACTCAAGAGACTTAACACCTATCCACAACACAGCCAGCAGTAAATATACATGATTACTCACCACACTAGATCTTCTTTGATGCAAACTTTAAGATAATTTATGTAACTAGGGAGTGTTAATTTACCTTATATTCTGAAAGTTGTAATCAGTAGCTATTTTATATTGTTATATTCGCGGAACAAGGTTTGTTTAAAAAAAAACCACAAGAAGCCTTTTCACCTGTAGAAGTTTACAACACAAAAGGAAGCCATTCAGCCCATTGAGTCTGTGTGGGCTCTTTGCTAGAGCAATCCACTGCACCTGCTTTCTCTCATTACTGTATATCTCCCTCTGCTTCAAATATTTATACAATTTTCTCTTAAAAGATGCAATGGTCTACAATTCAACCACTCCCTGTGGAAAAGCACTCCATGCTCCAACAGCCCTCTGTATAAAGAAATTTCTCTTAGCCTCTCAGTGACCATTTTAAATAGATGGTCCCTCGTCACCCCAACCTAGTCACTATCAAAACCCTTCACAATTTTAAAAACTTTTATTAAATCTTCTCTTAGCCTTCACTGCTCCAGTGGAAATAGTCCCAGTATCCTGAGTGGACCCAGCACTAACCCCTGGGGTACACACTTCCAACATCCTCAATTTGAGCAGCACTCATTTACCTCACTTTGCTTCTAGTCCGTCAACCAACTTTCTATCCATGGTGCTACATTTTTTCTTATTCTGTAAGGAAAGGGTTAATCAGATTGTCCTGAAGTCTACTAATGACTTTTCTTTATATTGTAGTAATGTTAACCTTTAGCCTTTGCCTGTTAAACAGGGACATTTAAGTCAGTTTCAAGTACCACTGGGCTAGTGAGCCAGGGCTGACCCTGCAGCAATGGTCAGTTTCAGGATGAAGTAATAAGAGACTTAAAGACTGCCACTGAATCATTTGATAACAGTCTGGAAAAAGTTAGTGCTGCAAAGGAAAAAGTCTGGGTGCACATCATCCTTTTTAACTAGGGTTTCTATAGAAGCAGGACATTGACTGGTATGGAAGGGTACCAAATCAAAGATGGACTTGTAATTAAAAGTTTCACTTGGTGGAATAGCAATTATATGTGACGAGTGAAATTATCGATAAGATAACAAATTAAGGGAGTTGTACTGGTCTGTGGAAAGAAAGAGCTCCTTAAGTAAGGAAAACTAAAGATAGTGGATGCATTGGTTGTAATCTTCCAAAATTCCCTAAATTCTGGAAAGGTCCCAGCGGATTGGAAAACCACAAATGTAACGCCCCTATTCAAGAAAGGAGGGAGACAGAAAGCAGGTAACTATAGGCCAGTTAGCCTAACATCTGTCGTTGGGAAAATGCTACAATCCATTATTAAGGAAGTAGTAACAGGACATTTAGGAAATCATAATAAAACCATGTTGACTCTGCTTGATTGTATGAAAGGGAAATCGTGTTTGACAAATTTATTCGAATTCTTTGAGGATGTAAAGGGGATAAAGGGGAACTAGTAGATGTAGTGTATTTGGATTTCCAAAACATAGAAACATAGAAAATAGGTACAGGAGTAGACCATTCGGTCCTTCGAGCCTGCGTTCATGGCTGAACATGCTACCTCAGTACCCCATTCCTGCTTTCTCGCCATACCCCTTGATCCCCTTAGTTGTGAGTGTTATATCTAACTCCCTTTTGAATATATTTAGCGAACTGGCCTCAACAACCTTCTGTGGAAGAGAATTCCATAGATTCACCACTCTCTGGGTGAAGAAGTTCCTCCTCAGCTCAGTCCTAAATGGCTTCCCCTTAATCCTTAGACTGTGACCCCTGGTTCTAGTTTTCCCTACCATTGGGAACATTCTGCCCGCATCTAATTTGTCTAAACCAGTCAGGATTTTAAATGTCTCTATAAGATCCCCCCTCATTCTTCTGAACTCCAGAGGATACAAGTTCAGTTGACCCAATCTTTCTTGATATGTCAGTCCGGCCATCCCAGGAATCAATCTAGTAAACCTTCGCTGCACTCCCTCAATAGCAAGAATGTCCTTCCTTAAGTTAGGAGACCAAAACTGCGCACAATACTCCAGGTGTGGCCTCACCAAGGCCCTGTACAACTGTAGCATCACCTCCCTACTCCTGTACTCAAATCCCCTTGCTATGAAGGCCATCATTCCGTTTGCTTTCTTGACTGCCTGCTGCACTTGCATTCCCACCTTCAGTGACTGATGTACCATGACGCCCAGGTCTCGTTGCACCTCCCCTTTCCCTAATCTGCCACCATTCAGGTAATAGTCCGCCTCTCTAATTTTACCACCAAAGTGGATAACCTCACATTTATCCACATTGTACTTCATCTGCCATACATTTGCCCATTCACCCAACCTGTCCAAGTCACTCTGTAGCCTCCTAGCATCCTCCTCATTGTTCACACTGCCTCCCAATTTAGTGTCATCCGCAAATTTGGAGATATTACATTTAATCCCTGCGTCCAAATCATTAATATATAATGTAAACAGCTGGGGTCCCAGCACCGAACCCTGCGGTACCCCGCTGGTCACTGCCTGCCATTCTGAAAAGTACCCATTTACTCCTACTCTTTGTTTCCTGTGTGCCAACCAGTTCTCAATCCACGTCAACACATTACCCCCAATCCCATGTGCTTTAACTTTGCTCACCAATCTCTTGTGTGGGACCTTGTCGAAGGCCTTCTGAAAGTCCAAATACACCACATCTACTGGTTCCCCCCTGTCCACCCTATTGGAAACATCCTCAAAAAATTCCAGAAGATTTGTCAAGCATGATTTCCCTTTCACAAATCCATGCTGACTTGGACCTATCATGTCGCCACTTTCCAAATGGTCTGTTATGACATCTTTAATAATTGCTTCCATCATTTTACCCACGACCGATGTCAGGCTGACCGGTCTATAATTCCCTGCTTTCTCCCTCCCTCCTTTTTTAAAAAGAGGGGTTACATTGGCCACCCTCCACTCCATCGGAACTGATCCAGAGTCTAAGGAATGTTGGAAAATGATCGTCAATGCATCCACTATTTCCAAGGCCACCTCCTTAAGTACTCTGGGATGCAGACCATCAGGCCCCGGGGATTTTTCAGCCTTCAGTCCCATCAATTTCCCCAATACCTTTTCCCGACTAATAAGGATTTCCCTCAGCTCCTCCCTCTTACCAGATCCTCTGACCCCTTTTATTTCCGGCAGGTTGTGTGTGTCCTCCACAGTAAACACCGAACCAAAGTACTTGTTCAATTGATCTGCCATTTCCTTGTTCCCCATTACGACTTCCCCTGTTTCCGACTGCAGGGGACCTACGTTTGTTTTTACTAACCTCTTTCTTTTTACATATTTATAGAAGCTTTTGCAGTCCATTTTAATGTTCTCTGCAAGCTTCCTTTCATATTTTATTTTCCCTGCCCTAATCAAACCCTTTGTCCTCCTCTGCTGAGTTTTGAAGTTCTCCCAGTCCCCGGGTTTGCTGCTACTTCTGGCCAATTTGTATGCAACTTCCTTAGTTTTAATACTATCCCTGATTTCCCTTGTTAGCCATGGTTGAGCCACCTTCCCTTTTTTATTTTTATGCCTGACCGGGATGTACAATTGTTGTAGTTCATCCATGCGATCTCTAAATGTCTGCCATTGCCCTTCCACTGATAGCCCCTTAAATATCGCTTGCCAATTTAACCTCGCCAATTCACGCCTCATACCCTCAAAGTTGCCCTTATTTAAGTTCTGGACCATGGTCTCTGACTTAACTGTTTCCTTCTCCATTCGATAAGGTGCCACGTAAAAGGTTACTGCACAAGATAAGAGCTCATGGTGTTGGGGGTAATATATTAGCATGGAGAGAGGATTGGCTAACTAACAGAGAGTCAGGATAAATGGGTCATTTTCAGGTTGGCAAACTGTAACTAGTGGGGTGCCACAGGGATCAGTGCTGGGGCCTCAACTATTTATAATCTATATTAATGACTTGGATGAAGGGACCGAGTGTACTGTAGCCAAATTTGCTGATCATACAAAGCTAGGTGGGAAAGCAAGTTGTGAGGAGGACACAGAGAGTCTGCAAAGGGATATAGATAGGTTACGTGAGTGGGCAAAAATTTGGCAGATGGAGTATAACATGGGAAAATGTGAGGTTATCCACTTTGGTAGGAAGAATAGAAAAACAAAATATTATTTAAATGGAGAGAGACTACAGAATGCGGCAGTACAGAGGGATCTGGATGTCCTCGTGCATGAAACACAAATAGTTAGCATGCAGGTACAGCAAGTAATTAGGAAGGCAAATTGAATATTGGCCTTTATTGCAAGGGGGAAGGAGTATAAAAGTAGGGAAGTCTTGCTACAACTGTACAGGACATTGGCGAGACCACACCTGGAGTACTGCGTAGAGTTTTGATCTCCTTATTTAAGGAAGGATATACTTGCATTGGAGGCAGTTCAGAGAAGGTTCACTAGGTTGATTCCTCAGTTGAAGGGGTTGTCTTATGAGGAAAGGTTGAGCAGGTTGGGCCTATACTCATTGGAGTTTAGAAGAATGAGAGGTGATCTTATTGAAACATACAAGATTCTGAAGGGGCTCAACAGGGTAGATGCAGAGAGAATGTTTTCCCCTCGTGGGGGAATCTAGAACGAGGGGTCATAGTTTCAGAATAAGGGGTCGCCATTTAAGACGGAGATGAGGAGGAATTTCTTCTCCTAGAGGGTCGTGAATCTTTGGAATTCTCTACCCCAGAGAGCTGTGTTGTAAGAATGAGCCTTACACGTGGTGAACTTAAAGTAAGCTTTAATCAACTAAAAAGGTGCTACATACAAAAGAGGTCTTACTCTATGCCTCTCCAGGATCCAACTGATCAGTCCAGTATTTATCCTGGACTAATCACAGGAAGTGATGCAATAAAGTTCGAGTCACAGGAAGCTGTATTGTGTTACCACATTCTCCCCCCCCCAAAAGATTAGGAGGCCGGGATGCTCCCTCCATTTCGTAGCCGCCGGACGAGGGAGAGCCGCACCCGTTTGGGTTCTCGTAGCGGTAGAGGGCCCCTAGCCCGTTTACCCGCCGCGGGCCGTGGACCAGAGTCCGAGTGATCCAGCCCGCTCCGTGAGGGGTCAGGACGATCCTGACTGTGTACTGGTGCCCGAACGGATGTCGGGCAGGGCTGTGGCAGATCAGTTTCCGAGCGTATGGTACGGGGTGGATCGTGGCTGCGCGTGCGAGCTCCGACGGGCTCATAGTCAGTCTGCCCCAGGTCGGCACGCTGGAGTGAGGTACCAGCCGGCGTCAGATACAGATCGTGATGAGAGGCACCTGGCGAGCCCAGAGATGTGCCTGGTACAATATCATCCCCTGGTGTCCCTCTATGTTTCGGCGGGCAGGGAGCCAGATCCCGCAATGACACGGTAGATTCCCGACCGTCAGGATACCGAATATAGGCGTAGGTAGGGTTGACGTCAGTGAGCTCAACCTCATCTACCAGGGGGTCATTCTTAGACGCCCGGACATATCTTCGGAGTAGCACTGGTCCCGGTGCAGTCAGCCACGACGGGAGAGATATCCCATAGGATGAGCGACGCTGAAATCGGAAGAACCGTTCATGAGGCGTCGTATTTGTGGCGGTCGAAAGGAGGGACCGTGTGGAGTGTAATGCATCTGGAAGTACTGCTTCCCATTGCTGGTTGGGTAGGCCCCGAGATCTCAAAGCCAGACGTACCGCATTCCAGATGATAGCGTTAAAACGCTCGACTTGCCCATTCCCGACCGGATGATAAGGCGTCGTTCTGCTGGCAGCAATACCCCGTTCCGAGAGATAGGCCTTGAGTTCTCCTGACATAAAAGAAGGGCCCCGATCCGAATGAACATAGGATGCCATGCCACAGAAAGCAAATACCTGCTCAAGGCAGCTGATAACCGTGGTCGTCAGCATATTGGGGCAGGGAAAGGCAAACGGAAAACGGGAATACTCATCGACCATGGTCAATAGATAAGTGTTGCGAGTTGAAGAGGGCAACGGCCCCTTAAAATCGATGCTAAGCCGTTGCATTGGCTGGGTCGCATGTATGAGTATACCACCCGAGGGGCGGAAAAACCGAGGTTTCAATTCCGCACAGACTCTGCAGTCCGAGCACATCTTCTTTACATCCCCGGTAGAGAATGGGAGATTTCGGGACCGCACGAAGTGTAGCATGCGAGTAACGCCCGGATGACACAACCCATCATGGATGTCTACGAGCGTAGAGGGTGCCATGGCGGAGCAGAATGCTCGTGTGAGGGTATCCGGAGCCACATTCTCCTTGCCAGGTCGATAGTGGATGGTGTAACCAAAAGAGGCCAATTCCAGCCGCCAAAGCTGGATTTTATTATTTTTAATTTTGGTCCGTTTTCGATTATCGAGCATGAAGGCGACCGATCGCTGGTCCGTGATTAAGGTAAAGTGCTGGCGAGCTAGGAGATGAGTCCACTTCCGTACTGCCTCTATGATGGCTGTAGCTTCTTTCTCGACTGGAGGATAATGTAGCTCAGCCCCTTGAAAAGTCCTGGACAAAAATGCCACCGGACGACCTTCCTGATTCAGAGTGGCCGAGATCGCCACCTCCGAGGCATCACACTCAACAACAAAAGGAAGACTCTCATCGATGGAGTGAAGAGCCGCTTTCTCCAACTGTTTTTTCAGGAGGTTAAAGGCTGCAACAGCCGCTGTGTCTAGTGGGAATGTGCTGGCCTTCAGTAGAGGTTGGATTCGGTCCGAGAAGTTAGGAATCCATTTAGCATAGTATGCAAACAGGCCGAGGGCCCGGCGCAAGGAGGCCGGATTCTTAGGTGGCGGGAGTTCTTGGAGTGGGCGAAGCCTTTCAGGGTCAGGTTTAATGATGCCATTGCCCACACAATAGCCAAGGATGTTGATGGTTGGTTGTGACTCGATGGATTTAGCCGCATTTAATGTCAAATTACGGTGCTGGAGTGCATCCCAAAATCGTTGGAGATTGGCGTCATGTTATCGCTGATTGCGACCTGCGACAGTAATATTGTCCAGATAAGGAAACGTATCCTTCAAGTCTTCCTGTTTGACCAGGTCATCCATTGCTCGCTGGAAGACAGCCACTCCATTAGTGACCCCAAAGGGGAGGCGACGAAATTGATACAGCCGTCCATTGGCTTCAAAGGCCGTATACTGCTTGTCTGAGACCTTCAAGGGTACCTGATGATAGGCACTTTTCAGATCATATGTTGAGAACACCGTGTACTCAGCCAGTTTATTAACCATATCATCGATGCGCGGCAATGGGTATGCGTCCAAGTCCGTATATTGATTGATGGTCTGTGAATAGTCAATGCACAGCCGTTTCTTGTGAGGTTGTAGAGGGTTCTTAACAATAACGACCTGGGCGCGCCATGGCGACGAACAAGGCTCGATGATATCCTCTGCTAAAAGCCGAGAAATCTCAGCCGCAATAAAAGACTGGTCTTCCTGACTGAAACGTCGTGACTTTGTTATAATCGGTTTGCATCGAGGAGGGATACTGGTAAACAGTGAGGGTTCATCCAGTGAAGCTGCTGACAATGCACAGAACGGTAATCGAGGTCGTATATTAGAAATAGTGAGTTCAGGTTTGGATCCGCCGAACTCAATGGTGAGCTTCTTATGCTGCTTTTGAAAATCCAGCCCTAAGATAAGATCACTACATAAGTCCTTGAGCACCGAAAGCCGGGTGTAGGGATACCTGTGACCATTAAGTGTTATTTCAACCATACAAAAGCCAGAAATTCTGGTATTAAGTGATGACTGAGCCATCGCAATTGCCTGGTCCGATGGGAAAACATGTAGCTTTAACTCTGCAACAATCTGTTCCCTAATGAAACTATCAGTGCTACCTGAGTCAATTAAGGCATCTAAAGTATGTCCATTAATTGATGCTTTTGTAGCTGCATGGAATAGGTTCTGAGGACAAGCAGCTGTAATTGGTGTCGTTGCACAAAGAGTGGCTGAAACTCTAGGTGTGTTTCTTCGAGAGAAAACCCGAGAGGAAGCACGATAGATTTTAGCCGGAACATCTTGATAGGCCCTTACCGGGGCAGTTCGGTAGGACTTAGCTTGATAAGCCCTCGTAGAGGCTCTTGATAGGCAAACCTTTGCAAAGTGACCCTTTTTGTTGCAATGACTGCAAAACGCATTGCGAGCAGGGCAGAATTTCCGAGGGTGAAACTCATCACCACAAAAGAAGCATTTCTTAGATTGCCAAGAGGCTGCCACAGTGGGGTCATCATCCTCTTCATCAGTGAAGTCATCAGATTGATCGTCAGGGATAAAGTCCTCCCTAATAGAGTTCACCTGTGGCCTCTTAAATTGCCTGACTGTAGTTAAGGCAGCAGACCGAGGTCTGGGCACTGTATAAAGGTCTGCATTTCTTTTTGCCAGATCTAGAGAGCAAGCCATGTCATAAGCTCTCTGAAGCTCAAGTGTCTTACTTTCCAGTAGACGCTGGCGTATAAATGGGGAGGCAAGCCTGCAGATGAAAGCATCACGGATCATTTCTTCACGGTACAGCTCAGCTGAGGCCGCCTGAAAGTTACAGTCCATACTAAGTCTGCGAAGCTCTTGGAGGAATTTATCAATGGATTCCTCCGGCCCTTGTTGGGCTGTAGCTAGTAGATGTCTGGCATAGACCTCATTCGGTGTCTTAGTATATAGTCTTTTAAGCGTCCGAATTGCCTCCTCGTAACTGCCCCATTCCTCGACATACTGAAATACATTCGGGGTGACACAGTTGATGAGTATCCGCAACTTTGTGTCATCATCAGCCTTGCAATATTCGAGAAAATTGTCAAACGTGCGATACCAGTGTTTCCACACCTTACCGGCTGCTGGGGTGTTTGGGTCCAAGTGAAGACGCGATGGTTTAAGGATGTTTTCCATGATGGGTGATTCCCTGGATCCTTAGTTCCGAGTTCGTCCAAAAAGTTTGAGTGCGAAGTTTTTCAAAGTTGATTAAATTGTCGTAAGAATGAGCCTTACACGTGGTGAACTTAAAGTAAGCTTTAATCAACTAAAAAGGTGCTACATACAAAAGAGGTCTTACTCTATGCCTCTCCAGGATCCAACTGATCAGTCCAGTATTTATCCTGGACTAATCACAGGAAGTGATGCAATAAAGTTCGAGTCACAGGAAGCTGTATTGTGTTACCACAAGCTGTGTCGTTGAATATATTCAAGGCTGAGATAGACAGATTTTTTAACTACAGGGGAGTTGAGGGTTATGGGGAACAGGAGTTGAGGCCAAGAACAAATCAGCCGTGATCTTATGGAATGGCGAAGCAGGCTCAAGGGGCTGAATGGCCTACTCCTGCTCCTATTTCTTACGTTATGTTCTTATAGATAAGGGATAAGTCAATTAAATTCTTTTTCTATGGAGTTGTATTTTAACTTTTTTATAATTATGTAATGCAGAACTGTGTGGATGGTCACATGGAGGGAGTAAGAGAAATGTATAAAATTTGAGTGTTTGTAATGATTATCTGGATTCAATTAAGGTATGATCTGCCTGTATACCGAACTCGGAATTGTGATGCGTTTGAATCCCTCAACTAAACCAGCAGGGCTAGTTACAAGTACAGGAAACTTTTGTTTATCCGGCACCCAAATATCCGGAATTCTCACTTAACCGGCAAAAATCATCCTCCGAAAACTCCTCTCAAATAACCGGCAATGTTGCCGAGTCGCAGTCGAGTCTCCGCGAACGCCGAGTACTCCGAAAACTCCTCTCAAATAACCGGCAATGTTGCCGAGTCCGAGTCCAAGTCCGAGTCCGCGAACGCCGATTTAGTCAGTCGGGGTAGTTTTCAAAGTGCCACTACTCGGCCTCCTGGCGCTGTCGGAAGTATACTGCACATTTCTTGATTTATTTATTTTTCTTTGTTAAAAATAGCCTCGGTAGATATAACTCTCCGTTATCCGGTACTTTCGATAAACCAGCACCACGCCGGTCCCGTCGGTGCCGGTTAATAAAGAGTTTCCTGTACTGTGTGTTAAGTTTATGTTTAAGTACTATTACATGTGCTGTATGCTTAATATATCTGCGATACACGCTATTCAATGTTTAGGAACCTTATTGATTTGAGGAGTAAATTGTAAATAAGAACCCCTCCTCTAACAATATCATAGTCCTAATTCTTTTAATAAGCTGCTTGAGAGACACTTTATTGAATACCTTCTGAAAATTCATATTTCCAACTACTGATCAGAGAAGGAATTGCACATGCAAAAGGAGTGATACTCCTTCATTTATTCAAAAACTTCTACAAAATTTGTGAAAGTAGTATTTTGAGATTATAGAATCACAGAATGGTTACAGCATGGAAGAAGGGCATTCAGCCCGTCGTGCCTGTGCCGGCTCTCTGCAAGAGCACCTCAGATAGCCCCACTCCCCTGCCCTTGCCCCGCAGCCCTGCTATTCTTTTTCCTTCAGGTACTTATCCAACTCCCTTTTGAAAGCCGTGATTGAGTCTGCCTCCACCACCCTCTCAGGCATTGCATTCCAGCGCCTAACCACTTGCCAAGAAAAAAGTTTTTCATGTCGCCTTTGGTTCTTCTGCCAATCACCTTAAATCTGTGTCCTCTGGTTCTTGACACTTTTTCCAATGGGAACAGTTTCTCTCTATCTACTCTGTCCAGACTCCTCATAATTTTGAATACCTCTATCAAATCTTCTCTGCTCTAAGGAGAACAATCCCAGCTTCTCCCATCTATCCACGTAACTGAAGTCCCTCATCCCTGGAATTATTCTCGTGAATCTTTTCTGCACCTTCTCTAAAGTCTTCACATCCTTCCTAAAGTGTGGTGTCCAGAATTGGACACTGCTCCTGTTGAGGCCGAACCAGTGTTTTATACAGCTTCATCATAATTTCCACGCTTTTGTACTCTATACCTCTATTCATGAAGCCCAGGATCTCGTAAGCTTTTTTAACTGTTTTCTCAACCTGCCCTGCCACCTTCAACGATTTGTGCACACATACCCCCAGGTCTCTCTGTTCATGCACCCCTTCTAGGATTGTACCATTTAGTTTATATTTCCTCTCTTCATTCTTTCTACCAAAATGTATCACTTCGCACTTTTCTGCATTAAATTTCATCTGCCACGTGTCCACCCATTCCACCAGCCTGTCTATGTCCTCTTGAAGTCTGTCACTCTCCTCCTCGTTATTCACTATACTTCCAAGTTTTGTGTCATCTGCAAATTTTGAAATTAGAACATAAGTAGTAAGAGCAGGAGTAGGCCATACGGCCGCTCCGCCATTCAACAAGATCATGGCTGATCATCGACCTCAACTCCACTTTCCCGTCCGATCTCCATATCCCTTGATTCCCCATGATTCCAAAAATCCATCTATCTCAGCCTTGAATATACTCAAAGACTCAGCATTCACAGCCCTCTGGGGCAGAGAATTCCAAAGATTTACAACCCTCTGAGTGAAGAAATTCCTCCTCATCTCAGTCCTAAATGAGCTACCCCTTATCCTGAGACTATGCCCCCTAGTTCTAGACACTCCAGCCAGGGGAAACAACCTCTCAGCATCTACCCTGTCATTCCCCTTCAGAATCTTGTATGTTTCAATGAGATCTCCTCTCATTCTTCTAAACTCCAGAGAGTATAGGCCCATTCTACACAATCTCTCATCATAGGACAGCCCTCTCATCCCAGGACTCAATCTAGTAAACCTTCGTTGCACCGCCTCCAAGGAAAGTATATCCTTCCTTAGATAAGGAGACCAGAACTGTGCACAGTACTCCAGGTGTGGTCTCACCAAGGCCCTGTACAATTGTAGCAAGACTTCCTTACTCTTATACTCCAACCCCCTTGCAATAAAGGCCAACATGCCATTTGCCTTCCTTATTGCTTGCTGTACCTGCATGCTAGCTTTCTGTGTTTCTTGCACAAGGACACCCAAATCTCTCTGAACACCAACATTTGAAAGTTTCTCACCATTTAAAAAATATTCTGTTTTTCTATTCTTCCTACCAAAGTGATTAACCTCACATTTCCCAACATTATACTCCATCTGCCACCTTACTGCCCACTCACTTAGTCTATCTATATCCCTTTGCAGACTCTTGTGTTCTCCTCACAGCTTACTGTCCCACCTAGCTTTGTATCATCAGCAAACTTGGATACATTACACTCGGTCCCTTCATTATATAGATTGTAAATAGCTGAGGCCCCAACACTGATCCTTGCGGCACCCCACTAGTTACAGCCTGCCAACCTGAAAAAGATCCGTTTATCCCTACTCTCTGTTTTCTGTCCGTTGACCAATCCTCTATCCATACTACTATATTACCCCCAACCCCATGAGCCCTAATCTTGTGTAATAATCTTATGTGGCACCTTATCGAATGCCTTTTGGAAATCCAAATATACTACATCCACTGGTTCTCCTTTATCTACCCTGCTCGTTACATCCTCAAAAAACTCTAATAAATTTGTCAAACATGATTTCCCTTTCATAAAACCATGTTGACTCTGCCTAATCATGTTATGATTTCCTAAGTGACTTGATACCACTTCCTTAACAATGGATTCTAGCATTTTCCCGACGACTGATGTCAGGCTAACTGGCCTGTAGTTCTCTGTTTTTTCTCTCCCTCCTTTCTTGTGCCCTGTACACCCACTTCCAAGTCATTAATATATATCAAGAAAAGCAGTGGTCCTAGAACCGACCCCTGGGGAACACCACTGTATACCTTCCTCCAGTTCGAAAAACAACCGTTCACCACTACTCGGTTTCCTGTCACTTAGCCAATTTCATATCCATGCTCCCACTGTCCCTTTTATTCCATGGGCTTCAACTTTGCTGGCAAGCCTATTATGTGGCACTTTGTCGAACGCCTTTTGGAAATCCACGTACACCACGTCAACCGCATTGCCCTCATCAACCCTCTCTGTTACCTCATCAAAAAACTCGATCAAGTTGGTTCAACACGATTTGCCTTCAACAAATCTGTCCTGACTTTCCTTAATTAATCTATACTTGTCCAAGTGATTGTTAATTTTGTCCCTGATTATTGTTTCTAAAAGCTTCCCCACTACCGAGGTTAAACTGACTGGCCTGTAGTTGCTTGGTTTATCTGTACACCCTTTTTTGAACAAGGATGTAACATTTGCAATTCTCCAGTCCTCTGGCACCACCCCCGTTTCCAAGGAGGATTGGAAGATTATGGCCAGTACCTCCGCGATTTCTTCCTTCACTTCCCTCAGCATCCTAGGATGAATCCCATCTGGTCCTGGTGACTCATCTACTTTAAGCACAGCCAGCTTTTCTAGTACTTCCTCGATCAATTTTTATCCCATCCAGTATCTCCTCTACCTCCTCCTTCACTATGTCTATGGCAGCATCTTCTTCCTTGGTGAAGACAGATGCAATGTACTCATTTAGCACATCAGCCATATCCTCTGTCTCCATGCGTAGGTCTCCTTTTTGGTCCCTACTCGGCCCCACCCCTCCTCTTACTACCCGTTTACTATTTATATGCCCATAGAAGACTTTTGGATTACCTTTTATGCTAGCTGCCATTCTATTCTCATACCCTCTCTTTGCCCCTCTTATTTTCCTTTTCACTTCTCCTTTGAACTTTCTATATTTAGCCTGATTTTCAGATGTATTCTCAACCTGACTGCTGTCATACGTGCTCTTTTTCTGCTTCATCTTACTCTCTATCTCTTTCGTCATCCAGGGAGCTCTGACTTTAGTTGCCCTACCTTTCCCCGTAGTATTACCTTCAACAGAAAAGCCTTCAACAGTTTACTGAGGATACACTCATAGGATTTATTGAGCCTCTGTCTCTAGAGATAATGAATAAGAAGGGACAGCAAAGTTCAGACACTTTGTGTTGTTATCAGAATCTAAGGATTATGATGCACTGTGTGAATACACACTGCACACAATGTAGAAAATTTGGTCATTTTCTTAAACAGTAATGTTGAGTCTGACGCTAAAGTTATGTATTCCCAGACAATTTTATTTTCTTGCTGCGGAATGTTTTCTCCTTCTCTAATGGCCAGAAATCAGGTCAGTACAGTAGCTTCAGTTGACATTTTTACTTTCTGTAGCAGTTTGACTTATAACAAAGTAAAGGAAACGCAGTCTGAAACATCACATACTGGAATTGTCTGTTACTTCCATCCACAGCCTCCAACCTCTATAGTTCCCCAACCCCAACCCCGCACACTCTGTTTTTACCTCTCCAAGATATACAAACACAACTGTCCCTGTAGACTGATTGGTGGGGCAGTAGCAGGCTGAAACAAACTAATTACCTCTTATCTTGACTCTACGTCCCTCCACTTTTGTCCAGTCTCTTCCCTCCTACGTTGCTGACACTTCCAAAACCTCTGCAACCGGTTTTCTGGCCCTACTTTTACTACGGATGCACAGTCCCGTTACATCTCAATCCCACCAGGACGGCCTGCAAGTCCACCTCTTCTTCCTCGAACACCGCCCCAAGCACTCCCCATGGGACAGATTGAGTAGACTAGGCCTATATTCTCTAGAGTTTAGAAGAATGAGAGGTGATCACATTGAAACATACAAAATTCTTACAGGGCTTGACAGGGTAGATGCAGGGAGGCTGTTTCCCCTGGCTGGGAAGTCTAGAGCCAGGGGTCACAGTCTCAGAATAAGGGGTCGGCCATTTAGGACTGAGATGAGGAGAAATTTCTTCACTCAGAGGGTGGTGAATCTTTGGAATTCTCTACCCCAGAGGGCTGTGGAGGCTCAGTCCGAGTATATTCAAGACAAGGATCGATAGATTTTTGAATATTAAGGGAATATGGGGATAGTTCAGGAAAGTGGAGATGAGGTAGAAGATCAGCCATGATCTTATTGAATGGCGGAGCAGGCTCGAAGGGCCAAATGGCCGACTCCTGCTCCTATTTCTTATGTTCTTATGTTCATCCACCACCACCCTCCTCCTCCACCGAGCTAAACTTGTTCTCACCTTGAGCAACTTTTCCTTACACTTCACTCACTTCTTCACTCACGATGGGAGCCCACGGGTCCAAGCTATGTCTGTCTTTTGACGAAGGAGCAGCGCTCCGAAAGCTTGTGATTTCAAATAAACCTGTTGGACTATAACCTGGTGTTGTGCAACTTCTCACTTTTGTAGGATATGTTGAACACTCTTTGTTCCAGTCCAACTCAGGTCCCCTCCTTGACCTTTTTGTCCCATTACATTATGTCAGTGCTGTTTCCTGTTCTTGCCCGGATATAGAAAATTTCATTAACGATATATAAAATTTCCATAATACAAAAGCAAAATACTGCAGATGCTGGAAATCTGAAATAAAATCAGAAAATGCTGGAAATATTCAGCAGGCCAGGCAGCATCTGTGGAGAGAGAAACAGAATTAACATTTCAGTTCGCTGACCTTTCGTCAGAACTGGAAAAGGTTAGAGATGTAACAAATTTTATTATGTTCTTATTTCTTATGTAAGTGCAGGGGTGGGGAAAGGGGGGGGAGGAAAGAACAAAAGGGAAGGTCTGTGATTGGGTGAAAGGCAGGAGTGACTAAATGACAAAAGGTATGGGGAAAAATATAGTAAATGTGGTGTACATGGACTTCCAGAACATAAGAATTAGGAGCAGGAGTAAGCCATACAGCCCCTCGAGCCTGTTCCGCCATTTAATAAGGTCATGGCTGATCATCGAACTCAACTCCACTTTCCCGCCTGATCCTCAAATCCCTCGATTCCTCTGGAGTCCAAACCTGATTGAATTTTTTGATGAGGTAACTAAAAGAGCAGACAGGGGAATGTCTGTGGATGTTATTTATATGGACTTCCAGAAGGCATTTGATAAAATCCTACATAAGAGACTGTTAACTAAGGTAGAAGCCCACAGAATTGAGGGCAAATTATTGACCTGGTTAGGAAATTGGCTGAGCGGCAGGATAAAGAGAGTCGGGATAATGTCCAATGTCCCAAACTCCTCCATGACAATCCCTGGGTATGTCCTGTCCCACCGGCAGGACAGACCCACCAGGGGTGACGGCACAGTGGTATACAGTCGGGAAGGAGTGGCCCCGGGAGTCCTCAACATTGACTCCGGACCCCATGAAGTCTCATGGCTTCAGGTCAAGCATGGACAAGGAAACCTCCTACTGATTACCACCTACCGCCCTCCCTCAGCTGATGAATCAGTACTCCTCCATGTTGAACACCACTTGGAGGAAGCACTGAGAGTAGCAAGGGCACAGAATGTACTCTGGGTGGGGGACTTCAAAGTCCATCACCAAGAGTGGCTCAGTAGCACCACTACTGACCGAGCTGGCAGAGTCCTGAAGGACATAACTGCCAGTCTGGGCCTGCGACACATGGTGAGAGAACCAACACGAGGGAAAAACCTACTTGACCTCGTCCTCACCAATCTACCTGTCGCAGATGCATCTGTCCATGACAGTATTGGTAGCAGTGACCACCACACAGTCATTGTGGAGACGAAGTCCCGTCTTCACACTGAGGACATCCTCCATCGTGTTGTGTGGCACTACCACCGTGCTCAACGGGATAGATTCAGAACAGATCTAGCAGCTCAAAACTGGGCATCCATGAGGCGCTGTGCGCCATCAGCAGCAGCAGAATTGTACTCCACCACAATTTGCAACCTCATGGCTCGGCATATTGCTCACTCTACCATTACCACCAAGCCAGGGGACCAACCCTGGTTCAATAAGGAGTGTAGAAGAGCAGCACCAGGCGTACCTAAAAATGAGGTGCCAACCTGGGGAAGCTGCAACACAGGACTACATGCATGCTAAAAAGCAGAAGCGGCATGCTATAGACAGGGCTAAGCGATCCCACTATCAACGGATCAGATCAAAGCTCTGCAGTCCTGTCACATCCAGTCGTGAATGGTGGTGGACCATTAAACAACTAACGGGAGGAGAAGGCTCCATGAATATCCCCATCCTCAATGATGGTGGAGCCCAACACGTGAGTGCAAAAGACAAGACATCACAGAAGCCAGTCTTCTGCCAATTCGATTCACTCCACATGATATCAAGAAACGGCTGAGCGCACTGGATACAGCAAAGGCTATGGGCCCCGACAACATCCCGGCTATCCTGCTGAAGACTTGTGCTCCAGAACTAGCCATGCCTCTAGCCAAGCTGTTCCAGTACAGCTACAACACTGGCATCTATCCGACAATGTGGAAAACTGCCCAGGTATGTCCTGTCCACAAAAAGCAGGAAAAATCCAACCCGGCCAATTAGCGCCCCATCAGTCTACTCTCAATCATCAGCAAAGAGATGGAAGGTGTCATCGACAGTGCTATCAAGCAGCACTTACTCACCAAAAACCTGCTCATTGATGCCCAGTTTGGGTTCTGCCAAGACCACTCGGCTCCTGACCTCATTACAGCCTTGGTCCAAACATGGACGAAGGAGCTGAATTCCAGAGGTGAGGTGAGAGTGACTACCCTTAACATCAAGGCAGCATTTGACCGAGTGTGGCATCAAGGAGCCCGAGTAAAACTGAAGTCGATGGGAATCGGTGGGAAAACGCTCCACTGGCTGGAGTCATACCTAACACAAAGGAAGATGGTTGTGGAGGTTGAAGGTCAATCATCACAGCCCCAGGACATCACTGCAGGAGTTCCTCAGGGCAGTGTCCTGGATCCAACCATCTTCAGCTGCTTTATCAATGACCTTCCCTCCAACATTAGGTCAGAAATGGGGATGTTCGTTGATGACTGCACAGTGTTCAGCGCCATTCACAACTCCTCAGATAATGAAGCAGTCCATACCCACATGCAACAAGACCTGGACGACGTTCAGGCTTGGGCTGATAAGTGGCAGGTAACATTCGCGCCACAGAAGTGCCAGGCAATGACTATCTCCAACAAGCGAGAGTCTAACCACCTCCCCATGACATTCAATGGCATTACCATCGCCGAATCCCCCACCATCAACATCCTGGGGGTCATCATTGACCAGAAACTGAACTGGACCAGCCACATAAATACTGTGGTAACAAGAGCAGGTCAGAGGCTAGGTATTCTGCAGCGAGTGTCTCACTTCCTGACTCCCCAAAGCCTTTCCACCATCTACAAGGCACAAGTAAGGAGTGTGATGGAATACTCTCCACTTGCCTGGATGAGTACAGCTCCAACAACACTCAAGAAGCTCGACACCATCCAGGACAAAGCAGCCCATTTGATTGGCACCCCATCCACCACCGTAAACATTCACTCCCTCCACCACTGGCGTATCGTGGCTGCAGTATGTACCATCTACAAGATGCACTGCAGCAACTTGCCAAGGCTTCTTCGGCAGCACCTCCCAAATCCACAACCTCTTCCACCTAGTAGGACAAGGGCAGCAGGCGCATGGGAACACCACCACCTCCAAGTTCCCCTCCAAGTCACACACCATTCTGACTAAGAAGTATATCGCCAATCCTTCATCGTCGCTGGGTCAAAATCCTGGAACTCCCTACGTAACAGCACTGTGGGAGTACCTTCACCATACGGACTGCAGCGGTTGAAGGCGGCAGCTCACCACCACCTTCTCAAGGGCAATTAGGGATGGGCAATAAATGCTGGCCTTGCCGGCGATGCCCACATCCCATAAACAAATTTAAAAAAACAATGGGTAGGTACTCAAATTGGCAGGATGTGACTAGTGGTGTCCCGCAGGGATCTGTGTTGGGGCCTCAACTATTCACAGTAATTATTAACGACATAGATGATGGCATAGAAAGTCACATATCCAAATTTGCCAATGACACAAAGATAGGTAGCATTGTAGGCAGTGTAGATGAAAGCATAAAATTACAAAGGGATATAGACAGTTTAAGTGAATGGGCAAAACTATGGCAAATGGATTTCAATGTAAGCAAATGTGAGGTCATCTACTTTGGTCCTAAAAAGGATAGAACAGGGTACTTTCTAAATGGTGGAAAGCTAAAAACAGTGGAGGTCCAAAGAAACTTGGGGGTCTATGTACATAGATCATTAAAATGTCATGAACAGGTACAGAAAAGAATCAAAAAGGCTAATGGAATGCTGGCCTTTATATCTAGAGGACTAGAATACAAGGGGGTAGAGGTTATGCTGCAGCTATACAAAGACCTGGTTAGGCCACACCTGGAGGACTGAGAGGAGCTCTGGGCACCACACCTTAGGAAGGATATATTGGCCTTGGAGGGAGTGCAGCGTATGGTTTACCAGAATTATACCCGGACTTCAAGGGTTAAGTTACGAGGAGAGATTACACAAATTAGGGTTGTATGCCCTAGAATTTAGAAGGTTAAGGGGTGATCTGATCGAAGTTTTTCAAGATATTAAGAGGAACAGATAGGGTAGATAGAGAGAAACTATTTCCGCTGATTGGGGATTCTAGGACCTGGGGGCATAGTCTAAAAATTAGTGCCAGACCTTTCAGGAATGAAATTAGGAAACATTTCTACACACAAAGGGTGGTAGAGGTTTGGAACTCTCTTCCGTAAATGGCAATTGATGCTGGATCAATTGTTAATTTTAAATCTCAGATTGATAGTTTTTTTGTTAACCAAAGGTATTAAGGGATATGGGCCAAAGGCAGGTATATGGACTTAGGTCGCAGATCAGCCATGATCTCATTGAATGGCAGAACAGCCTTGAGGGGCTGAATGGCCTCCTCCTGTTCCTATGTTCCTTCCTTCCTAAATCTATCTATCTTAGCCTTGAATATACTGTTCACAATTTACATTAATGACCTGGATCAGGGAGTCGGATGCAGCATTTCCAAATTTGCAGACGACACTAAACTAGGAGGGGGGGTGGGCTCAGAGGAGGAGACCAGGAAGCTCCAGAGCGATTTGGACAGACTGGGTGATTGGGCGGATAAATGGCAGATGCACTATAATGTGGACAAGTGCGAAGTTATCCACCTTGGGTGCAGGAACGGGAGGGCAAATTATTATTTAAATGGCAATAAATTGGGAGAGGGGGAAGTACAGAGAGACCTGGGTGTTCTTGTACACCAGTCACTGAAGGCGAGCATGCAGGTGCAACAGGCGGTCAAGAAGGCAAACGGTATGCTGGCCTTCATAGCAAAAGGGTTGGAATACAGGAACAGGGATACCTTGCTGCAGCTGTACAGGGCACTGGTGAGACCACACCTCGAGTACTGTGTACAGTTTTGGTCGCCTCATCTGAGGAAAGATGTTCTTGCCATGGAGGGGGTGCAGCGGCGATTCACCAGGCTGATACCAGGAATGGCGGGATTGACCTATGAGGAGAGACTATGTAGTTTAGGGATGTACACACTGGAGTTTAGAAGATTGAGAGGGGACCTCATAGAAGTGTATAAAATTCTGACAGGTCTAGACAGACTAGATGCAGAAGGAATGTTTCCCTTGGCGGGTGAGAACAGAACTAGAGGACATAATTTAAGGATAAGGGCTAAACCATTTAGGACAGAAATGAGGGGGAATTTCTTCACTCAGAGGGTGGTGAACCTGTGGAACTCATTGCCACAGAGGGCAGTGTACGCCAGCTCATTAAATATATTTAAGAGGGAATTAGATATATTTCTACAGGCAAAAGGGGTTAAGGGTTACGGAGAGAAGGCGGGGACGGGATACTGAATTGGAGGATCAGCCATGATCTCATTAAATGGCAGAGCAGGCTCGAAGGGCCGGATGGCCTACTCCTGCTCCTATCTTCTATGTATCTATGTATTCATCCAGGTCATTGATATATATGGTGAAAAGCTGAGGCCCCAGAACAAATCCCTGGGGAGCACCACTCGTCACATCCCGCCAATTAGAGAATGAACCTTTTACCCCTACTGTCAACCAATTACAAACCCAAGTCGCAACGTTAGCTCCAATTCCCTGCACTTTTATTTTTGCTGCTAATCTGTTGTGCGGAACTTTATCAAATGTCTTCAAGGGAAATCAGGGATAGTATTAAAACCAAGGAAGTTGCATACAAATTGGCCAGAAGTAGCAGCAAACCCGGGGACTGGGAGAACTTCAAAACTCAGCAAAGGAGGACGAAGGGTTTGATTAGGGCAGGGAAAATAAAATATGAAAGGAAGCTTGCAGAGAACATTAAAATGGACTGCAAAAGCTTCTATAAATATGTAAAAAGAAAGAGGTTAGTAAAAACAAACGTAGGTCCCCTGCAGTCGGAAACTGGGCAAGTCGTAATGGGGAACAAGGAAATGGCAGATCAATTGAACAAGTACTTTGGTTCGGTGTTTACTGTGGAGGACACACACAACCTGCCGGAAATAAAAGGGGTCAGAGGATCTGGTAAGAGGGAGGAGCTGAGGGAAATCCTTATTAGTCGGGAAAAGGTATTGGGGAAATTGATGGGACTGAAGGCTGAAAAATCCCCGGGGCCTGATGGTCTGCATCCCAGAGTACTTAAGGAGGTGGCCTTGGAAATAGTGGATGCATTGACGATCATTTTCCAACATTCCTTAGACTCTGGATCAGTTCCGATGGAGTGGAGGGTGGCCAATGTAACCCCTCTTTTTAAAAAAGGAGGGAGGGAGAAAGCAGGGAATTATAGACCGGTCAGCCTGACATCGGTCGTGGGTAAAATGATGGAAGCAATTATTAAAGATGTCATAACAGACCATTTGGAAAGTGGCGACATGATAGGTCCAAGTCAGCATGGATTTGTGAAAGGGAAATCATGCTTGACAAATCTTCTGGAATTTTTTGAGGATGTTTCCAATAGGGTGGACAGGGGGGAACCAGTAGATGTGGTGTATTTGGACTTTCAGAAGGCCTTCGACAAGGTCCCACACAAGAGATTGGTGAGCAAAGTTAAAGCACATGGGATTGGGGGTAATGTGTTGACGTGGATTGAGAACTGGTTGGCACACAGGAAACAAAGAGTAGGAGTAAATGGGTACTTTTCAGAATGGCAGGCAGTGACCAGCGGGGTACCGCAGGGTTCGGTGCTGGGACCCCAGCTGTTTACATTATATATTAATGATTTGGACGAAGGGATTAAATGTAATATCTCCAAATTTGCGGATGACACTAAATTGGGAGGCAGTGTGAACAATGAGGAGGATGCTAGGAGGCTACAGAGTGACTTGGACAGGTTGGGTGAATGGGCAAATGTATGGCAGATGAAGTACAATGTGGATAAATGTGAGGTTATCCACTTTGGTGGTAAAAATAGAGAGGCGGACTATTACCTGAATGGTGGCAGATTAGGGAAAGGGGAGGTGCAACGAGACCTGGGCGTCATGGTACATCAGTCACTGAAGGTGGGAATGCAAGTGCAGCAGGCAGTCAAGAAAGCAAACGGAATGATGGCCTTCATAGTAAGGGGATTTGAGTACAGGAGTAGGGAGGTGATGCTGCAGTTGTACAGGGCCTTGGTGAGGCCACACCTGGAGTATTGTGCGCAGTTTTGGTCTCCTAACTTAAGGAAGGACATTCTTGCTATTGAGGGAGTGCAGCGAAGGTTCACTAGATTGATTCCTGGGATGGCCGGACTGACATATCAAGAAAGATTGGGTCAACTGAACTTGTATCCTCTGGAGTTCAGAAGAATGAGGGGGGATCTTATAGAGACATTTAAAATCCTGACTGGTTTAGACAAATTAGATGCGGGCAGAATGTTCCCAATGTTAGGGAAAACTAGAACCAGGGGTCACAGTCTAAGGATTAAGGGGAAGCCATTTAAGACTGAGCTGAGGAGGAACTTCTTCACCCAGAGAGTGGTGAATCTATGGAATTCTCTTCCACAGAAGGTTGTTGAGGCCAGTTCGCTAAATATATTCAAAAGGGAGTTAGATATAACACTCACAACTAGGGGGATCAAGGGGTATGGCGAGAAAGCAGGAATGGGGTACTGAGGTAGCATGTTCAGCCATGAACGCATTGAATGGCGGTGCAGGCTCGAAGGACCGAATGGTCTACTCCTGTACCTATTTTCTATGTTTCTATGTTTCTATGTTTCAAGAAAGTCCATAGAGACAACATCTATAGACACTGCCCTGTCCATCATGTTAGTGACCTGCTCAAAAAATTCAACTAGATTGGTCAGACATGACCTACTCTTTAGAAATCCTTGCAGACTCTCTTTGATCAGCTGACACATGTTCAAGTGCTCCGTCCCTCTGTCCCTGATGATAGATTCCAGGAACAACCCTGGCTGTTTCCTCTCATCCCCATCATTCCTTTCTTGAAAAATTAGAGTTAAGCCTCAGCAGGGTTATTTTACACTAAGATACTGAAGATTCGGTGCAAGGTAAGAATTGACCAGTCAGTTCAGTTATTCATTTGAGTTAATTGATTATGATAAAAAAAACACCAAAAGTACAGCAGTATCAGTTAGGTTTCTTCTTCTGACGGAACTGGTTTATGTGGCATTCATGCCACTTAATCTTATTTTACAATAAAGATAACTCAGAATCACATAATGCAGCACAGTACTAATCTCTTCACTGTCTGATGGTAGTCTGCAACACTGATGTACATGGATGTTTATAATTAGAACTGCACTTAAAAATGACTAAGTACAACTGATGTTACTTTTTGAGCTGTCAAGCGAACAGTGCTGTAAATCAGTTGGCTGCCCAAGGATCATTCAATAGTTTTGCATAAGTAGCACCAATTTTTTATCCAAATATGTGCATGATTAGACAAATGGTTAGGGAATGTTATGTTTGTACTTAGATTGCAGATTATTACTGCTACCTAACAAAAACAAAATTAACTACATGCATGGAAATCAATCAATTCTACACAACAGACATGTTCTCATATCGTATCACCCCCTCCTAACTCAGTACCACAAAACTATCTGGAACTAATTTCTTCATGTTATTCACCAAACTGTACTGTTGTCTGCCATCCACTGGCAAATCAGAGGAACACAAATGGATCTTGTGTGTAATACAACAAATCGCATTTATATAGTACCTTTACATAAGTAAAACATCCCGAGGTGCTTCACAGGAGCATAATCAGACAAAAATTGACACCAAGCCAAAGGAGGAGACATTAGGACAGGTGATCAAAAGCTTACAATTCTTTCCTGCACCAGTGCTCATCAACACTGAGGTTACTGCATATTAATTCATAGGAACAGGAGGAGGCCATTCAGCCATTCAAGCCATTCAATGAGATCATGGCTGATCTGCGACCTAACTATCTCCCCACCGTGGCTCTATATCCCTTAATATCCTTGGCTAGCAAAAATCTATCAATCTCAAATTTAAAATTGTTAATTGAGCTAGCATCTACTGCTTTTTTGGGGGGGTGGGGGGAGTTCCACACTTCTACCACCCTTTGTGTGAAGAAGTATTTCCTAACTTCTCTTCTAAATGGGCTGGCTCTGATTTTAAGGTTACATCCCCTTGTCCTAGACTCCCCCACTAGCGGAAAAAGTTTCTCTCTATCTACTCTATCAATTCCTTTCAAAATCCTAAAAACCTTAATCAAATCACCTTAACCTTCTGTATTCCAGGGAATACAAGCCTAGTTTATGGAATATCTCCTCACAATCTAACCCTTGGAGCCCTGGTAACATTCTGGTGAATCTGCGATGTACTCCTTCCAAGGCCAATATATCCTTTCTAAGATGCAGTGCCCAGAACTGCACTCAGTACGCCAGATGTGGTCTGAGAAGCATTTAGATACAGGGCTTTGTATAGCTGTAGCAGAACTTCCTCCCCTTTATATTCTAGCACTCTAGATATAATGGCTAACATTCCATTAGCCTTTTTGGTTTTTTTGTACCTGACTGCTACATTTTAATGATCTACATACATGGACCCCTAAATCTCTGAACTGTTCCCGTAAAGGTCAAGGGTGGGACCAACATCATGCAGATGACATGAAAATTGGTGGAGTGGTAAAAAGCGAGGAGGGAAGCCTCAGGCTACAGGACGAATTAGACGGGTTGGTCAGATAGGCAGAACAGTGGCAAATGGAATTTAACCCTGAAAAGTGTGAGGTGATGCATTTTGGGAGGACTAACAAGGCAAGGGAATACACAATGAATGGTAGGATCCTAGGAAGGACAGAGGAACCTTGGTGTGCATGTACATAGATCCCTGAAGGCAGCAGGACAGGTAGATAAGGTGGTTAAAAAGGCATATGGGATACTTATATTCTATGCCTCGGCTAATGAAGGCAAGAGCAGGGAGGTTATGATGGAGCTGTACAAAACGCTAGTTTGGCCACAGCTGGAATACTGTGTGCAGTTCTGGTCGCCACATTATAAGAAGGATGTGATTGCATTAGAGAGGGTGCAGAGGAGATTCACCAGGATGTTACCTGGGCTGGAGCGCTTCAGCTATGAAGAGAGACTGGACAGGCTGGGGTTGTTTTCCTTAGAGCAGAGAAGGCTGAGGGGGGACCTGATTGAGTTGTACAAAATTATGAGGGGCATAGATAGGGTAGATAGAAAGGAACTTTTCCCCTTAGTAGAGGAGTCAATAACCAGGGGGGATAGTTTCAAGGTAAGGGGCAGGAGGTTTAGAGGGGATTTGAGGAAAAAAAATTTCACCCAGAGGATGGTTGGAATCTGGAACTCACTGCCTGAAAGGGTGGTAGAGGCAGGAACCCTTACAACATTCAAGAAGCATTTAGATGAGCACTTGAAACGCCATAGCATACAAGGCTATGGACCAAGTGCTGGAAAATGGGATTAGAATAGATAGGGTTTGATGGCCGGCGCGGACACGATGGGCCGAAGGGCCTCTTTCTGTGCTGTATAAATCTATGACTCTATGACTATGTATGTAACACATTATGCTTGGCAGTGTGCATTTAATACTGTTCAAACTCAATTCTTTAATCTGAGGAGATGTTAATAAAACTGGTATAACAACAGAAAATGCTGGAAAAACTCAGCAGGCCAGGCAGCATCCGTGGAGAGAGAAACAGAGTTAACGTTTCAGGTCGAAGACCTTTTGTCAGAACTGGAAAAAGCAGGAAATGAAATAGATTTAAAGCAAGGATAAGGCTGGGAAAAGGGGGGAGGATGAAAGAACAAAAGGAGAGATTAAGAGACATTAAGAGATGATCAAGGCAAGAGGAGGTGTTAATGTGACAGGTTGAGGCTAAAAGTGTGAAATGCACTGGCAGAATGAAGGACAGCTGCCAGCTTCTAGGAGGAAAAAAAAAGGGGAGGGGGGCCAAACAAAAGGGTGGATGAAAAAATAAAATATATATGTGATAGGGGTTGAGGTTATGATCTAAAATTGTTGAACTCGATATTGAGTCCAGAGGGCTGTAGGGTGCCTAAATGAAAGATGAGGTGCTGTTCCTCGAGCTTACGCTGAGCTTCCGTGGAACAGTGTAATAGGCCGAGGACGGTGAGGTCAGAGTGGGAGTGGAGCGGAGAATTAAAGTGACAGGCCACCAGGAGCTCGGGGTCCCCCTTACGGACTGAACAGAGGTGTTCCGCAAAGCGGTCACCCAATCTGCGTTTGGTCTCCCCAATGTAGAGGAGACCACATCGTGAGCAGCGAATACAGTATACTAAATTGCAGGAAGTACAAGTAAATCGCTGTTTCACCTGGAAGGGGTGTTTGGGGCCCTGGACAGTGGGAAGAGGGGAGGTATAAGGGCATGTGTTGCATCTCCTGCGCTTGCACAGGAAGGTGCCGGGCGAAGGGGAAGGGGTGCTGGGGGAAGGGGAAGGGGTGCTGGGGGTGGTAGAGGAGTGGACTAGGGTGTCGCGGAGGAAGCGGTCCCTGCGGAATGCTGAAAGGGGAGGTGAGGGGAAGATGCGTTTGGTGGTGGGATAACGCTGGAGGTGGCGGAAATGGCGGAGGATGATCCGTTGAATGTGGAGGCTGGTGGGGTGAAAGGTGAGGACAAGGGGAACTCTATTGTGGTTCCGGGAGGGAGGGGCAGGGGTGAGGGCAGAAGTGCGGGAGATAGAACGGACACGGTCGAGGGCCGTGTCGACCACAGTAGAGGGGAATCCTCGGTTGAGGAAAAAGGAAGACATGTCGGAAGCATTGGTATGGAAGGTGGCATCGTCAGAGCAGATGCGGCGGAGACGGAGAAACTGGGAGAATGGAATAGAGTCCTTACAGGAGGCGGGGTGGGAGGAAGTGTAGTCCAGGTAGCTATGGGAGTCAGTGGGCTTGTAGTGAATGTTAGTCAATAACCTATCCCCAGAGATGGAGACGGAGAAGTCGAGGAAGGGAAGGGAAGAGTCGGAGATGGACCATGTGAAGGTGAGGGAAGGGTGGAAATTGGAAGCATAGTGAATAAAATGTTCTAGTTCAGGGCGAGAGCAGGAGACGGCACCGATACAGTCATCAATGTACCGGAAAAAGAGGTAAGGGAGGGGACCCGAGTAGGACTGGAACAAAGAGTGTTCCACATATCCCACGAAAAGGCAGGCATAGCTAGGAACCATGCGGGTACCCATAGCAACACTTTTAATTTGGAGGAAATGGGTGGAGTCAAAGGAGAAGTTGTTCAATGTGAGAACAAGTTCAGCCAGGCAGAGAAGGGTGGTGGTGGATGGGGACTGGTTGGGCCTCTGTTCAAGGAAGAAGCGGAGCGCCCTCAGGCCATCCTGGTGGGGAATGGAGGTGTAGAGGGATTGTACGTCCATAGTGAAAAGGAGGCGATTGGGGCCGGGAAACTGGAAACTGTTAAAGTGGCGGAGGGCGTCGGAAGAGTCGCGGATGTAGGTGGGAAGAGACTGGACAAGGGGAGAAAAAATAGAGTCGAGATAGGAAGAGATAAGTTCCGTGGGGCAAGAACAGGCTGAAACGATGGGTCTACCGGGGCAGTCCTGTTTGTGGATCTTGGGAAGGAGGTACTTCTGCCCTCACCCCTGCCCCTCCCTCCCGGAACCACGATAGAGTTCCCCTTGTCCTCACCTTTCACCCCACCAGCCTCCACATTCAACGGATCATCCTCCGCCATTTCCGCCACCTCCAGCGTGATCCCACCATCAAACGCATCTTCCCTTCACCTCCCTTTTCAGCATTCCGCAGGGACCGCTCCCTCCGCGACACCCTAGTCCACTCCTCTACCACCCCTTCCCCCGGCACCTTCCCGTGCAAGCGCAGGAGATGCAACACATGCCCTTATACCTCCCCTCTGCCCACTGTCCAGGGCCCCAAACACCCCTTCCAGGTGAAACAGCGATTTACTTGTACTTCCTGCAATTTAGTATACTGTATTCGCTGCTCACGATGTGGTCTCCTCTACATTGGGGAGACCAAACGCAGATTGGGTGACCGCTTTGCGGAACACCTCCGTTCAGTCCGTAAGGGGGACCCCGAGCTCCCGGTGGCCTGTCACTTTAATTCTCCGCTCCACTCCCACTCTGACCTCACCGTCCTCGGCCTATTACACTGTTCCACGGAAGCTCAGCGTAAGCTCGAGGAACAGCACCTCATCTTTCATTTAGGCACCCTACAGCCCTCTGGACTCAATATCGAGTTCAACAATTTTAGATCATAACCTCAGCCCCTATCACATTTATATTTTATTTTTTCATCCACCCTTTTGTTTGGCCCCCCACCTTTTTTTTTCCTCCTAGAAGCTGGCAGCTGTCCTTCATTCTGCCAGTGCATTTCACACTTCTTTTAGCCTCAACCTGTCACATTAACACCTCCTCTTGCCTTGATCATCTCTTAATGTCTCTTAATCTCTCCTTTTGTTCTTTCATCCCCCCCCCTTTTTCCAGCCTTATCCTTGCTTTAAATCTATTTAATTTCCTGCTTTTTCCAGTTCTGATGAAAGGTCTTCGACCTGAAACGTTAACTCTGTTTCTCTCTCCATGGATGCTGCCTGGCCTGCTGAGTTTTTCCAGCATTTTCTGTTGTTATTTCGGATTTCCAGCATCCGCAGTATTTTGCCATCGTATTAATAAAACTGGTGCCTTGCTGAACCTCCCATGGACTTTGCCAGTGAATTCTGTACATCGACAGCTTCTGCAAACTGTGATAGAGTCCACACTATGAGTCAAGAGGAAACATGAACTGCAGTGAGGCTGATCTGTTCTTCCCCGTTAACGTGCACTTGTCAGGCTCTGTAGGCTCTTATTATGTGAAGAGCACTTGGGGGAAAAAAAGATAAAATGAAAGTATTTCTTCTTACAGTACTGTTGTTCAAGGGATTTAAATTTATTTGGAATGCTTCTAACCGTAGATTCGGAGCTATTTATTTCTTTTTTGCGACATAGTTTCAGTTTGTTGCACAGTGTCACTTGAGGATAACCTGCTCCACATTCCAACTGATACCAGTTCAAATCACTATTGGGTTTGAACAGGTCTTTAGTAGTCCCTCCAGGGATTTCGAGCCAAGTTTTAAATTATGTCAACTGCTAATCAGAAGAGTCTACTTTATGAGGTGTAATGGGCCTGTCCCAAATCAACCTCTATTCAAGGACAAAGCTACTAGGTACCAACATGTTAGGACCATTATTGTAAATCTGGATTAGTAATCATGTTATTTTAATAGTATTCACTTCCAAGTGGCCATTCTTCACGTGAGCTCAAGATAGTGAGTTTGACTATGGAGAACATCACAGCCAACTCCAATCGTCCGGCAACCACAACTGTACACTTTCCACCAGCACCAGGGGTCACTACATAGAGATCAAGAAGTGGGAATCCTAGCAAAAGGGCAATATAGCCATAGAATCATAGAATGGTTACAGCACGGAAGGCGGCCATTCAGCCCGCCAAGCCCGTGCCAGCTCTCTGCGAGAGCACCTCAGCTAAGTCCCACTCCCCCACCCTTTCCCCGTAGCCCTGCAAATGTTTTTCTTTCAGGTACTTATCCAACTCCCTTTTGAAAGCCGTGATTGAGTCTGCCTCCACCACCCTTTCAGGCAGGGACAGAGAGTTTAACGGTAGCAGTGCAGCAGAGAATAAGGTCAAAGCAGGGAATAATGGTAAAAAATTTAAATTAAAGGCTCTTTATCTGAATGCACGAAGCATTCGTAACAAGATAGATGAACTAGTGGCACAAATAGAGATAAATGGGTTTGATCTAATAGCCATTAAAGAGACGTGGTTGCAAGGTAACCAAGGTTGGGAACTAAATGTTCCAGGGTACTTGACGTTTCGAAAAGACAGGCAGAATGGAAAAGGAGGGGAGTAGCCCTGATAATAAAGGATAACATAAGGACAGTAGAGAGAAAGAATCTCTGCTCGGAAGATCAGGAAGTAGAATCAGTATGGGTGGAGATAAGGAATAACAAGGGGCAGAAAACACTGGTGGGAGTAGTATATAGGCCCCCTAACAGTAGCTATACCGTTGAACAGAATATTAATCAAGAAATAGTAGGAGCTTGTAACAAAGGTAATGCAATAATCATGGGGGACTTTAATCTTCATATAGACTGGACAAATCAAATTGGCAAAGGTAGTCTGGAGGACGAGTTCATGGAATGCATTCAGGACAGTTTCCTAGAACAATACGTCATGGAACCAACCAGAGAACAGGCTATTTTAGATCTTGTATTGTGTAATGAGACAGGGCTAATTAACAATCTCATAGTAAAGGATCCTCTGGGGCAGAGTGATCATAATATGATAGAATTTCACAGTAAGTTTGAGAGTGACTTGCCGAAGTCCAAAACTAGAGTCTTAAACTTAAATAAAGCCAATTATATAGGTATGAGGGGCGAGTTGGCTAAGGTAGATTGGAAAAATAGATTAAAAGGTATATGCTGGTAGATAAGCAGTGGCTAGTATTTAAAGAAATATTTCATAATTCTCAACAAAAATACGTTCCATTGAGAAACAAAAACTCCACGGGAAAAGTGATCTACCCGTGGCTAACTAAAGAAGTTAAGGATAGCATTAGATTGAAAGAAGAAACTTATAATGTTGCAAAGAATAGTAGTAAGCCTGTGGATTGGGAGTGTTTCAGAAACCAGCAAAGGATGACAAAAAAATTGATAAAAAGGAAAAAATAGAATGTGAGAGAAAACTAGCAAGAAATATAAAAACAGATTGTAAGAGCTTCTACAAGTATGTAAAAATAGAGTAGCAAAAGTAAACGTTGGTCCCTTAGAGGCTGAGACAGGAGAAATTATTATGGGGAATAAGGAAATGGCAGAAACGTTAAACAAATATTTTGTATCTGTCTTCACAGTAGAAGACACAAAAAGCATACCAAAAATGGTGGGGAACCAAGGGTCTAATGAGGATGAGGAACTTAACGTAATTAATATAAGTAGAGAAAAAGTACTAGAGAAACTAATGGGACTAAAAGCCAACAAATCCCCTGGACCAGACGGCCTACATCCTAGGGTTTTAAAAGAGGTGGCTGCAGAGATAGTGGATGCATTGGTTGTGATCTTCCAAAATTCCCTAGATTCTAGAACGGTCCCAGCGGATTGGAATTAGCAAATGTAACACCGCTATTCAAGAAAGGAGGGAGAGAGAAAACAGGGAACTACAGGCCAGTTAGCCTGACATCAGTCGTCGGAAAAATGCTGGAATCCATTATTAATGAAGTGGTATCAGGGCACTTAGAAAATCATAACAGAATTAGGCAGAGTCAACATGGTTTTATGAAAGGGAAATTGTGTTTGACAAATTTATTAAGAGTTTTTGAGGATGTAAATAGCAGGGTAAAGGGGAACCACTGGATGTAGTATATTTGGATTTCCAAAAGGCATTCGACAAGGTGCCACATAAAAGGTTATTAGACAAGATAAGGGCTCATGGGATTGGGAGTAATATTATAGCATGGATAGAGGATTGGTTAACGGACAGAAAACAGAGAGTAGGGATAAACGGATCTTTTTCAGGTTGGCAGGCTGTAACTAGTGGGGTGCCGCAAGGATCAGTGCTGGGGCCTCACCTATTTACAATCTATATTAATGACCTAGATGAAGGGACCGAGTGTAATGTATCCAAGTTTGCTGACGATATAAAGCTAGGTGGGACAGTAAGCTGTGAGGAGAACACAGAGTCTGCAAAGGGATATAGATAGACTAAGTGATTGGGCAATAAGGTGGCGGTTGGAGGCGGTGCAACAAAGGTTCACTAGATTGATTCCTGGGATGAGAGGGCAGTCCTATGATGAGAGATTGTGTAGAATGGGTCTATACTCTCTGGAGTTTAGAAGAATGAGAGGCGATCTCATTGAAACATACAAGATTCTGAAGGAGATTGACAGAGAGGTTGTTTCCCCTGGCTGGAGTGTCTAGAACTAGGGGGTAGGCCATTTAAGACTGAGATTAGGAGAAATTTCTTCACTCAGAGGGTTGTGAATCTTTGGAATTCTCTGTCCCAGAGGGCTGCGGATGCTGAGTCTTTGAGTATATTCAAGGCTGAGATGGATAGATTTTTGGACTCCAGGGGAATAAAGGGATATGGAGATCGGGCGGGAAAGTGGAGTTGAGGTCGATGATCAGCCATGATCTTATTGAATGGCAGAGCAGGCTTGAGGGGCCGTATGGCCTACTCCTGCTCCTATTTCTTATGTTCTTATCTAACCAATTGGAAAAGGCCCAAAACAGCTAACTGTGGAAGGAAAAGTAATTTAGCAGGCATTCAAGGGGCCCATAGGGCGGGGGGAAGTGGCAGGGTTAGTCTGCAGAATCGATCTCTAGGAGAAAAGTTTCATGAATCATTTACTTAAACTTAAAAAGTGGAGAAACTGAAGCAAAGGGCAGTAGAAAATGGTGCAGCAACTCACTAAGGTTACTTCGACAGCACCTCCCTCTCCTGCAATTTCTACCACTGAGCAGGTCAAGAGCAGCAATGTTGTGGAAACACAATCACTTCCAAGTTCCCTCCAAGTCACACACCATCCTAATTTAGATATCTCTCACTTCATTGCCACTGGGTCAGAATCCTCAAATTCCCTATCTAAAACTACTGTGGGAGCACCATCACCACAAGGACTGCAGTAGTTCAAGGCGGCGGCCCACCACCACCTTCTCAGGGCAACAAGGGATGATTACCAGCATCACCCACATCCCGAGAACAAATTTAAAAAAAAGGTTGTTCTAAACATATTATCCAAGAAGTGTTGTGGAACTCTACGGTTGTCTGGATAGTTCTGCTGTAGGTATACATATGGGGATGTACAGCTTCTGAAGCCCCATCCATTGGTAGAAGCATGCCGCTGCAGGCGTGACTGCGTGTCACAGAATGGTGATGCCCAAATAAAGAGTGCACTACATTCAAAGAAAATTTAATATATTGTGGATTTTATGTTATGTCCTTAACTGAAGAAATGTAGGTTATCCATCACTGTTGATCAACTTTAAATCAACTTGCAAAAGAAACAGTGAGCAACTTGCATTTATATAGCCTTTAACGTAGCAAAACAGCCCAAGGCACTAAATATATGTTAAAGTTTAGATGCATTACAGATATTGCAACAAAACTCAGGGTTAACTAGGTACAGTAATATCTTAAGGAATTTACATGGTAATTAAGAACAATAAAGATTCCCCAGTGGAGGAAGCATCCTGACACACCATTTTACAAACCGAGCAACAGACATTTGACACAACGCATTCTAAACTCAGAAATGCGGAGATGCCGGTGTTGGACTGGGGTGGACAAAAATGAGAAGTCGCACAACACCAGGTTATAGTCCAACAGTTTTATTTAAAATTACGAGCTTTCGGAGCTCCGCTCCTTCTTCAGGTACAGGTACAGTGAGGGAATCGATTACACAGTATATATACACAGAGAACAATGTGTCTGCAGAGATACAATCTGTTAGGGAGGCATTACATCAAAGACACACCAGAGTACAGCTAAGACAATGAGGTGGGTCACAGGGGGTCCAACGTGTCAAATGCTGCCGTCTGCAGTTAAGCTTTTAACTTTTTTTTTAAAACTGGAAAAACAGACAACGATGTCGAGTCACGTTCTGTAGCGTGACATGAACCCGAGATCCCTATTGAGGCCGTCCTCATGGGTGTGGAACTTGGCTATCAGTTTCTGCTCGATGATTTTGCAAACTCAGAAAATTCTAATTACCTCAATCTTAAATTCCTGCCATTTAAATTGACCAAGAACCTCAGCAATGAAATAAAACCAAAAAAATAATTCCATGAAATCATGCACTGGTGAGATTGAAAGTCATTTGGTGTCCTGACTCTGAATGCAAGGTGTCTATGAAGTCACTACATGTTATGCATAAATTTAGATGGTGTTGAATTAAATTCTTCCATTTTTACAGTGTACTAGTCACTTGATGACTATTATATGAGCTTGCTGATCTTCTGAAGCTGCTTAGACAGGCAGCTCCTGCAGGGAAGAGATATCAACATTTATAAAAATGGCCAAAAATGTTTAAATCTCATTTATACTGGGAGTTTTAAAAAGAAATACAAGAAAGGATCAAAAAGAAAAATACTGCAGATGTTGGAAATTAAAAGTAAAACAGAAAAATCTGGGACAACTCAGCAGGTCGAGGAAGGATCTTAGAACTGAAACATCGACTGACTGACTGGTTTCCCCACAGATGCTGCCCAACCTGCAGAGTATTTCCACCATTTTCTGCTACAAAAAAGGAAACTGTGCAATTTGAGTCTAAATCCGGCCTTGAAGATACATTTGCCTATCCTTGTGCTTTCTTCACATTCTCAAATCTGCCAATTTAAACCTATATCTATACCTCTACCTCACCATCACCTCTCTTCACCCCTCCACTGCCTCTGGATTGCCAGACTACCTGTCCGACAAGCCACAATTTCCTCCAATTAAAGATTAGGAAGACCGAAGCCATTGTCTCCAGCCCCCACTATTGCTCTCCCACTCTTTTTCCTCCCCTCCTGTGCAGCTGAGCCACTCGTAGTGCCACGGACTTGGCTCTTGCTGCATTCCCCTGAGAAACCATCGCCCCCATCAGAATCCATAACAATGAGCCTAACATCAGTGGTAGGGAAATTATTGGAAAAAATTCTGAGGGACAGAATTAGTCTCCACTTGGAGAGGGGCAAGGATTAATCAAGGATAGTCAGCATGGCTTTGTCAGGGGGAGATCATGTCTAACCAATTTGATTGAATTTTTTGAGGGGGTGACTAGGTGGATGAGGGTAGTGCAGTTGATGTACAGGAAACTCTCTTTTAACCGGCACCCAAATAACCGGAAATCTCTCTTAACTGGCAAAATTCTTGAGTAGGTAACCAGGGTTTTCCTTCATCTCTCCTTTCAAAATAACTAAAAAAAAACCCCGAGGCGTTTGCCTTGTATCGGAGCATGTAGATTGGGCGGGGAATGTGCAGCCCGGGTAGGCAGCGGACACGACAGATGGTCAGCTGGCGGTCCCCGGGGAGACGGAGCTCCGAATGCAGGCGCATGTCAGTGTGTACGGGGCTCTCGTACGTTGGGAGATATAACTCTCCGTTATCCGGACTTTTTGATTAACCGGCACCACGCCGGTCCCGTCGGTGCCGGTTAATAAAGAGTTTCCTGTAGTCTACATGGACTTCAGTAAGGCTTTTGACAAAGTCCCGCATGGGAGACTGGTCAAGAAGGTAAGAGCCCATGGGATCCAGGGCAATTTGGCATATTGGATCCAAAATTGGCTTAGTGGCAGGAGGCAGAGTGTGATGGTCGAAGGTTGTTTTTGTGACTGGAAGCCTGTGTCCAGTGGTGTACCGCAGGGATCGGTGCTGGGTCCTTTGCAGTTTGTAGTGTACATTAATGATTTAGATATGAATGTAGGAGGTATGATCAGTAAGCTCGCAGATGACACGAAAATTGGTGGAGTGGTAAATAGCGAGGGGGGAAGCCTCAGGCTATAGGACAATATAGACGGGTTGGTCAGAACAGTGGCAAATGGAATTTAACCCTGAAAAGTGTGAGGTGATGCATTTTGGGAGGACTAACAAGGCAAGGGAATACACAATGAATGGTAGGACCCTAGGAAGGACAGAGGATCAGAGGGACCTTGGTGTGCATGTACATAGATCCCTGAAGGCAGCAGGACAGGTAGATAAGGTGGTTAAAAAGGCATATGGGATACTTATATTCTATGCCTCAGCTAATGAAGGCAAGAGCAGGGAGGTTATGATGGAGCTGTACAAAACGCTAGTTAGGCCACAGCTGGAATACTGTGTGCAGTTCTGGTCGCCACACTATAGGAAGGATGTGATTGCATTAGAGAGGGTGCAGAGGAGATTCACCAGGATGTTACCTGGGCTGGAGCGCTTCAGCTATGAAGAGAGACTGGACAGGCTGGGGTTGTTTTCCTTAGAGGAGAGATGGCTGAGGGGGGACTTGATTGAGGTGTACAAAATTATGAGGGGCACAAAATTATGAGGGGCATAGATAGGGTAGATAGAAAGGAACTTTTCCCCTTAGTAGAGGGGTCAATAACCAGGGGGCATAGTTTCAAGGTAAGGGGCAGGAGGTTTAGAGGGGATTTGAGGAAAAACTTTTTCACCCAGAGGGTGGTAGGAATCTGGAACTCACTGCCTGAAAGGGTGGTGGAGGCAGGAACCCTCACAACATTCAAGAAGCATTTAGATGAGCACTTGAAACGCCATAGCATACAAGGCAACAGACCAAGTGCTGGAAAATGGGATTAGAATAGATAGGGCTTGATAGCCGGCACGGACACGATGGGCCGAAGGGCCTCGTTCTGTGCTGTATGACTCTATGACTATGACCCACCACAAACTACGTTCCCTAGCCACTGATTCCATTCCTCTCCCTGGTCACAGTCTCAAGCTGAACCAGGCTGTTTGCAATCTCGGTGTCCTATTTGACCTTGAGCTGAGCTAAGCTTCCAACCCCATATCTCTCCATCACAAAGACCACCTACTTTCACCTTCGTACGATCCCTGGTCTCCACATCAGCCCATCTGCTGCTGAAACCCACATCTATGCTTTTGTTGCCTTCAGACTGGACTATTCCAATAGTCTCCTGGCCGACCTCCCATCTTCCACCCTCCATAAACATAAGCTCATCCAAAATTCTGCTCCCCATATCCTAACTTGCACTAAGTCCCTCTCACCCATCACAACTGTGCTCTCTGACCTAAATTGGCTCCTGGTCTGCTAACGTCTCAATTTTGAAATTTGCCCCTCAATATCTCTGTAACCTCCTCCAGCCCTACATGAACTCTGCATTCCTCCAGCTCTGGCCTCTTGTGCATCTGCCACTACCTTCGCCCCATCATTGGCGGCTGTGCCATCAGCCATCTAAGTCCCAAGTTCTGAAATTCCCTTCCTAAACCGCGCCACCTCTCTGTCCTCCTTCAAGACGCTCCTTAAAAACTACCTCTTTGACCAAGCTTTTAGTCGCTCTTCCTAATATCTCCTTCTTTGGCTCAGTGACAATTTTTAATCTGATTATGCTCCTGTGAAGCACCTTGGGACGGTTTCCTATGTTAAAAACCCTATATAAATGCACATTATCGTTGGTGACAGACGTACTGCATGAAGTTGTAAGAGACCCACGAGATTTGGGGGACTCATGCCCAATGTACCCAACCAATGCAGAGCAGCAATCAATAAAGCAAATAGATTGTTAAACTATATAGCCAAAATGGTAGAATATGAGTCAGAGGAAATCATGATCAAACTATATAGCACCCTAGTCAGACCATACCTTGAGTACTGTGTCCAGTTCTGGTCAGACATTCAAGCATTGAAAGCAGTCCAGAGAAGAGTCACAAGGCTGATCCCTAGAGTCAGGATCAGGATATGAGGAAAGACTGGAAACACTTGGGTTTTTTAACCTTGAAAGGAGATGTATGAGAGAACAAGTGGTATGGGAAAGGTAAATCCGAAATATTACTTAATCAAATTGTTGAGAGTATGACAAAGGTACACAGGTTCAAACTAGTACAAGACTGATATAAGGAAGTTGTTCTTAGCACAAATAGTGATCAATACATGGAATGGACTCCCAGATAGAGTAGTGGAGGCAAAAACCTCATTTCAGAATCAACTGGATGCTTCAGTGGGGTGACTTTAGGGTCTTCCTGGGTAGATGAACTAAGATGTGCTAAATATCCATCATTTGTAATTATCTGGTGAGAGAAATGTTATGGTTAGACATGTACTAGCTCGAGTAGCAATAGGCTGTTTCAGTTGGCCTCAGAGGTCGTTGGTTATGAAGCAGAAATTATGTCCGAAGACATCATGTCTTTGGATGATGTCGCCAAGAGGCAGCATGTGATGAGAAAAAGGAAGGGGCCAATGATAGATCCTTGAGGGACTCCAGAGACAGTGGTTCGGGGGCAGGAAGAAAAGCCATTACAGGAGATTTGCGAGTTACAACTCAATAGGCAAGAGTGAATCCAGGTGAGGGTAGTCACACTCAGCTGGACAACAGAGGCATTAGACGAGGATGGCGTGGTCTACTGTGTCAAAGGCTACAGAGAGGTCAAGAAGGATGAGAAGGAATAGTGCACCATGGTCATAGTCACAGAGAATGTCATCTATGACTTTAATTAGTGCTGTGGCAGGGGTGGAAACCTGATTGGAGAGATTCAAACATGAAATTGTGGGAAAGATGGGCATGGATTTGGGAGGCGACAATACTTTAAAGAACTTTGGAGATAAAAGGTAAGGTTGGAGATGGGGTGGTAGTTTGCAAGATCATAGGGTTCAAGGATGGAGTTTCTTTTTGAGTAGAGGGATAATGCCGTCAGATTTGAAAGGGAGGGAGACGGTACCTGATGTCAGCTAGCTTGGAAGTTAGGTGGTCAGCAATTTTGTGGGAATATAGTCACGAGAACAGGAGATGGACCTCATGGACAAGATGAGCATGAGGGGAGATAGGAAAGAAACTGGAGAAAGATGTGGGTTCAGGCCCAGGATAGGGGGGAAACATAGAAGATCACCATCCGGCCCATCATTCCTTGGGGGAAGCTAGGCGTGGTGGGCAACGGGAAGGGGTGGATGCATCAGAGGTAGCTGAATGGATGGTCCCAATCTTAGCGACAAAGAAGTCCCTGAGCTCTTCACATATTGTTGGAGGTGAGGATATAGGGGGCAGGAAGTGGGGTTTAGGAGACGCTTGGTAGTGGAGAAAAAAAAGCCAGTGGTTATCTTTGTATTCCAGGAAGATCCTGGAGTAGGGAGCAGTTTTGGCAGATGAGAGCAGGGCCCGATAGTGCTTGATGTGATCCAGCAACGAATGCCTAAACCAGTTGTGCGCCATATACGTTCATCTTTGCGCCCCTTGGACTTAAGGAAGCGAAGGTGGTGGGGGGCCGTACCAGGGAGAACGACCAGGGTTTGAGAGAGCAAGGGTTTTACTGGAGAATGGGCATCAAAGGCAGGGGTGAGGAAGTTACTGAGCAGATCGACAGCTGCAGAAGTATCGTGGCAAACAGAGAACCAAAGGCGAAACAGTTTAGAGTTTGAAAGTGCCGTTGTAAGTGACTTGGGAGAGGTTTTTTTCCAGGGGCGGATGCAGAGGAAGATGCCCCTTTCGGAGAATGCCGAGAGAGGCACAGAGGGAAGTTGTGGGCTTATCAAAGAGGGTGTCCCTGCGAATGGATACAGAGGAAATTCAGGTTACATAGGCATGGCAAAGATTAGGATAGATATGTCCAGGTTGTAAATGGGGGATGGGGAAAAGACAGAGTCCAAAGTTAAAATCAGACTTTTCCCTAATTCCTATTTTTCCTTCTCATGAGCAGTACTTTACACTTAAATTTCATCTGCCATTGTTCTGCCCAGTTAATATGTTGTTTAACTCATTTTGTAGATTCTGAGCTGCCTCCTCCAATTCCATTACATTCGTAATTTATATTGAGTTTCTGAATTCAAATCATTAACGTAAATTAGAAACAGCAATGGTCCCAAAACTAAGCCCTGGAGTGCCCCACTCAGTACTCCCCACCCCAACATAACTCCTCTAACATGTACTCATTTCCTCACCTTTAGCCAATGTCTCTACCCTGGATTCCTGCAGTTTTGAGCTTAACAAATAGCCTTTCACATGGAACCTTGCTAAATGCCTTTTGGAGGTCTCGGTATACCACGTCGTTGAGCTTTCCATCAGTTCCTCAGAGAAATCGAGGAGATTGGTCAGGCGGATCTCTCCTTATCGGAATCCACATTGACTACTCTTTACCAAATTATGATTATACAGATAATCCTCAGTTTACTCCTGATAATTGATTCTATTATTTTACATAGAACTGGAGTAAGACTAATGAGGCTGTAGTTGTCTGTGCCTATTTAGTTACCCTTTCTAAATTCGGACATCACATTATCCTGTTCCCAACACCACAAAGATTTTTTTTTAAATTAGCTTTCTTCAATCTGTATCCTTCTGAGACAATACTATTTTTAAGATTTTTCTCAGGGAAATTATTATCCTCAGCCAGAAATCACAATCCAAAGATTTTACCACAGTAAAAGATTTGTTCCATTTTAGAAACCAGATGGGAAGAGCCACAAGAAATGTGCTGTCAGCTCTTCCCCTCACTCAGCCCAAGAATTAAAAATGGCAGCTCTAGCAGAGATTAATGCAATGGTCCCATCAATGTCTGATTATCATGGGTTAAAATATCATAATCAAATGAAATAGGTTTGGGAGGGCTTTAGTATTGCTTTGAAAATCACAATATATTAATTACACAGGCCAAAATGTCAACAGAACCACGAGTGAAGTGTCTGACATAAAAATCAGAGTTAAAAAGAACCATAGAATATGCTAGGAGCACAAGTATGAAACGCAAGGTGAAGAGGCAGCATAAAGTCTTACTGCTACATAATCTTTTACTTTCATACCAATTAAAATACAGCCATTTTAACCTTTGCCATTTACACAAAATAATGAATTGCTAATGACAGAATTATTGTAACAGCATCACAAGCATTTCTAGTTTTTTTTAAACTATGAAATGAGCCAAATTGTTTAGTTCTTCATTTTCACTAGCCATTCCTCACACTCACATTCAGTTAACTAGGTCTCAAATTAGTTAACCCTGCTCCAAGCACTAGCATTCATAGCATAGCATGCTTTTGGTTACTGAGACACGCAGGACCTACACATAGAGACAAGCATGATCACAAAAAAAGGTCCAGGTTTTCCAACCACTGGTGATATTCAATGTCATCTTATTACATACTTAACCTTTACATATACATGTAGGTATTACTGTATGAATTCAAATCTCTTATGAAACAGAATATATTCCTATACTACCCACACCACTTAGCTAAATTATTTTTCCCCTTTAAAAAAATATTTTATTGTACTATTAAGCAAATTGAAGGATTATATACACCAATAGTAAAACAGATTTCAATCTGTATAACTAATGTCATGTATGTGCTAACAAATATATACATCTATTGCTAACAAATATATAAAACTCCATATATAAAATTGATAGTAAGCCATTAAAGCTATTCAATGTGAGCTATTCTGCTTACAAACTCCTCCATTTTACATGCCTGCCATTATAATGAATAGACTGTTTTTAACAGAGACAAAATTACAAAACACTGCACACAATTTATCAGTAATAGGTGCAATACAAGCTAAATACAATCAACGCACACCGTATGAACTTGTTTAATCACAGCAGTGATCTGCATCCCAGATGGCAATGTTTTGCTGCCCTTGCAGCCCGAGCAAACCCGTTGCCTGAAAGCTATTTTCCCAATACTACAAGCCACAAAGCATTCGACAGTTTAGAAAATACACATCAATAATATATGTACAGTCACAACCATTTAATCAAATGGAAGAGGTTGCCAGATTAAGAGATCTGATATTGTGATTCAGGAAATACAACAATCTGGAAGTGGCTAATGCATAACATACTGTAACAGAGGGCAGGCCGTAAAGTTTGTCTGGTTGAATGCTTCCACCTGATTTGGCACAGTGATATTTTTACACATAGGATTATATTTATTGCTGAAGACCCAGGGCATAGCATTTCACCAGACCACCAATATCAAATTCATATATTAAAAAAAAATCAGTGTTTGTTCCATAATTTCACAATTGAAGAAAAAATAAATCATAATTTTATTTAGATTAAACCAAACTGTACACATTTTGCTCTGAATTTATTTTAGCTATCAAGGCAATTGCATCAGTGAGAATTACTGCAGTTGTGAATTTTAAGATATCATAAAATGCAATTAATTGGAAGGTTGACATCAAGGAAACATTCAATGGTTTTATACCCAGGACCATTGAATAGTGTCTTAATCGGTGTTGCAGCAAAATCTCTCGTTTACGCCTGGATGAAAATCCATCAGTCATTTTAATACTTTCAGTACTAGAATTAAATACATTGCCAGAGTTGCCATTAGCAATGAAACAATTTTTTATTTTCTCTAATAAAGTAAAACTCATTTATATTAAATCAGTAATTAAATACTTGACAATCAACAGAAAATGTAAATGCAATGAGGGAAGTACTGTAATATAATTAACAGCAATAAAAAATACTAGTCTCGTCCTTGAATTAATGCACAGCAAGATTGTGCAGTAAGACACTGGGCTTTAGATTTTAATCATGAATAATTGTGCTTTAATTACCACCCCCAACTACCTTCAGATGCCATTTTAACCAAATGGGAATTTTTTCAAAATATGTACTTAATTGAAAATGTATAAATACATAATTGTATATAATAAAAATAAAATCTGCTGCAATGCCTGGTGTAGTCTGCACATTCCCCGAGAGACAGAAACTAAATGGCCTAAAAAATCACTGACCTGTTTCCATGAAGACAAGAGACAATCAGGGAAAACGTGATATAAAATAAAAAGACTCTACCTCACTGCACCTGAGCACAAGAGCAGTGTGCACCCCCCCCCAAAAAAAATAAGATTTCAACTGGGATTGAAGTGCTCGGGTGATATTTTGATCTTACCTGTGCCCCTCGCTGTGCAGGTGTGGGTTTGTTGGATGGGTACGGTTGCCTACTGCCAGCGATGCCGCTCAGATCACACTCCACCTCAGCCGCTGCCTGCCTCTCTCTCTCCCTCTCACTCACCAGCGGACGCACTCTGGCTGCGCGCGCACTCCGGCTCCGCCGCCCTGTCACTCCCGCGGCTGCTCGGACGCGGCCCAGCCCCCTTCCTCACGCACGCGTTTGAGCGGCCGGTTCAAATCCCGCTGCCGCCAACGGCTTCCTCGCGGCGCGTGTCCGTGTGCGCTCCGGCAACGGGCGTCCACTGCTGAGGGGTTCCTTCGAAGCTATTGTTCAACTGAATGATGATGATGAGGTAAACTTCATTCTAGGTTGTTTAAAAAAAATCGTGATTGTCACAATTGTACAAATTTGAAATCAATTTAATGGATGCGGTTGTTTGTCAGCCTGTTGGCAATGCCACTGTTTGTCGTGTTGAATGGGCGGAGGCTGGGTGCAGAGCCGCCCCTTGGCCGGCTTTCGGTCCCACACTCGGATTGTTTCTGACATGGGATCTCCGGCAATTTCTGGTGTCAACCTTGGCACAGTGGGAAGCACTCGCGTCTGGGTTCAAACCCCACTCCAGGGCCTTGAAAACAAAATCCAAGCCGACACTCCCAGTGCAGTGCTGAGGGAGCGCAGCACTGTCGGAGGGGCAGTACTGAGGGAGCGCAACACTGTCGGAGGGGCAGTACTGAGGGAGCGCGGCACTGTCGGAGGGGCGGTACTGAGGGAGCGCTGCACTGTCGGAGGGGCGGTACTGAGGGAGCGCCGCACTGTCGGAGGGGCGGTACTGAGGGAGCGCCGCACTGTCGGAGGGGCGGTACGGAGGGAGCGCAACACTGTCGGAGGGGCAGTGCTGAGGGAGCGCCGCACTGTCGGAGGGGCGGTACGGAGGGAGCGCAACACTGTCGGAGGGGCAGTGCTGAGGGAGCGCTGCACTGTCGGAGGGGCAGTGCTGAGGGAGCGCGGCACTGGCCGGAGGGGCAGTACTGAGGGAGCGCTGCACTATGGGAGGGGCAGTGCTGAGGGAGCGCTGCACTGTCGGAGGGGCAGTGCTGAGGGAGCGCGGCACTGGCCGGAGGGGCAGTGCTGAGGGAGCGCGGCACTGGCCGGAGGGGCAGTGCTGAGGGAGCGCGGCACTGGCCGGAGGGGCAGTGCTGAGGGAGCGCGGCACTGGCCGGAGGGGCAGTGCTGAGGGAGCGCGGCACTGGCCGGAGGGGCAGTGCTGAGGGAGCGCGGCACTGGCCGGAGGGAAAGTGCTGAGGGAGCGCGGCACTGGCCGGAGGGGCAGTGCTGAGGGAGCGCGGCACTGGCCGGAGGGGCAGTGCTGAGGGAGCGCGGCACTGGCCGGAGGGGCAGTGCTGAGGGAGCGCGGCACTGGCCGGAGGGGCAGTGCTGAGGGAGCGCGGCACTGGCCGGAGGGGCAGTGCTGAGGGAGCGCGGCACTGGCCGGAGGGGCAGTGCTGAGGGAGCGCGGCACTGGCCGGAGGGGCAGTGCTGAGGGAGCGCGGCACTGGCCGGAGGGGCAGTGCTGAGGGAGCGCGGCACTGGCCGGAGGGGCAGTGCTGAGGGAGCGCGGCACTGGCCGGAGGGGCAGTGCTGAGGGAGCGCGGCACTGGCCGGAGGGGCAGTGCTGAGGGAGCGCGGCACTGGCCGGAGGGGCAGTGCTGAGGGAGCGCGGCACTGGCCGGAGGGGCAGTGCTGAGGGAGCGCGGCACTGGCCGGAGGGGCAGTGCTGTGGGAGCGCTACACTGTGCTGCACTGGCCGGAGGGGCGGTACTGGGCTCCGCTGCACTGTCGGAGGGGCAGTGCTGAGGGAGCTGCACTGTCGGAGGTGCCATCTTTCTGTTGAGCCATTAAACTGGGACCCTGTCTGTCCTCCGGTGGGTGCAAAAGATTCCGCGGCACTATTTCGCTGAAGAGCAGTGGAGTTCTCCCCGGTGTCCTCAGCGAGATTTATCCCTCCAGTAACATCACGAATACAGATTATCTGGTCATGTATCTCTTTGCTGTTTGTGGAATCTTGCTTTGTACATTTTGGTAGTAATTGTGACTTTATCACGCTGCAGGACAGCTCTGGTGTCAATAGTTACTCTGAAAATAAAACCAAATAATGGACAACACAAGTCATGGAGTCATAATGGCACAGAAGGAGGCCATTCGGCCCATCGAGTCCTTGCCGGCTCTCCAGAGCAATCCAGTCAGTCCCATTTCCCCGCTCTATACCTGTAGCCCTGCAAGTTTATTTCCCTCAAGTGCCTATCCAGTCTCCCCTTGAAAACATCGAGTGTCTCTGTTTCCACCACTTCCGTTGGCAGCGAGTTCCAGGTCCTCCCCACGCGCAGCGTAAAAAAAGTTTTTCCTCGCGTCCCCACTGTATCTCTTGCCCAAAACCTTAAATCTGTGTCCCCTAGTCTTTGTACCATCAACTAGTGGGAACAGCCTTTCCCCGTCTAGCCTATCCAAACCCGTCCTAATCTTGTACACCTCTATCAAGTCACCCCTCAACCTCCTTTGCTCTAATGAAAAGAAATCCAGCTTCTCCAACCTGTCCTTGTAGCTAAGATCCCCCATCCCCGGAACCATTCTGGTAAATCTCCTCTGCACCCTCTCAAGGGCCTTCACATCCTTCCTAAAGTGTGGTGACCAGAACTGGATGCAATACTCCAGTTGTGGCCTAACTAGCATCCGCAGTATTTTGCTATTGTATCAGCGCTTTATACAGGTTCAGCATAACTTCACTACTTTTGTACTCAATACCTCTATTTATGAAGCCCAAGATCCCATATGCTTTGCTAACCACTCTCTCAATATGTCCTGCCACCTTCAGGAACCTATGCACATTAATTCCCAGGTCCCTCTGTCCCTGCACACCCTTTAAAACTGTGCCATTAAGTGTATATTGCCTCTCCCTGTTCCTTCTGCCAAAATGCATCACCTCACACTTCTCTGTATTAAATTCCATCTGCCACTTGTTTGCCCATTCTGCTAGCCTTTCTATATCCTGTTGCAGTCGATTGGTATCATCCTTACTGTTTGCCACACCCCCAAGTTTGGTGTCATCGGCAAATTTAGAAATTCTACTCTGTATTCCAATATCCAGGTCATTTATATAAATCAAAAAAAGCAGTGGCCACAGCACAGACCCTTGGGGAACACCACTGTCTACCATCCTCCAGTCTGAAAAACAGCAATTTACCACAACTCGCTGTTTTCTGTCCTTAAGCCAATTCCTTATCCAAGCTGCCACTGACCCACCTATTCCATGAGCCTCAATTTTGTTAACCAGCCTTCTATGTGGTACTTTGTCAAATGCCTTCCTAAAATCAATGTAGACAACATCCATTGCATTCCCTTCATCAATCCTCCCTGTTACTTCATCAAAAAATTCAATTAGATTTGTCAAACACGATCTGCCTTTTACAAATCCGTGTTGGCTCCTTAATTAGCTTAAACCTCTCCAAGTGCCCGTTAATTTTTCCCTTGATTATAGTATAGCGAACAAGGCAGATGAGCTGAGGGCACAGGTAGGTACTTAGGACTATGATATTATAGCTATTACAGAGATGTGGCTGAAAGAGGGGCATGTATGGCAGCTCAACATTTCTGGTTACAGGATTTTCAGACGGGATAGAGAGGGAGGTAAAAAGGGAGGGGGGGTCGCGGTGTTGATGAAAGAAACTATTACAGCTGTGAGGAGGGATGATATGTTGGAGGGATCATCAAACAAGGCCATATGGGTTGAATTGAAAAACAAAAAGGGGCGATTACACTGCTGGGAGTGTACTATAGACCCCCCAAATAGTGAGAGGGAGATAGAAGAGCAAATATGTAGACAAATTTCTGAGAAGTGCAAAAACTATAGGGCAGTAATAGTAGGGGATTTCAACTACCCCAATATTAACTGGGATAAAATTAGTGTGAAGGGTATTGAGGGTGCAGAATTCCTAAAATACATCCAGGAGAACTTTTTTAGCCAGTATGTAGCAAGCCCAACAAGGGAGGGGGCGGTTCTGGACTTAGTTTTAGGGAATGAAGCTGAGCAGGTAGAAGGCGTATCAGTGGGGGAGCATTTTGGTGCTAGTGACCATAATTCAGTTAGATTTAAGGCAGTTATGGAAAAGGACAAGGATAGACCAGGAATTAAAATTCTGAATTGGGGAAAGGCAAATTTTGCTAAGCTCAGAGGGGATTTAGCCATAGTGGACTAGAAACAGCTACTTGAAGGTAAATCAGTGTCAGAGCAGTGGGAGGCATTCAAGGAGGAGATCCGGAGGGTTCAGACCAAATATGTGCCCTTAAAGAAAAAAGGTGGGACTAACAAATCTAGAGCTCCCTGGATGTCTCGGGACATACAGGGTAGGATAAAGGAAAAAAAGGGAGGCGTATGACAGATACCGAGGGCTAAATACTGCAGAATCTTTAGAGGAGTGTAGGGGTGCAATTAAAAAGGATATTAGGAAAGCAAAGAGAGAGCATGAAAAATTCTTGGCAAGTAAAATCAAGGCAAACCCAAAGATGTTTTATAAATATATTAAGAGTAAGATGATAACTAAAGAAAGGGTAGGGCCTATTAGAGATCATGAGGGTAATCTATGTGTGGAGGTGGGAGACGTTGGTAGGGTTCTTAATGAATACTTTGCGTCTGTTTTCACAAAGGAGAGGGGCGAAGCAGACGTTGTTATCGAGGAGGAGTGTGAAATATTAGATGAAATAAACATAGTGAGAGAGGAAGTATTACGGGGTTTTGCAGCTTTAAAAGTGGATAAATCCCGAGGCCCGGATGAAATGTATCCCAGGCTGTTAAGCGAAGCAAAAGAGGAAATAGCAGAGGTCCTGACCATCATTTTCCAATTCTCTCTGGCTTCAGGTGTGATGCTGGAGGACTGCTAATGTGGTACCCTTGTTTAAAAAGGGAGAAAAGGATAGACCGAGTAATTACAGGCCAGTCAGCCTAACCTCGGTCGTGGGAAAATTATTGGAAAGAATTCTGAAGGACAGGATAAATCTTCATTTAGAAAGACACGGATTAATCAAGGATAGTCAGCACGGATTTGTTAAGGGAAGGTCGTGTCTGACAAACTTGATTGAATTTTTTGAGGAGGTAACAAGGAGGGTAGATGAGGGTAGTGCGTTTGATGTAGTGTATATGGACTTTAGCAAGGCTTTTGATAAGGATCCACATGGCAGACTGGTCACTAAGTTAAAAGTCCATGGGATCCAGGACAAAGTGTCAAGTTAGATTCAAAACAGGCTCGGAGGCAGGAAGCAGAGGGTGATGGGTGTTTTTGTGACTGGAAGGCTGTTTCCAGTGGGGTTCCGCAGGGCTCAGTACTAGGTCCCTTGCTTTTTGTGGTATATATCAATGATCTTGACTTGAATATAGGGGGTATGATTAAGAAGTTTGCAGATGATACTAAAATCGGCTGTGTGGCTGATACTGAAGAAGGAAGCTGTAGACTGCAGGTAGATATCAATAAATTGGTCAGGTGGGCAGAACAGTGGCAAATGGAATTCAATCTGGAGAAGTGTGAGGTAATGCATTTGGGGAGGGCTAACAAGGAAAGGGAATACACATTAAATGGTAGGACACTGAGTAGTGTAGAGGAACAAAGGGACCTTGGAGTGCATGTCCACAGATCCCTGAAGGTAGCAGGCCAGGTAGATAAGGTGGTTAAGAAGGCATACGGAATGCTTGCCTTTATTAGCCGTGGCATAGAATACAAGAGCAGGGGGGTTAAGCTTCAACTGTATAAAACACTAGTTAGGCCTCAGCTAGAGTACTACGTGTAGTTCTGGTCACCACATTACAGGAAAGATGTGATTACACTAGAGAGGGTACAGAGGAGATTTATAAGAATGTTTCCAGGAGTAGAGAATCTTAGCTATGAGGAAAGACTGGATAGGCTGGATCTGTTTTCCTTGGAACAGAGGAGGCTGAGGGGAGACCTTATTGAGGTGTATAAAATTATGAGTGGCCTAGATAAAGTGGATAGAAAGGACCTATTTCCCTTAGCAGAGGGGTCAAAAACCAGGGGGCACAGATTTAAGGTAATTGGTGGAAGTTTTAGAGGGGATTTGAGGGGAAATTTCTTCACCCAGAGGGTTGTGGGGGTCTGGAACTCACTGCCTGAAAGGGTGGTTGAGGCAGAAACCCTAACCACATTTAAAAAGTACTTGGATGTGCACTTGGGATGCTGTAACCTGCAGGGCTACGGACCAAGAGCTGGGAAGTGGGATTAGGCTGGATAGCTTTGTTGGCCGGCGCGGACACGATGGGCCGAAATGGCTTCATTCCGTGCTGTAACTTTCTATGATTCTATTATTGTTTCTAAAACTTTACCAACCATTGATGTTAAACTGACCGGCCTGCAGTTACTAGGATTGTCCTTACACGTCTACGGCCGCAGAAACGCCTGTCTGCTCCCCTAACTATCGAATCCCCTACCACTATTGCTCTTCCATTCTTCTTCCTCCCTCACTGTGCAGCTGAGCCACCCGTGGTGCCGTGGACTTGGCTCTGGCTCCCCAGAGGAACCATCGCCCCCACCAGTACTCAGAACAGAATACTGGTTGGAGAGCACGATGCACTCCGGAGACTCCTGCACTGCCTGCCTGGTCCTCCTCTTCTGTCTGGCGGTCACCCATTCCCTCTTTGCCTCCACACTCTTAAGCTGCGGGGTGGCCACCTCCTAGAAACCCGGAGCTCGAGTTGCTGCAGCTGTGACATTTCCTGCACATGTGGTCGTCCAGGCTACGCAAAGTGTCCAGGACTTCCCACATCGCACAGGATGTGCAAATCATGGGACTGAGCTGTCCTGCCAGGCCTCTAGTTATTAGATTACTTAACTAAAGTTTTTAGTATACTCCTCTGCCCTTAGTTAAAGACTAAAAGACAACAGACCAAAAAAAGTTATACTCACCGGCCCCGAATCTGAATAGCAAAGAAAAACTATGTGACCTTTACCAACCAATCAGTTACCAGCTATCCTGTGACGTCACTCCTTGTGTTTTTTCCCCCTCGCTGTTGCCGCTGTCGGTGAGTCTGGCCCTCGCTCATTTTCCTGCGAGGTAATAACCAGCTTACCTGCGACGTCACACTTTGATTTTTTTTGTTATTGAATTGGAGCCTCGCTGCTCCTCCCCTGCTGGCTCTGCCCTCAGGCCTCCTCTCAGAACGCTCTTTATTCTGCTGCCGCTCCGGTTCCGCCCAGGTCCGCTGGCTCTGCTCTCAGGCCTCCTCTCGGAACGCTCTTTATTCTGCTCCCGCTGCCGCTCCGGTTCCGCCCAGGTCCGCTGGCTCTGCTCTCAGGCCTCCTCTCGGAACGCTCTTTATTCTGCTCCCGCTGCCGCTCCGGTTCCGCCCAGGTCCGCTGGCTCTGCTCTCAGGCCTCCTCTCAGAACGCTCTTTATTCTGCTCCCGCTGCCGCTCCGGTTCCGCCCAAGTCCGCTGGCTTTGCATTGAAATTCTGCTAATAACTCGCTGATATCCAAAAGTAACCTTTGCATTTGGATGGTACAGCCCACCAGGGTGGGTCGGACCCAAGATTTTGCCGGGAGGAAGCTTGTTGGTCGTGCCACTGTTTGCCGTGTTGAATGGGCGGAGGCAGGAAGTGGTCCGAGCTGGGGATTTCCAACTTGCCTCGTCCATGGGCTGAGCCAGGAACCATATCCTCTGCATCAGATTGCAGCACGAAATTGGAGAGCGAAGGCGGCTGACAGGTTCCTGGAAAAGAAATAGGGGTGTTGATCAATCTCAATGTTTTGAGGGGTCATAACCCCCTGACACCCCTCCCCAGCTGGGCCACTGGGTTCACTGTGGTGAATTCATTTTCCAGCCCTATAGCTTTAGTGACGTAGAATGACAGATCTGACCCTTTGATTCACAGCTGAACTTATTTTATTCTGAGAGACAAGTTTCACTCATCCTTGGCCTGGCCACAAGGGTGCGGTGTTGGTTGATCGGTGTGGTCCTGCAGAAGGGTGACTGCCATCTGGTGACCAAATACAGAATGGCACCACTGGCAGGTGTGTCAAACCTGGACCATCCCCAGCTGAAGGGCCCAGTATAATATTTGAGGCCCTAAAAGTGTCAAAACCTACTCATCATGTTATTAAAACTAACATAATGGCCCATATTTTGCGGCCCCTATGGGTGCGTATACGCCCATAAGGGTCACGCAAGTTCCGGGTTTTTGTGCGCAAAGCGCATGCACGAAAACCTAAAACTTGACATCATCCACATCCCCGGGAAAAGGGCATCCGCGGGCGGAGAGTTGGGCCATTTGCCCAGCGAATGCCCATGAAATTCTTATGCCTGGTAACCTGCCGATCTGCCCAAAATGGCAGCTGCCACGGAACCCGGCGGAAGCGAATTGGCCGTCATTTCTTCTTCAAAACGGGCCTTAACAGCCGGCGCTAAACCCCCGAATTTCTCGGCCAATGTGTCCAAATAGGGTGAGGTGCAGCTGCTTTTGTTTTTTGCACAACACCAGAATGCTTTTCGATCATTGCTGCAGCCCCATCAGTGTTGACCCCAGTGCAATTTGTCCAGCTGATTTCTGCTGAAGTCATGAAATCATCCAACCATTTGAAAATATCGTCTGACTTTGGTGTTGTCTTGAGCTCCTTGCAAGTCTTCTTTTATTTCCTTATTCCACACAGACCGAACATAGGCGAGTAAATGAGACATTTTAGAAATGCCTGTGGATTCATCAAGTTGTATAGCAAAGTCATTGTCACGCAGCCGATCAACGCACTGCAAAACTATATCTTCTGACATTAAACCAATCCGTCGTTTGACTGTGTTATTTGATAACGGTATTTTTTCCAGTTCCTTGGCTTTCTGCTATCTAAACAGGCTCGTTTTGTCCCCACTGGGTCAGACTGGACTAAAATTTCACATCCTCCATTTCAGAAACAGAACTTCCCTCTTATTTCGATACAAACCCAACGCGGCGGTGAAAGCCAGCAACTTGAATTAACAGCACCAGTATTGGCTGAGCCAGATGGCACATGAGAGAAATGGAGAAATAAACAAGGCCCAGAGCGACTTTACCCACCCAGCCTCATTGCCATGAATCCTTTCCTCCTTCCCAACCCTTTCGCAAATAGCCAGCAGTATCTCAAAGGACACAAAGGTCTATCCGTCCGTCAGAGAAGCGCATGGCCATGAATATAAAGCTCCCAGTCCGAGGTACAAGGAAAATTGTGATAACACCTTCAGCTATTTTATTAACTCAGACTAAAGACATTGAAGGAGAGCGTCACACTGGATCCTGATTATTACGGCCTTGTGCAGGCCCAGAGACTGGAAAGTCTCTTTCTGTCCCCCGTCCAAGGCCACGATTCACGCGCACTCTCTCTATTGAGGGCGCTCCCTCCCCATCTCCAAACACCAGGAAAAATACAGTCTCTTTTCAAACATGCAAGCGGCTTCCAACCAAAACGGGTCTTTTTCAGGATGGCAGGCTGTGACTAGTGGGGTACCGCAAGGATCGGTGCTTGGGCCCCAGCTATTCACAATCTATATCAATGATTTGGATGAGGGGACTAAATGTAACATTTCCAAATTTGCTGATGATACAAAGCTAGGTGGCAGTGGCAGTTGTGAAGAGGCTTCAAGGGGATCTCGACAGGCTCAGTGAGTGGGCGAGAACATGGCAGATGGAATATAATGTGGATAAATGTGAAGTTATCCATTTTGGTAGAAAAAACAGAAAGGCAGAGTATTTCCTAAATGGTGAAAGATTGGGGAATGCAGATGCTCAAAGGGACCTGGGTGTCCTTGTACATGAGTCACTGAAAGTGAATGTGCAGGTGCAGCAAGCCATTAGGAAGGCAAATGGTATGCTGGCCTTCATTACAAGAGGATTTGAGTACAGGAGTAAAGAAGTCCTACTCCAATTATATAGGGCCTTGGTGAGACCACACCTGGAGTACTGTGTACAATTTTGGTCTCCTTACCTAAGGAAGGATATACTTGCCATAGAGGGAGTGCAACAAAGGTTCACGAGATTGATTCCTGGGATGGCGGGACTGTCGTATGAGAAGAAATTGAGTAAACTAGGCCTGTATTCTCTTGAATTCAGAAGAATGAGAGGGGATCTCATTGAAGCATACAAAATTATTACAGGGCTTGATAGGGTGGATACTGGGAGAATGTTTCCCTTGGCTGGGGAGTCTAGAACCAGGGGCCACAGCCTCCGGATAAAGGGTAGGCCATTCAGGACTGAGATGAGAAGAAATTTCTTCACACAAAGGGTGGTGAATCTTTGAAATTCTCTACCCCAGAGGGCTGTGGAGGCTCAGTCATTGGGTATATTCAAAACAGAAGTCGATAGATTTCTGACTAGTAAGGGCATCAAGGGTTATGGCGATAGGGCCGGTGAATGGAGTTGAGGCAGAAGATCAGCCATGATCTCATTGAATGGCCTACTCCTGCTCCTATTTCTTATGTTCTTATGACACGGTAGCTCCGTGCAAGGGGAAAGAAAAGGGTTGAAAGGAAGACTCTCACTACCTCCGCCCACGCAATGCCGGACTAACTCACGGATTTCCCCACACCTAACTCAGGTTTTACTACCCCTAAACAGAAGTTATAACTCCCACTATTTTATTTAATAGTTAAAAGTCGTGAGTGATTTCTGAACGTGGAAGCGAATAGGGCTGGATCAAAAAAAATGTTACGAGATAAATACTGTTGTAAAAGTCAGTGACACGCAAAGGGACTTGTCTAACTGTACAAATGGTATCCATCAGTAAGAACCTGAATTGATAGAAACATAGAAGATAGGAGCAGGAATAGGCCATTCGGCCCCTCGAGCCTGCTCCGCCATTCGATGAGATCATGGCTGATCATCCAAACTCAGTACCCTGTACCTGCCTTCTCCCCATATCCCTTGATACCTTTAGCTTTAAGAAATATATCTAACTCATTCTTGAATACATTTAATGACTTGGCCTCAACTACCTTCTGTGGTAGAGAATTCCACAGGTTCACCACTCTCTGGGTGAAGAAATTCTTCCTCATTTCTGTCCTAAATGGCTTACCCCTTATCCTTAGATTATGACCCCTGGTTCTGGACTCTCCGACAATCGGGAACATTCTTCCTGCATCTAGTTTGTCCAGACCTGTCAGAATTTTATATGTTTCGATGAGATCCCCTCTCATTCTTCTATACTCCAGCGAGTATAAGCCCAATCGACCCAATCTCTCCTCATATGTCATTCCTGCCATCCCAGGAATCAGCCTTGTGAATCTTCGTTGAACTCCCTCCATAGCAAGAACATCCTTCCTCAGATAAGGCGACCAAAACTGCACACAATACTCAAGGTGTGGTCTCGCCAGGCCCTGTACAACTGCAGCAGGACATCCCTGTTCCTATACTCAAACCCTTTCGCTATGAAGGCCAACATACCAACCTGTCCAAATCATCCTGGAGTTTATCGGTATCCTCCTCGCAGCACACACTCCCACCCAGCTTTGTGTCATCTGCAAACTTGGAGATATTACATTTAGTTCCCTTATCTAGATCATTAATGTATATTGTGAATAGCTGGGGTCCAAGGACCGATCCCTGCGGTACCCCACTAGTCACTGCTTGCCACTCGGAAAAAGACCCATTAATTCCTACTCTTTGCTTTCTGTCCGCCAACCAGTTCTCTATCCAAGTCAATACCTTGCCCCCAATCCCATGTGCCTTAACTTTACCCGCTAATCTCTTATGCGGGACCTTATCGAAAGCCTTTTGAAAGTCCAAATACACCACATCTACTGGTTCTCCCTTATCTATTTTCCCAGTTACATCCTCAAAAAATTCCAATAGATTAGTCAAGCACGATTTACCTTTTGTAAATCCATGTTGACTTTGTCCGATCCTGTCACTGTTTTTCAAGTGCTCAGCTATTACATCCTTTATAATGGACTCCAGCATTTTCCCCAGTACCGATGTCAGGCTTACCGGTCTGTAATTCCCCGCTTTCTCTCTACCACCCTTTTTGAACAGTGGGGTAACATTAGCTACCCTCCAATCCATGGGTACAGTTCCAGATTCCATTGAATGTTGGAAGATGATCAGCAATGCATCTACTATTTCTAGGGCCACTTCCTTAAGTACCCTAGGATGTAGATTATCCGGCCCTGGGGATTTATCGGCCTTCAATCCCATCAATTTCCCTAACACCATTTCCCTGCAAATACTGATTTCTTTCAGTTCCTCTCTTTCATCAGACCGTATGTTCTCCAACATCTCTGGGAGGTTATTTGTGTCCTTTGTGAAGACAGAACCAAAATATGCATTTAATTGGGCTGCCATTTCTTTGTTCCCCATTATAACTTCCCCTGCTTCTGACTGCAAGGGACCTACACTTGATTTCACTAATCTTTTTCTCTTCACATATCTATAAAAGCTCTTACAGTCAGTTTTTATGTTCCCTGCAAGCTTACTTTCATATTCTATTTTCCCCTTCTTAATTAATCCCTTTTTCCTCCTTTGTTGAATCCTAAACTGCTCCCAATCCTCAGGGTTACCGTTTTTTCTGGCCAATTTATATGCCCTCTCCTTGGATCTTATGCTATCTCTAATTTCTCTTGTTCGCCACGGTTCAGTCACCCTTTTTGTTTTATTCTTATGCCACACTGGGATGAACAAATTCTGTAGTTCATCCATGCAGTCTTTGAATGTTTGCCATTGCCTATCCACCGTCAACCCTTTGAGTGACATTCCCCAATCAATCCTACCCAATTCGCGCCTCATACCATCGTAGTTTCCTTTATTTAAATTCAGGACCCTAGTCTCTGATTCAACTACTTCACTCTCCATCCTAATGAAGAATTCTATCATATTATGATCACTCTGACCCAAGGGGCCTCGTACAACAAGATTGCTAATTAATCCTTTCTCGTTACATAATACCCAGTCTAAGATGGCCTGATCTCTGGTTGGTTCCTCGACATATTGCTCCAGAAAACCATCCCGTAAATATTCTAGGAATTCCTCCTCCACAGTATTTTTTACTAATTTGGTTAGCCCAATTTATATGTAAATTAAAGTCACCCATGATGACTGCTGTGCCCTTACTGTATGCTTCTCTAATTTCCCTTTTAATGCCATCCCCAACCTCCGTATTACTGTTTGGAGGTCTATATACCACTCCCACTAACGTTTTCTGCCCCTTGTTATTTCTCAGTTCTACCCATACAGATTCCGCATCATCAGAGCTAATATCCTTCCTTTCAATTGTGTTAATCCCCTCTTTAACCAACAATGCTACCCCACCTCCCTTTCTTTTTTGCTTATCTTTCCTAAATATTGAATACCCCTGGATGTTGAGTTCCCAGCCTTGGCCACCCTGGAGCCATGTTTCTGTAATCCCAATCAAATCGTATTCATTTACCTCTATTTGTGCAGCTAATTCATCCACCTTGTTCCGAATGCTCCTTGCATTGAGACACAAAGCCTTCAGGCTTGTTTTTTCAACGCTCTCAGACCTATATGAATTATTATTTACTGTGACCATGTTTGATTTAAACCAATGAGTTCTTTGCCTTCTACTTTGGTTTTCTCCTTCCTGTCTTTTGCTTTTATCCTTGTTTCCCTTTCCTCTGTCTCCCTGCTCAGGTTCCCAACCCCCTGCCACTTTAGTTTAAACCCTCCCCAACAGCACTAGCAAACACTCCCCCTAGGACATCGGTCCCGGCCCTGCCCAGCTGCAGACCGTCCCGTTTGTACTGGTCCCACCTCCCCCAGAACCGGTTCCAATGTCCAAGGAATTTGAATCCCTCCCCCTTGCACCATTCCTCTAGCCACGTATTCATTTGAAATATCCTCCTATTTCTACTCTGACTACCACGTGGCACTGGTAGCAATCCTGAGATTACTACCTTTTGAGGTCCTCTTTTTTAATTTACCTCCTAACTCCCTATATTCTGCTTTTAGGACCTCATCCCGTTTTTTACCTATATCGTTGTGCATTCACAGTCTTTGTATTGCTGAGACTATTCCACTCATCTTAATATACAGGGGAATGTACTGATGTTTATGGGACAGCCGAATTGGCGGACCCCTTTAAATCCCCAGTTGAGAACCCCTGATCTAAGTCGTTAATATAAATTGTAAATAGTGTAGGGGGTGGTGGTTTGTGTCAGCTTCACCTCTAACTTCTGAGCGGTTCGAATCGCTCCCACTCCCTTGGTTCTAGACCGTGGACTTATTTGGGGGTTGTGATAAAAAGTGCAGGAATGTTTACTTTTATACACGAGACGCCTCACCCAATTTACAAGTGTTGACTCAGCTCCCTTGCTCCTGGTGATTAGCACCTATTCAAGACAAACACTTATAGCTGACTGATTGGCTCCCGGTCCGGCAACGTGTCAGTTTTAAAATTCTCATCCTTATTTTCAAATCCCTCTCTGGTCTCGCCCCTCTCTTTTCAAGAGAAAAGAGACCCAGCCTGTTCATCTTTTCCTGATAAGTATAACCTCGCATTTCTGGTATCATCCTTGTAAATCCTTTTTGCATCCTCTCCATTCCAAGTGTTGGTAGTTCTTTAAAAGATCATTTTAAACTTACCTTACGGTATAAGGTCAGAGAGCGGGGGCATGGAGCGCGCTCTGCCCAGTTATCTCCCAACATTGCAATTTTGGCCCTACGTACATCATAGGACCCTGATTTGCGTATTAAAAGAGCCAACCACCTGAAACAAGCGGCCGCCCGGCGGTAAGGCCTCTTTAGTGTCAGCTGTGGCTCAGTTGGCAGCTCCCTCGCCTCTGAGTCAGAAGGTTGCAGGTTCAAGTCCCACTCCAGGGACTTGAGCACATAAAGCTAGGCTGACACTCCAGTGCAGTGCTGAGGGAGTGCTGCACTGTCAGAGGTGCCGTCTTTCAGCTGAGATGTTAAACCAAGGCCCCCGTCTGCTCTCTCAGGTGGACATAAAAGATCCCATGGCACTATTTCGAAGAAGAGCAGGGGAGTTATCACCGGTGTCCTGGCCAATATTTATCCCTCAATCAACATAACAAAAACAGATTATCTGTGCATTTTCACATTGCTGTTTGTAGGAGCTTGCTGTGCGCAAATTAGCTGCCGCGTTTCCCACATTACAACAGTGACTACACTTCAAAAGAACTTCATTGGCTGTAAAGAGCTTTGAGACGTCCGGTGGTCGTGAAAGGCGCTGTATAAAATGTAAGTCTACACCGGCCCCATGCTGAGGCTGTTAATGCTGATTTGGCCCCATTGAGAGCACTAACAGCTAACGAAACCCTTTCAGGAACATATTCATGCTGAAAGGATGTGTAACCAGAGAGGAAGCAAAGCATAAAAAGTGCAGCAGACAACTGGTTTTGATGCAAGAACTTTGATCTTTTGTCAAGAAAGTAAAACACAACACAAACACTCTTAACACTCTAAAAGTGAGGAACACTTCGGTACAAGCGAGGGAAATAACATTAAAAGAGTACGACACCCATCCCAATCCCACTTCACTAGCTAGGTTGGACTCCAGAGGACCAGGGATGATACTCACCAGAATCCTTGACAGTTAGGTTAGTTCGTGGTTTTGGGGTTCACTCTATATGTCGGTTGGTGTCTGCCGTACCCCGTACGCGGTAGAGGACTTCAACTGCGTATCTGGTCAGTCTTCGCGAGTCCGCTGATGCGGTCGGGTGCGTATTGGATTTATCAGGTGAGTACCCACTTTTCTTTAGTTTAGAAGTAGGGTTTAGAGTTTTTTAAGGGAAAATCTTACCCAGGGGTAAGTCCGGAGTAGATTGTAGAGTGGAAACTTTGCGGTTCTTCGGTTTTCTTCGAGTTGGTTTTCTTTGGTCGCGGTGGCCCAAATATTGATACTTGCTGTTTGGTTGGTTGTTTCGTGAGGGCCTTATTGCCGCGAGGTGTCCGGTGGTCACTGAGGCGGTCGTTCTGGTTTCTTCTCGTGTCAGCCTACTTTGTTGGATGGTCTGGCCTTCGAGCTGTCGACCTCCTGGCTGGACACGGAACGCTGAACGGTGTTGGTTTTAGAACTGTGTTGCGGAGAATGCCTCCGTCGATGTCTTCTTGTTCTTCCTTCCTCCTCTTCTTTTTCAGGTTGAGAACGGGCCTTCAATTATACCCATTGAAGGTTCCTTATCTGCGCGCCAAATCAGGTCTCGGTCTTTGTTAGTTTTGGCGGGCTCGTTAACAGTAACTGGTTTGTTAAGGTGTGAAGTGGTTCCGGGATGGCCCCCATCCTGTCGATTTGCCACTTAATCGGAGTTTAATTGTTCTTATGTTTTGGGTTTTCTTGGCTGGGCCTATGATTTCTATAGAGTATGCCGAAGTAATCTGTTTTATGCATGTCTTAATGGGCTCTGTAACTTGGGGTGGAGACTGGCTTTCCTCGGGTTTATTGTTAGGATGCTAATGTCTGATAGGGGCCGATTTAAACTTCCAGCGAGATCATGCGGTTCCCCAGACAGTTCCCATTAGCTCCAATACCCAAACTGTTTTTACAGAGGTTGAACCCAGCTTCCTTCACAGCTTTTTCTCCCTTACAAGCCCAGACATGTTTTAAAAGTACCAAATCTTGGTTTTTGCTCAAAAAGTCCTTCGGTTAGGCCCAATGCACTTCACTACCCTGTAATAGCTAGAAAAGAGTCCAAAGTCTTTTTCCTTAGGGTTTGTCTTCGAGTTTTGGGGATCTGTGAATTTTGAGAATCTTACAATAGCTGAGGCCCAAGCACTGATCCTTGCAGTACCCCACTAGTTACAGCTTGCCAACCTGAAAATGACCCGTTTATCCCTACTCTGTTTTCTGTCCATAACCAATCCTCTATCCATGTTAGTATATTACCCCCAATCCCATGAGCCCTAATCTTGTATAACAGCCCCTTGTGTGGCACCTTATCGAATGCCTTCTGAAAATCCAAATATACTACATCCACTGGTCCCCTCTTATCTACCCTGCTAATTATACCCTTAAAAAACTCTAATAGATTTGTCACACACGATTTCCCTTTCATAAAACTATGTTGACTCTGCCTAATCATCTGGTGATTTTCCAAGTGCCCTGTTACCATGTCCCTAATAGTAGTTTCTAGCATTTTCCTGATGACTGATGTCAGGCTAACTGGCCTTTAGTTCCCTGTTTTCTCTCTCCCTCCTTTCTTGAACAGCGGATTTACATTTGCTACCTTCCAATCTGCGGGGACCGTTCTAGAATCTGGGGAATTCTGGAAGATCAAAACCACTGCAGCCACTATCTCTGTAGCCACCTCTTTTAAAACCCTAGGATGTAGGGCATCAGGTCCAGGGGATTTGTGGGCTTTTAGTCCCATTAATTTAACCGTTATTAATATTAATTACTTTTATCAGCTGAAGGGTGCTGGAAAAAAGTCTAACTAATGCCGTGCACCTTGAGATACGCCACTCCAGCAAGTTCTGGATCATTAACCCGCCGTCTCTCTCTCTCTCTCTCTCTCTCTCTCTCTCCACAAATGCTGCCTGATCTGCTGAATATTTCCAATATTTTCTGTTTTTATTTTAGATTTCCTGCATCTGCAGTATTTTGCTTTTTACAAATATAATTAATTTGCATTAACACATGGAAACTGTTCAAATGCAGGTGATATTGCAACACCCACAGAAGTGCAAACCCATTTTTATAGAAGTGATGTTGAAATTCACTAATTGTCCTTGGTCTAAGGAAATGTTTGTCTGCAATGTCAGTCTTATCTTTCCTCATGACTCACCTGGTGTTAGCCAACAGCTCCTGCACTTTAAGAGTATGTGATCAAATAAGAGATATTTGAAGCAAAATTGTGCCCCTCCCAGCACATCTGATTTAAACTCCTGAAATTGCCTGCTGTTTCCTGATGGGTTGTAAAAAGTAAAATAGATAACAGCCATTTTCTGCATCAATATTTGCTTCCCTGGTGCTTTCCCTTGATGATCGTGATGGTATGTGTTGTCCACTTCCGAATCTTCTGCTTCTAAGTGCCGCATCAAGGGGAGAAGCAAGTGTGATATCATGCTGCTGCTCCTCAATGGGAACCCTGTAAATTCCTCAGGTGGGTCCACGACCCATGACGCAGGGACAGCCTCCTGATTGACTGGTATGTCGTCCATCAGGTTAAGAGTCAGCCCTTCCCGCAGGGCAAAATTGTGCAGTGTGCATTGAACCTTCACCATCCTCGCCCTTTTGCTAGGTGAGTACCATAAATCCGGGCCCCCAACCCCGACCTGTCCAGGCACCGGAAGCATGAGTTCAGCTACCTGATTGTTCTCTTCACCACATGGACACGTGCGCACGGTTGTACCATTCCTGTGCTGCATTGTTGGTGATGTGAAAGGGTGTCATCAGCCATGGCTTCAGTAGGTAAGACTTGTCACCTCCCTGACCCTCCCTGCTGAACAAGTCATGAATGTTGGAGTGACAAAGAACACAGGCATCAGGAGCAGTTCCCTGAGGCTCTGCGTTAACATGCAGGATGTGGTTTGGCATAGCAGACTATCATCACATTCAATGAATGGTAACCATTCCTATTTATGAACGTGGCAGGTTCCTCAGGTGGAGCCTTCAGTGGCATGTGGGTCCCATCGATTGCCCTGCACTCTGTGGAAGCCAATGGACCACTTCCTTTGCTGGGGACATGTTATACATGATGAAGTCAGATGCCCTGAGGAATAGGGCACACGTGACCTGTTGAATGCAGACCCTCGCTTGCCCTGGGTAATGTTGCAGACCAGCCAACATCACCTTCATGGCCACTGACAAGGCCCTGTGGGTGACAGATCGCGGCTTAAGGTCCTTTTTTAGCATCTCACCGAGATGGCTGATTGCATCCTTGCTAAAACACAGTCTTCGCACGCAGTGTTCCTCTGAAATTGTCTCAAAGAACATTCTCTCCCTGTACACTCTCTGGAGGGGAAGTAGTTATATCTGCTCAGCCTCTGGTCATGGTGCCTCATTTGATGGGCCTGCTCCCATCGAGCCCGTACCGACTCTCAGCTAGTCCCACTCCCCTGCCCTTTCCCCGTAGCCCTGCGAATTTTTTTCCTTCAGACACTTATCCAACTCCCTTAAGAAAGATAAGATTGAGTCTGCCTCCACCACCCTTTCAGGAAGTGCATTCCAGATCTTAACCACTCACTGCCTTCAAAAGTTTTTTCTTACGTCGCCTTTGGTTCTTTTGCCAATCACCTTAAATCTGTGTCTTCTGGTTCTCGACCCTTCTGCCAATGGGAACAGTTTCTCTCTATCTGCTCTGTCCAGACCCCTCATGATTTTGAACACCTATCAAATCTCCTCCTAATCTTCTTTGCTCCAAGGAGAACAAGCCCAGCTTCTCCAGTCTATCAATGTAACTGAAGTCCCCCATTCCTGGAATCATTCTCAAATCTTTTCTGCCCCTTCTCTAAGGCTTTCACATCCTTCCTAAAGTGTGGTGCCCAGAATTGAACACAGTACTCCAGTTGGGGCTGAACCAGTGTTTTATACAGGTTCATCATCATTTCCACACTTTTGTACTCTATACCCCTATTTATGAAGCCCAGGATCCCGTAAGCCTTTTTAACTGCTTTCTAAACCTGCCCTGCCACCTTCAACGATTTGTGCACATATGCCCCCAGGTCTATCTGTTCATTCACCCCGTTTGGGATTGTACCATTTAGTTTATGTCCTCTCTCTATTCTTTCTACCAAAATGTATCACTTCACAGTTTTCTGCGTTAAATTTCATCTGCCACGTCTCCGTCCATTTCACCAGCCTGTCTATGTCTTCCTGAAGTCTATCACTCTCCTCCTCACTGTTCACCATACTTCCAAGTTTTGCGTCATCTGCAAATTTTGAAATTGTGCCCTGTACACCCACGTCCAAGTCATTAATATATATCAAGAAAAGTAGTGGTCCTAGAACCGGCCCCTGGGGAACACCACTGTATATCTTCCTCTAGAATCTTCGCCTCCCATTTTTCCTGAATTAGTTTTGCCACAGCTTCATTTTCGCTCCCCGGAGGGTCGTACTCGGATGGCTTTTTAATAGCAAAAACCGAGTGTGCATCTGAAATTTGTATCACTCTCGCATTATTTCTCAATCCCATCCAAACACAGTCCCGATTGTAATCTATTACCGCACCATACTGATCCAACACATCAGTCCCTAAAATTCCCCGTCCTTCGGGGGTGGTCATCAGCATCGGCGCTGGGACCTTACAGGTGAGGCCTCCCAACTGAAGTTCAGAGGCCTTCTTTGTATACGCGGTGGTTGTATCACCATTAAACCCTTTAAGGGCCTACAACCCTTGCCCGCTGCTGCATGGCGTTCAGGGTATGGGGTGTTGATGATGGTAACGGCTGAGCCAGTGTCTATAAGCATAATCTGCTGCTGGTCCCCTTTTAAGACAACAAGGACTACTGGTCTCCCGCTACCATCACGTCGGAACTCCACTTCCGACCAATCTTTGGGGGCCAAACCCATCATAGGGTGGATCCTTGGAGGGGTCCCTCCAATGGGTGTGCATTGATGATAGGATTTTGCATTCCCAATGGGTGTACATTGGCGATTGCGTGCACCGGTAAATGATTTTGCATCCCCCCGCCCTGTGACAGTTTGGTCTTTCAATCGTTGATCCGTCTGAGGGCTTGGATTCATCCATTTTTAGAAGGGTAACTAACTGAGCCAATTGTTGTTCCACCCAGAGGGTTTGGGTTCGTCCCTTGGGAGGTATCTATGCGTTGCATCGTGGTCCGGTGCCCGTCTGGGTCTCCGGCAGTGTTTTGCTAGGTGACCTTCCTTCTTACAATTAAAGCACTGTCCCCTAAAGGGGTAGTACCTAGATCCCTCCACCGCTGACACTGGTTTCTTTGCGGTGGGTGGTGATTTCACCTTTAACTGGTCTTTTACCATCTCCCAGGCTCTTTGAACGTTAGTCTCTATATTTGTCCACTGATCGGCAGGCCTCACAGCTATGCCCAGAGTGGTTTTAACTAAAGAGTGGAGTTGGGTCAGGAACATCATTTTGAATTGTTCCTGATTCTTTCCTGCTGTAGCATTTGCGAGTGCCTGGTTCTGGGTACGTTCATAGATATCGTACAGGCGCTTACTGAAGGCTCTAGGGGTCTCATCTGGGCGCTGTTTGGTCTGACTAAGCATAGCCACTAAGTTTAAGTTTTGGATCCCTAAATGGTTTAGGATCTCGGTCACTACTGCATCGGTCGCTGTGCCACGCTGAAGGATCGCGTCTGGCAGATTATTCTTTAAAGAAGTGGAACAGGCCAAGAGGAGGACTCGTGTTAAGTCTTCCTCTTCTAACTCTGGGTGACCCCTCCTGAAATCTGCCCACCTCCTATTAACTACCAGTGGGTCGTCCCCATCATTAATGGGCCCCAACTCGTGGCTACACGCCGTGGCGTCAGCACCAGATATGGGCCGTGAGTCGGTATGGTTACTAGTGATGTGACCATGCACATTACGCCGTAAAGAGGTGGTCACTACTGCTACGGTTGGCCCTTGTGTCTCCAAGGTATCCCATCCTTCACCGCCCTCCTGGGGATGATACTGACTGCCATCCTCTTCCCAATCTGTCTCCCCCTCGTCCCTTTCTGTTGTCTCTGTTATGGCTCCTTGTGTTACTGCGGATACTAGAGCCTGTTGCTGCCCTAATTTACTCTTTAGCTGCGCTATTTCTAGGGCAGGCAACACAATCTTCGAAACTCTTGGTCGCAGCTGCAGAGAACAGTATCTATCCCCCTGACTATACTGTCCCCTACCACGACTACATTCACTTTCACTCCCCCCACTTGAATGGCCTCCTGCACCATGGTGCCATGGTCAGCTTGCTCAATCATCCTGCAGGCTTTTCCCTCATCCACACAGGCAGCAAGAACCTCATACCTGTTGGACCAGGGCAAATGCTGAGGCGCCTCCAGCACTGCACCTGGGGTCTGTAAGGGGTTTCGTGGCCTGTGATTCTTTGCTATTGCTTGCTCTGGTCTCCGGCCAGACCTCTTGCAATAATCACCCGTGAGTGGTTCGACCCACTCGCCCTTACGGTTCTGACACCTGGACTTAGATGCAAAGGAGCAGTAATGCAGAGAAGGACTCAAATAGACCTGGTTGAATAAAACAAAATGAATGCCTTTATTGTACGGGGTCCAAAATAATGAAATACATGTCATATGCGCAGATCAAAGAAATTACAAGTATACACACGTCTATAAATCTTGTTCTATACCAACGAGGAACACACGGCACATCATAAAGGGGATAACACATTACAAATTACCCTTAAAAACCACCCTCCCCTATAATACCTAAACTAAGTCTGGATTTGTAGGATCGGGAAACATGCTCACCACTCGGGTTATTTTGGAATTTAAAATGAGGCTCGCAGCTTTTTGTTGCAGCGCCTGGCTGCCACGTGGCTGTGGAAGCTTCTGGGCACGACTTGTTTACTCTCGCTGCCACGATGGACCCACCCGGGTCAGCCCTGATGAACGTTCGTCGCGGATGGCCCAGGTTATTCGCTCAAATAACCAGAAGAAAAGGCCTGTCTTTCCTGATGTCATGAAGTAGTCTGTAGGATTCAAAGAGTGGGTTTGAACCTACTTCGTCGTTTATCTTCAGGCGCGGTCGGGGTTTGACTGACCATGCCGGCTCCTACGTGGAATTCTTCTCGTCGCTCGGGCCTCGTTTGCCCGGTCTTCTTCTCGTCTTCGTTAGTGCCTCGTTTGGCCAAAGTTACTGCCTTCTTGACTGACAGCGGCTGGTCGTTCGGGAACACACCGCTGCGTTGCCCTGATGGACCCGGGCACCGATTACCGACGATCGGGATGGCGTGCCCTGCTGCCTGCCGTGTCGAGGTGACTCGTCCTGAGGTTCCGTTCCTGACCAAGTGTGTGCCTCTGCCCAAGACGAGCCCTGATGGACATTCTTAGTCTATAGTTATACTGTTGGAACGGGCCTTATCTCCCGCCCAAATCAAGATGCTGTCTTTGTTTAATTTTGGCGCTCAAAGTTCTCGGTATGGGGTAATTGTCTCTTCAACTGGTTTCGGGATCACTTGAAACTGGCCCAACTACCCGTTAATGTCTTTCTCTTTGTTGGGCTGGGTGGAATTTGTATAATGATACGTCTGGATGGGCCTTGATTGCCCGGTGCAACGACTCTTCATTGTGCATTTAAAATGAGTCAAGCACTTAGTTTATTGTTCTGTCCAAAACGTAAATGGGTTGCATACTGCCTTCCCAATCTATACTGTGCATGATCTCATCATAAATGTATTTCCAGCGCCTTCTTGTCTGAGCCACTGCAACTGGTTTTCGCGGGTTTTTTTCAAAACGATCCACAATACAATGTCTGACTGCAGTGGCTGAGTGCTCACAATGTTCTGGAAAGCCTGCCACGATGCCCGGCGGCCATTTTACAGGGTGCTACTTTTTAAAAAGTAGCAGCCTTTCGTTGTACTGCAGCCATTTTGTTCAATAAAATGTTCAATTAAACTTGCTTCTCTCCTTATTAATAAAATTGTGATAATTGCGAAAATCTACAGGTCCCCTTACCTGCCTGAGTTGCAGTCACACCCTCCTGTCCCTGACCACTAACCAGATTTGTCGCACTACCTAACCTAAGGGGTGTGACTGCCTCCTGGATCAAAGTGTCCAGGTAACTCTCCCCATCGGCGGCGGACCTGGGTGGAGCGGCTGCGGCGAGGCGGAGCTGAGAAAAGGCGGCAGCGACCAGGTAGGCCCACAGAGGCGGCGGACCTGGGTGGAACGGCTGCGGCGAGGCGGAGCTGAGAAAAGGCGGCGGCGACCAGGTAGGCTTACTAATCTGAGCCCCGAGAGCGGGAGAGAGAGAAGTAGAAAATAATCAAAGTGTGACGTCACCAGAAAGCTGGTAAGTGATTGGTTGGTGAGTATTTCTCTTTTTCTCCTTTTTACCATACTTAAATTCTGTGGTTTATAGTTTCTAGAGTCTCTGTGGTGTAGCGGGGACTGCTGTTAAGGAAGGGCCCTTGAGTATATCATTTAATTGAAGTGAAATTGGTGGGATTCAATTAGTTTAATTTTGATTAATTAATTAAAGGGTAAGTCATGGCAGCAGAGCTCGGCGCCGTGATATGCTCCTCCTGCAATATGTGGGAAATCAGGGACACTTCCTGTGTCCCTGACGACCATGTGTGTGGGAAATGTATCCAGCTGCAGCTACTGACGGACCGCATTGCGGCGCTGGAGCTGCGGATGGATGCATATTGGAGCATTCGCGACGCTGAGAACGTCGTGAATAACACGTTTAGCGAGTTGGTCACACCGCAGGTAAAGGGTGTACAGGCAGGAAGTGAATGGGTGACCACCAGGCAGAGTAAGAGGTGCAGGCAGGTAGTGCAGGGGTCCCCTGTGGCCATCCCCCTCTCAAACAGATATACCACTCTGGATGCTGTTGGGGGGGATGACTTATCAGGGGAAGGCGGCAGCAGCCAACTTCCTGGCACCATGGGTGGCTCTGCTGCACAGGCTGGGAGGAAAAAGTGTGGAAGAGCTATAGTGATAGGGGATTCAATTGTAAGGGGAATAGATAGGCGTTTCTGCGGCTGCAATCAAGACTCCAGGATGGTGTGTTGCCTCCCTGGTGCAAGGGTCAAGGACGTCTCGGAGCGGCGACAGAAACTTTGGAGGGGGAGGGCGAACAGCCAGTTGTCGTGGTGCACATAGGCATCAACGATATAGGTAAAAAATGGGATGAGGTCCTAAAAGCAGAATATAGGGAGTTAGGAGGTAAATTAAAAAAGAGGACCTCAAAGGTAGTAATCTCAGGATTGCTACCAGTGCCACGTGCTAGTCAGAGTAGAAATAGGAGGATATTTCAAATGAATACGTGGCTAGAAGAATGGTGCAAGGGGGAGGGATTCAAATTCCTTGGACATTGGAACCGGTTCTGGGGGAGGTGGGACCAGTACAAACGGGACGGTCTGCACCTGGGCAGGGCCGGGACCGATGTCCTAGGGGGAGTGTTTGCTAGTGCTGTTGGGGAGGGTTTAAACTAAAGTGGCAGGGGGTTGGGAACCTGAGCAGGGAGACAGAGGAAAGGGAAATGAGGATAAAAGCAAAAGACAGGAAGGAGAAAAACAAAAGTAGAAGGCAAAGAACTCAACGGTTTAAATCAAACATGGTCACAGTAAATAATAATTCATATAGGTCTGAGAGCGTTAAAAAAACAAGCCTGAAGGCTTTGTGTCTTAATGCAAGGAGCATTCGGAACAAGGTGGATGAATTAGCTGTGCAAATAGAGGTAAATGAATACGATTTGATTGGGATTACAGAAACATGGCTCCGGGGTGGCCAAGGCTGGGAACTCAACATCCAGGGTTATTCAATATTTAGGAAAGATAGGCAAAAAAGAAAGGGAGGTGGGGTAGCATTGCTGGTTAAAGAGGGGATTAACACAATTCAAAGGAAGGATATTAGCTCTGATGATGCGGAATCTGTATGGGTAGAACTGAGAAATAACAAGGGGCAGAAAACGTTAGTGGGAGTGGTATATAGACCTCCAAACAGTAATACGGAGGTTGGGGACGGCATTAAAAGGGAAATTAGAGAAGCATGCAGTAAGGGCACAGCAGTCATCATGGGTGACTTTAATTTACATATAGATTGGGCTAACCAAATTAGTAAAAATACTGTGGAGGAGGAATTCCTAGAATGTTTACGAGATGGTTTTCTGGAACAATATGTCGAGGAACCAACCAGAGATCAGGCCATCTTAGACTGGGTATTATGCAACGAGAAAGGATTAATTAGCAATCTTGTTGTACGAGGCCCCTTGGGTCAGAGTGATCATAATATGATAGAATTCTTCATTAGGATGGAGAGTGAAGTAGTTGAATCAGAGACTAGGGTCCTGAATTTAAATAAAGGAAACTACGATGGTATGAGGCGCGAATTGGGTAGGATTGATTGGGGAATGTCACTCAAGGGGTTGACAGTGGATAGGCAATGGCAAACATTCAAAGACTGCATGGATGAACTGCAGAATTTGTACATCCCAGTGTGGCATAAGAATAAAACAAAAAGGGTGACTCAACAGTGGCTAACAAGGGAAATTAGGGATAGCATAAGATCCAAGGAGAGGGCATATAAATTGGCCAGAAAAAGCGGTAGCCCTGAGGATTGGGAGCAGTTTAGGATTCAACAAAGGAGGACAAAGGGATTAATTAAGAAGGGGAAAATAGAATATGAAAGTAAGCTTGCAGGGAACATAAAAACTGACTGTAAGAGCTTTTATAGATATGTGAAGAGAAAAAGATTAGTGAAATCAAGTGTAGGTCCCTTGCAGTCAGAAGCGGGGGAAGTTATAATGGGGAACAAAGAAATGGCAGCCCAATTAAATGCATATTTTGGTTCTGTCTTCACAAAGGAGGACACAAATAACCTCCCAGAGATGTTGGAGAACATACGGTCTGATGAAAGGGAGGAACTGAAAGAAATCAGTATTTGCAGGGAAATGGTGTTAGGGAAATTGACGGTATTGAAGGCCGATAAATCCCCAGGGCCGGATAATCTACATCCTAGGGTACTTAAGGAAGTGGCCCTAGAAATAGTAGATGCATTGCTGATCATCTTCCAACATTCGATGGAATCTGGAACTGTACCCATGGATTGGAGGGTAGCTAATGTTACCCCACTATTCAAAAAGGGTGGTAGAGAGAAAGCGGGGAATTACAGACCGGTAAGCCTGACATCGGTAGTGGGGAAAATGCTAGAGTCCATTATAAAGGATGTAATAGCTGAGCATTTGAAAAACAGTGACAGGATCGGACAAAGTCAACATGGATTTACAAAAGGTAAATCGTGCTTGACTAATCTACTGGAATTTTTTGAGGATGTAACTGGGAAAATAGATAAGGGAAAACCAGTAGATGTGGTGTATTTGGACTTTCAAAAGGCTTTCGATAAGGTCCCGCATAAGACATTAGCGGGTAAAGTTAAGGCACATGGGATTGGGGGCAAGGTATTGACTTGGATAGAGAACTGGTTGGCGGACAGAAAGCAGAGAGTAGGAATTAATGGGTCTTTTTCCGAGTGGCGAGCAGTGACGAGTGGGGTATCGCAGGGATCGGTCCTTGGACCCCAGCAATTCACAATATACATTAATGATCTAGATAAGGGAATTAAATGTAATATCTCCAAGTTTGCAGATGACACAAAGCTGGGTGGGAGTGTGTGCAGCGAGGAGGATAGCGAGAAACTCCAGGATGATCTGGACAGGTTGGGTGAGTGGGCAGAAGCGTGGCAGATGCAATATAACGTGGATAAGTGCGAGGTTATCCACTTTGGTGTCAAAAACAGAAAGGCAGACTATTATCTGAATGGCAATAGATTGGGAGAAGGGGAAGTGCAACGAGACCTGGGTGTCCTTGTGCACCAGTCGCTGAAAGTAAGCATGCAGGTGCAGCAGGCGGTGAAGAAGGCAAATGGTATGTTGGCCTTCATAGCGAAAGGGTTTGAGTATAGGAACAGGGATGTCCTGCTGCAGTTGTACAGGGCCTTGGTGAGACCACACCTTGAGTACTGTGTGCAATTTTGGTCGCCTTATCTGAGGCAGGATGTTCTTGCCATGGAAGGAGTTCAGCGAAGATTCACAAGGCTGATACCTGGGATGGCAGGAATGACATATGAGGAGAGATTGGGTCGATTGGGCTTATACTCACTGGAGTATAGAAGAATGAGAGGGGATCTCATCGAAACATATAAAATTCTGACAGGTCTGGACAAACTAGATGCAGGAAGAATGTTCCTGATGGTCGGAGAGTCCAGAACCAGGGGTCATAATCTACGGATAACGGGTAAACCATTTAGGACAGAAATGAGGAAGAATTTCTTCACCCAGAGAGTGGTGAACCTGTGGAATTCTCTACCACAGAAGGTAGTTGAGGCAAAGTCATTAAATATATTCAAGGATGAGTTAGATATATTTCTTAAAGCTAAAGGTATCAAGGGATATGGGGAGAAGGCAGGTACAGGGTACTGAGTTTAGATGATCAGCCATGATCTCATCGAATGGCGGAGCAGGCTCGAGGGGCCGAATGGCCTACTCCTGCTCCTATCTTCTATGTTTCTATCTCTGATGCCCTGCAATGTCTGCACCTCAGACTCCAGCTCAAAAACTCTGAGCTGAAGTTACTCAAGATGCAGGCACTTACTGCAGGCGTGGTTGTCCAGGATCACAGTGCTCTCCACAAACCCCCACATGCTGCAGTTGCAACACACCACCTGCTCTTCCATCACTATATGACCTTGTTTTATTTAATTAAATTTGTAATTAGGTAATTTAGTTGACGCCTCACCCAATTTACAAGTGTTGACTCAGCTCCCTTGCTCCTGGTGATTAGCACCTATTCAAGACAAACACTTATAGCTGACTGATTGGCTCCCGGTCCGGCAACATTTCAGTTTTAAAATTCTCATCCTTATTTTCAAAACCCTCTCTGGTCTCACCCCTCTCTTTTCAAGAGAAAAGAGACCCAGCTTGTTCATCTTTTCCTGATAAGTATAACCTCGCATTTCTGGTATCATCCTTGTAAATCCTTTTTGCATCCTCTCCATTCCAAGTGTTGGTAGTTCTTTAAAAGATCATTTTAAACTTACCTTACGGTATAAGGTCAGAGAGCGGGGGCATGGAGCACGCTCTGCCCAGTTATCTCCCAACATTGCAATTTTGGCCCTACGTACATCATAGGACCCTGATTTGCGTATTAAAAGAGCCAACCACCTGAAACAAGCGGCCGCCCGGCGGTAAGGCCTCTTTAGTGTCAGCTGTGGCTCAGTTGGCAGCTCCCTCGCCTCTGAGTCAGAAGGTTGCGGGTTCAAGTCCCACTCCAGGGACTTGTGCACATAAAGCTAGGCTGACACTCCAGTGCAGTGCTGAGGGAGTGCTGCACTGTCGGAGGTGCCGTCTTTCAGCTGAGATGTTAAACCAAGGCCCCCGTCTGCTCTCTCAGGTGGACATAAAAGATCCCATGGCACTATTTCGAAGAAGAGCAGGGGAGTTATCACCGGTGTCCTGGCCAATATTTATCCCTCAATCAACATAACAAAAACAGATTATCTGTGCATTTTCACATTGCTGTTTGTAGGAGCATGCTGTGCGCAAATTGGCTGCCGCGTTTCCCACATTACAACAGTGACTACACTTCAAAAGAACTTCATTGGCTGTAAAGAGCTTTGAGACGTCCGGTGGTCGTGAAAGGCGCTGTATAAAATGTAAGTCTACACCGGCCCCATGCTGAGGCTGTTAATGCTGATTTGACCCCATTGAGAGCACTAACAGCTAACGAAACCCTTTCAGGAACATATTCATGCTGAAAGGATGTATAACCAGAGAGGAAGCAAAGCATAAAACAAAAATTGATATTCATTTGAACTAGTTTTGGACAAGGAAGTCCTAATACTTTGCTAAACAAATATGAGTAAATGATTATCATTCATCAAGAGGAAAGAAAGATTATGAAATGTAAATAGAGATTTGAATTTTTTTATTCATTTTTGGGATGGACGGCATTTTTTACCCTGAGCAGATGGTTTTGGAGCTTGCTCGGCCACTTCAGAGGGCAGTTAAGAATCAACCACATTGGTATGGGCCTGGAGTCACATATTGGCCCAGACCAGATAACAGCGAGAGGTTTCCTTCCCTACAGGAGTAAAGCATCAGGAACTATTTCTATGTTAATGTAAAGATCATCAGGATGAAATTTTATGATGAAGTAACAGAGAGGATTTATGAAGGGAATGCAATGGATGTTGTCTACATTGATTTTCGGAAGGCATTTGACAAAGTACCACATAGAAGGCTGGTTAACAAAATTGAGGCTCATGGAATAGGTGGGTCAGTGGCAGCTTGGATAAGGAATTGGCTTAAGGACAGAAAACAGCGAGTTGTGGTAAATTGCTGTTTTTCAGGAGGATGGTAGACAGTGGTGTTCCCCAAGGGTCAGTGCTGGGGCCACTGCTTTTTTGATGTATATAAATGACCTGGATATTGGAATACAGAGTAGAATTTCTAAATTTGCCGATGACCTCAAACTTGGGGGTGTGGCAAACAGTGAGGATGATACCAATCGACTGCAACAGGACATAGAAAGGCTAGCAGAATGGGCAGACAAGTGGCAGATGGAATTTAATAGAGAGAAGTGTGAGGTGATGCATTTTGGCAGAAGGAACAGGGAGAACCAATATACACTTAATGGCACAGTTTTAAAGAGTGTGCAGGGACAGAGGGACCTGGGAGTTAATGTGCATAGGTCCCTGAAGGTGGCGGGACATATTGAGAGAGTGGTTAGCAAAGCATATGGGATCTTGGGCTTCATAAATAGAGGTATTGAGTACAAAAGTAGAGCAGTTATGCTGAACCTTTATAAAGCGCTGGTTAGGCCACAATTGGAGTATTGCATCCAATTCTGGTCACCACATTTTAGGAAGGATGTGAAGGCCCCAGAGGGTGCAGAGGAGATTTACCAGAATGGTAATGGGGATGGGGGAATCTTAGCTACAAGGACAGGTTGGAGAAGCTGGATTTGTTTTCATTAGAGCAAAGGAGGTTGAGGGGTGATTTGATAGAGGTGAACAAGATATTGACGGGTTTGGATGGGCTAGACGGGGAAAGGCTGTTTCCACTAGTTGATGGTACAAGGACTAGGGGACACGGATTTAAGGTTTTGGGCAAGAGATACAGGGGGGATGTGAGGGAAAACTTTTTTACGCAGCGAGTGGTGATCTGGAATTCGCTGCCGACGGAAGTGGTAGAGGTGGAGACACTCAGTTTTCAAGGGGAGACTGGATAGGCACTTGAGAGAAATAAACTTGCAGGGCTATGGGGATAGAGCAGGGGAATTGGACTGACTGGATTGCTTTACAGAGAGCTGGCATGGACTCGATGGGCCGAATGGCCTCCTTCTGTGCCGTTATGACTCTGACTAAACTATTGGAGTCAGAGGTACACGGAGCTAGTGAAGATATTGGAATAAACTTCCCTCTTTAGCACTTGAGTATAAAACATTGCTTGGGATTGCACACGTGATGCAGTCTGTCCGATTACCCATCCATTTAAATTAATGGAGGGATAATTGAGTGGGCCGTGTTAACTGTGTCCAGTCCTCCCATGCATCGTTTCTCTATGGGCTCCACACCGGCTGGGCTTTACTCCCAAGCTGCTGAAGATTGAAACCTGCTCCATTGGTGTTATTAGTTCCATCATAACAAAACCATGAGCAGAAAATGGAGCAAAGGTGGAACAGAGAATGTTTTACAAGGATAGACCTCTTCAGTTAAGTAGAGAGGTGGTGTGATGCAAGAGCTGTTTAAAGGATGAAACAGAAAGTAATGTGGATATAGCAGGGACTGCCAAAAATAAGGGGTGAAAGTACAAACAATTTCATGGAGGAAATCTGAAACAAAAGCAGAAAATGTTGGGGACACTCAGCAAGTCAGGCACGGTCTGTAAAGAAAGGGAAAGTGTTGATGTTTCAGGCACAAGCCTTCATCAGACCTCAAACATGTCAACAAAGTCCCTCTGACTTACCACTGGTGTTCTGCCGGTTCCTTGGTTTAGTCCTCATGGAGGGTGAAAGATGGAAGGAACTTTACTGTCCAATACAATATTAAAGATAGAAAACATAGATTAAATGTTCCTTCTTGGTCCCAGTTATTGACTCATTTTGTTTGTTTGTTCTTTATTTTAGGCGACCTTTTATTTCCCAAAATAATATATTGTGCCCGAGTCCATTTTATCATAGCAGTATTGTTGGATTGACAGGCCTTGTCAATGATCAATTTTATTTCCCCAAAAACTTTCTTCCTTGAAACACAGCAATTGGCAGGACCACCTAGCCTGCTTTTCACAAGTTTCTTTTAATGAAAATTTGATTATCCCCTTAAAATTCACATAGATATTCCCTTATGGAGTGCTTGAACACTCAATATCAATTTATCTTTATCAGTTCCAATTTCAGAAACAAATGATGCCCAGGCTTTGTGGTTTTACATTAGAAACAGAAGTGCTTGCAGTTAGTTTGGAGGTAACTTCCATATCTCCCCTTCTCGAGCACTCTATCTCAGAAGATAACAAACGACCCTGAATGGGTTAACTCCGAGCCTTTGAAAGGCAAAATCTTAAGTCCAAATCATCACCCTGCTGTGGCATTTGATATCTGCCGATAGCAATGCTTATCTAATGTCCACAGACATGTGCCATCAGCAGGAGTCACTAGATAGTGATCAGGAGCAAAAAGTCTGAGTAATCTTTCCTAATCAACAAAAGTGGACTTGGCTCAGTCAACGGGTTGAACCTTGAACCTTCCTGGTATGTACGGTTGGAATCACATCACACCACATGGAAAAAAATGAGGGGGAATAGAAGGTGCATCCTATACCCTCCTTTTGGAAAAAATGGATAACAACAGAATTTCTCAATATTGAGACCACTACCATTAATGCTGAGTCAACCATAGGAACATTAATAACAGAGAAGGCCATTCAGTCCCTTGGACCTACTCCGCCATTTAATTGGATCTTGGCTGATCATCTCAACTCCATTTACCCCCCACCTTTGGCTGCATGTCCCTTGATAACCTTACCTAACCAAAATCTATCAATCGCAGTTTTGAAAGCTTCAGTTGTCCCCCAGCATCCACAGCCTTTTGTGTGGAAAAGTGCTTCCTGATTTCGCTCCTAAATGGCTTAGCTCTAATTTTAAGATTGTATCCCCTTGTTCTGGATTCGCCCACCAGAGGAAATAGTTTCTCTGTATCTACCCTATTGAATCCTTTTAACATTTTAAACCCCTCAATCAGATCACCCCTCATTCTACTAAACTCAAGGGAATACAAGCCAAGTTTATGCAACCTGTCCTCTAAGTCCCGGTATCTTTCTGGTGAATCTGCGCTGTACCCACTCCAAGGTAACACTTTGCTCACAATTTGGCATAGAACCAAAACATTCAGTATTGATGCAGGATTACCCAGCACTGGCCAAAATGCCTTCTCTTTATTAACAATAAATGGGTTTCCATATGGTTGTGGGAAGCAATTGTGAATCAACAGAATGCTTCTTATACAATAATTCACTGAGTTGGTCACTTTCTTACAGGCAAACAGCTCCACCCTCTCAGTCATTTTATGGGGAAGGAGAAACACCTGCAGTAAAATAAATCTCAACACATTGGTCTACCAGGCAACCAACCCTGGTTCAATGAGGACTGTGGAAGAGCATGCCAGGAGCAGCGCCAAGCTTACCTAAAAATGAGGTGATAACCTGGAGAAGCTGCAACACATGCATGCTAAACAGCGGAAGCAGTATCCTATAGACGGAGCTAAGCGATCACACAATCAACAGATCAGATCAAAGCTCTGCAGTCCTGCCACATCCAGTCGTGAATGGTGGTGGACCATTAAACAACTAACGGGAGGAGGAGGCTCCATGAATATCCCCATCCTCAATGATGGTGGAGCCCAACACGTGAGTGCAAAAGACTAGGCTGAGACGTTTGCAACCATCTTCAGCCAGAAGTGCCGAGTGGATGATCCATATTGGCCTCCTCCTGAGGTCCCCCCCATCACAGAAGCCAGTCTTCAACCAAATCGATTCACTCCACGTGATATCAAGAAATGGCTGAGCGTTCTGGATACAGCAAAGGCTATGGGCCCCGACAACATCCCGGCTGTCGTGCTGAAGACTTGTGCTCCAGAACTAGCCACGCCTCTAGCCAAGCTGTTCCAGTATAGCTACAACACTGGCATCTATCCGACAATGTGGAAGAAGCCCAAGTATATTCTGTCCACAAAAATCAGGACAAATCCAATCAGGCTAATTACCGCCCCATCTGCCTACTCTCAATCATCAGCAAAGTGATGGAAGGTGTCATCAACAGTACTATCAAGCGACACTTACTCACCAATAACCTGCTCACTGATGCCCAGTTTGGGTTCTGCCAAGACCACTCAGCTCCCGACCTCATTACAGCCTTGGTCCAAACATGGACAAAGGAGCTGAATTCCAAAGGTGAGGTGAGATTGACTGCCATTGACATCAAGGCAACATTTGACCGAGTGTGGCATCAAGGAGCCCAAGTAAAACTGAAGTCAATGGGAATCGGGGGGCAAACTCTCCACTGGTTGGAGTCATACCTAGCACAAAGGAAGATGGTTGTGGTGGTTGAAGTTTAATCATCACAGCCCCAGGACATTGCTGCAGGAGTTCCTCAGGGCAGTGTCCTAGGCCCAACCATCTTCAGCTGCTCCATCAACGAACTTCCCTCCAACATAAGGTCAGAAATGGGGATGTTCGCTGATGACTGCACAGTGTTCAGTGCCATTCATAACTGCTCAGATAATGAAGCAGTCCATGCCTGCATGCAACAAGACCTGGTACCACAGTCAGAATCGGTTCATTCAGGACTGTACCAAAGTAAGAGTCAGCACCGTTATGAATTGTACCCAGTGAGAGTCAGCACCTTCAGGAACTGTACCCCAGTGAGAGTCAGCACCTTCAGGAACTGTACACCTGTGAGAATCAGCACCTCCAGCAACTGTACACCAGTGAGAGTCGGCACCTTCAGGAACTGTACACCAGTGAGAGTCGGCACCTTCAGTAACTATACCCCACTGAGAATCACCACTTTCAGCAACTGTACCCCAGTGGGAGTCAGCACCTTCAGGAACTGTACCACAGTGACGGTCAGCAACTTAAGGAACTACCCCAGTGAGAGTTAGTAACTTCAGGAACTGTACCCCAGTGAGAGCACCTTCAGGAACTGTACCCGAGTGAGAGTCAGCCCCTTCAGGAACTGTACACCAGTTTGAGTCAGCATCTTCAGGAACAACTACTACTAATTAGGCAGTCCCTGGGAACCGAGGATGACTTGCTTCCACATTTAAAAAAAAGAGTTCTCAGGTGATTCATGAGTCCAATGCGGGACCTACAGTCTCTGTCACAGGTGGGGCAGACGGTGGTTGAAGGGGCGGGTGGGTGGGGTGCTTGGGTTGACTTGCGCTACTTGCATTTGGCTTCCGCTTGCTCCTGGCGAAGAGACTCTAGGTGTTCGCCGCCTTCCCGGCTGCTTCTTCTCCACTTGTGCGGTCTTGGGCCAGGGATTCCCAGGTGTCGGTGGGGATGTTGCACTTTTCAAGGAGGCTTTGAGGGTGTCCTTGAAGCGTTTCCTCTGCCCACCTGGGGCTCTCTTGCCATGTCAGAGCTCCGAGTAGAGCGCTTGTTTTGGGAGTCTTGTATCGGGCATGTGGACGATGTGGCCCATCCATCGGAGCTGATTGAGCGTGGTCAAAGCTTCGATGCTGGGGATGTCTCATATCGGGCATCGGGCCTTCGACACTGTCAACCGTGAGGGATTATGGAGTGTCCTCCTCTAATTCGGCTGCCCTCAAAAGTTTGTCACCATCCTCCGCCTGCTTCACGACAACATTCAAGACGTGGTCCTGACCAACGGTTCCACAACAGACCCAATTCACGTACGGACCGGGGTCAAGCAAGGCTATGTTGTCGCACATACGCTCTTCTCGATCTTCCTTGCTGCAATGCTTCATTTCACCCTCAGTAAGCTCCCCGCTGGAGTGGAGCTAATTTACAGAACAAACGGGAAACTGTTCAACCTCCGTCTCCTCCAGTCCAGATCCAAGGTCGTCCCATCCTCTGTCGTCGAATTACAGTATGCAGACAACGCTTCCGTCTGCGCACACTCGGAAGTCGAGCTCCAAACCATCGTCAACACCTTCACCGAAGCGTACGAGAGCATAGGCCTTACACTAAACGTCCGTAAGACAAAGGTCCTCTACCAACCTGACCCCGCCACATAGTACTGCCCCCCAATTATCAAAATCCATGTCAAGGCCTTGGAGAACATGGACCATTTTCCGTACCTTCAGGAACTACACCCCACTGAGAGTCAGCACTTCCAGGAACTGTACCCAAGTGAGAGTCAGCACCTTCACGAACTGTACCCCAGTGAGAGTCAGCTCCTCCAGCAACTGTACACCAGTGAGAGTCGGCACCTTCAGAAACTGTACCTCCATTGAGAGTCAACACATTCAGGAACTCTATCCCAGTGCGAGCACCTTCAGGAACAGTACCCCAGTGACAGTCAGCACCTTCCAGAACTGTACCCCAGTGAGAGCACCTTCAGGAACTGTACCCCAGTGAGAATCAGCACCTTCAGATACTGTACTCGAGTGAGAGTCAGCACCTTCAGGAACTGTTCCCCAGTGAGATTCAGCACCTTCAGGAACTGTACCCCAGTGAGACTGAGCACTCTCAGGAACTGTACCCCAGTGAGACTGAGCACTCTCAGGATCTGTACTCCAGTGAGAGTCAGCACCTTCAGGACTTATACCCTACTGAGAGTCACCACTTTCAGGAACTGTACCCTAGTGAGAGTCAGCACCTTCAGGAACTGTACCCCAGTGAGGGTCAGCACCTTCAGGAACTGTACCCCAGTGAGACTCACCACCTTCAGGAACAGTACCCCAGTGAGAGTCAGCACCTTCAGGAACAGTACCCCAGTGAGAGTCAGCTCCTTCACGAACTGTACCCCAGTGAGAGACAGCACCTTCAGGAACTGTACACCAGTGAGAGTCGGCACCTTCAGAAATTGTACCTCATTGAAAGTCAGCACATTCAGGAACTCCATCCCAGTGCGAGCACCTTCAGGAACTGTACCCCAGTGAGAGTCAGCACCTTCCAGAACTGTACCCCAATGACAGTCAGCACCTTCAGGAACTATACCTCAGTGCAAGCACCTTCAGGAACTATATCCCAGTGACAGTCTGCACCTTCAGGAACTATACCCCAGTGGGAGCACCTTCAGGAACTGTACCCCAGTGAGAGTCAGCTACTTCTCAAACTGTACCCCAGTGAGACTGAGCACTCTCAGGAACTGTACCCTAGTCAGAGTCCGCACTTTCAGGAACTGCAACCGAGTGACCGTCAGCAACTTCAGGATCTGTACCCCAGTGAGAGTCAGCACCTTCTGGAATTGTGCCCCAGTGAGAGTCAGCACCGTCAGGAACTGTACCCCAGTGAGAGTTAGCACCCTCAGGAACTGTACCCCAGAAGGAGTTAGCACCTTAAGGAGCTGTACCCCCGTGAGAGTAAGCACCTTCAGCATCTGTACCCCAGTGACAGGAAGCACCTTCAGTATCTGTACCTGAGTGAGATTCAGCACCTTCAGGAACTGCACTCGAATGGCCGTCAGCACCTTCAGGAACTGTACCCCAGTGAGAGTCAGCACCTTCAGGAACTGTACCCCAGTGAGAGTCAGCAACTTCAGGAACTGTACCCCAGTGAGAGTCCGCACCTTCAGGAAATTTACCCCAATGAGAGTCAGCACCTTCAGGAACTGTACCCCAATGAGAGTCAGCACCTTCAGGAACTGTACCCCAATGAGAGTCAGCACCTTCAGGAACTGTACCCCAGAGAGAGTTAGCACCGTCAGGAACTTTACCCCAGTGAGAGTCAGCACCTTGAGGAACTGTTCCCCAATGACAGTCAGCACATCAGGAACTGTACCCCAGTGAGAGTCAGCAGCTTCAGGTATTGTATTCGAGTGAGAGTCAGCCCCTTCTGGATCTGTACACCAGTGAGAGTCAGCAGCTTCAGGAGCTGTACCCCCGTGATGGTAAGCACCTTCAGGAGCTGTACCCCCGTGATGGTAAGCACCTTCAGGATCTGTTCCTCAGTGAGAGTCAGCACCTTCAGGAACTGTACCCCAGTGAGAGTCAGCACCCTCAGGAACTGTACCCCTGTGAGAGTCCGCACCTTCACAAACTGTACCCCAGTGAGAGTCAGCACCTTCACAAACTGTACCCCAGTGACAGGAAGCACCTTCAGTATCTGTACCCGAGTGAGATTCAGCACCTTCAGGAACTGCACCCGAGTGGCCGTCAGCAACTGCAGGATCTGTACCCCAGTGAGAGTAAGCACCCTCAGGGACTGTACCCTCGTCACACACAGCACCTTCAGGAACTGTATCCCAGAGAGAGTCAGCACCTTCAGGAACTGTATCCCAGAGAGAGTCTGCACCCTCAGGAACTGTACCCCAGTAAGAGTCGGCACCTTCTAGAACTGTACATAGAAATATAGAAACATAGAAGATAGGAGCAGGAGTAGGCCATTCGACCCCTCGAGCCTTTTCCGCCATTTAATGAGATCATGGCTGATCATCCAAATTCAGTACCCTGTCCCTGCTTTCTCCCCATATCCCTTGATCCCTTTCGCCTTAAGAAATATATCTAACTACTTCTTGAATATATTTAATGAATTGGCCTCAACTGCCTTGTGTGGTAGAGAATTTCACAGGTTCACCACTCTCTGGGTGAAGAAATTCCTCCTCATCTCAGTCCTAAATGACTTACCCCTTATCCTTAGACTGTGACCCCTGGTTCTAGACTCCCCCGTCATCGGGAACATCCTTCCTGTATCTAGTCTTGTCTAGTCCTGTTAGAATTTTATAAGTTTCAATGAGAACCCCTCTCATTCTTCTAAACTCTAGCGAATATAAGCCTAATTGACCCAATCTCTCCTCATACGTCATTGCTGCCATTCCAGGTATCAGTCTGGTGAATCTCGCTGCACTCTCTCCATGGCAAGAACATCCTTCCTCAGATAAGGTGACCAAAACTGCACACAGTACTCAAGGTGTGGTCTCACCAAGGCCCTGTACAACTGCAGCAAGACATCCTTGCTCCTGTACTCAAATCCTCTCGCTATGAAGGCCAACATACCATTTGCCTTCTTAACCACCTGCTGCACCTGCATGCTTACCTTCAGCAACTGGTGCACAAGGACACCCAGGTCTCGTTGCACTTCCTCTTTTCCCAATCTATTGCCGTTCAGATAATAATCTGACTTCCTGTTTTTGCCACCGAAGTGGATAACCTCGCATTTATCCACATTATACTGCATTTGCCATGCATCTGCCCAATCACCCAACCTGTCCAAATCATACTGGAGTTTCTCTGCATCCTCCTCACAGCACACACACACACCCAGCTTTGTGTCGTCTGCAAACTTGGAGATATTACATCTAGTTCCCTCGTCTAGATCGTTAATATATATATCGTGAATAGCTGGGGTCGTAGCACCCATCCCTGCGGTAACCCACTAGTCACTGCCTGCCACTCGGAAAAAGACCCGTTTATTCCAACTCTTTGCTTCCTGTCTGCCAACCAGTTCTCTATCCAAGACAGTACCTTACCCCCAATCCTGTGTGCTTTAACTTTGCACGCTAATCTCTTATGCGGGACCACTGTACCTCAGTGAGTCTCACCACCTGCAGGATCTGTATGCCAGTGAGAGTCAGCACCTTGAGGAACTGTACCCCAGTGAGACTGAGCACTCTCAGGAACTGTACCCCAGTGAGATTCTGCACCTTCAGGAACTGTACCCCAGAGAGAGTCAGCACCTTCAGGAACTGTACCCCAGAGAGAGTCAGCACATCAGGAACTGGACCCCAGTGAGAGTCAGCACCGTCAGGAACTGTACCCCAGTGAGAGTCAGCACCCTCAGGAACTGTACCCCAGAGAGAGTTAGCACCTTGAGGAACTGTACCCCAGTGAGAGTCAGCACCTTTAGGAACCTCAGCATGGAGTACATGTGTCACTCACTTTCATTGTCTGCGCTGCTAATCTGAGTCCACTGATGCTCCCCATTTGGTGTCTTCAGCAAATATCATCACTTCTCATCTGACTTTCTGAATCATGTAAATGAGAAACAATAGTAGTTCTAACACCGAGTTCTGGGCTACTCCACTCCAACATAACTCCAACATGAAATGGGAGCGAGCCTTTGACTCAGTGGTTGCGCCTCTGAGTCAGAAGGTGCAGGGTTCAAACCCCGCTCCAGACAGTCCCAGCAAGTGACTCTGAATTCTGGGTTCATATCCAGCGAGACATAAGAACATATTAAATAAGAGCAGGAGTAGGCTATTCGGCCCTTTGAGCCTGCTCCGCCATTCAATAAGATCATGGCTGATCTTCTACCTCATCTCCACTTTCCTGCACTATCCCCAAATCCCTTGATTCCCTTAATATTCAAAAATCTATTGATCTCTGTCTTGAATATACTCAACGACTGAGCCTCCACAGTCCTCTGGGGTAGAGAATTCCAAAGATTCACCACCCTCTGAGTGAAGAAATTTCTCCTCATCTCAGTCCTAAATGGCCAACCCCTTATTCTGAGACCGTGACCCCTGGTTCTAGACTCCCCAGCCAGGGGAAACATACTCCTTGCATCTACCCTGTCAAGCTCTGTCAGAATTTTGTATGTTTCAATGAGATCACTATCATTCTTCTAAACTCCAGAGAATATAGGCCTCGTCTACTCAATCTCTCTCGTAGGACAATCCCCCCATCCCAGGAATCAGTCTGGTGAACCTTCGTTGCACTCCCTCTATGGCAAGTATATCCTTCCTTAGGTAAGGAGACCAAAACTGTACACAATACTCCAGGTGTGGTCTCACCAAGGCCCTATATAATTGCAGTAAGACGTCTTTACTCTTATACTCAAATCCTCTTGTAATAAAGGTCAACATACCATTTGCTTTCCTAATTGCTTGCTGTTCCTTCATGTTAACTTTCAGTGATTCATGTACAAGGATACACAGGTCCCTCTGAACACCAACATTTCCCAGTCTCTCACCATTTAAAAAATACTCTGCTTTTCTATTTTTCCTACCAAAGTGGATAACTTCACATTTCTCCACGTTATAATCCATTTGCCATGTTCTTGCCCACTCCCTTGATGCCCTTACTAGTCAGAAGTCTATCGACTTCTGTTTTGAATATACCCAATGACTGAGCCTCCACAGCCCTCTGGGGTAGAGAATTCCAAAGATTCCTAATGGCCACCTCTTTCAAAACCCTAGGATGTAGGTCATCCGGTCCTTGAGATTTATCGACTTTTAGTCCCATTAATTTTGCTAGTACTGTTTTTTTACTAATTAATAATTTCTTTAAGTTCCTCATTCTCGTCACACCCTCGGTTTTCTCGTATTTCTGGTTTTTTTTTGTGTCTTCCTCCGTGAAGACAGAAACAAAGTATTTATTTAATTTCTCTGCCATTTCCTCATTCCCCATTATAAATTCTCCCATCTCTGACTGTAAAGGACCTACACTTACCTTCGCCAGTCTTTTCCTTTTCACATACCTATAGAAGCTTTTACAATCCGTTTTTATATTTTTTGCTAGTTTGTGCTCATATCCCATTTTCCCTTTCTTTATCAATGTCTTGGTCCTCCTTTGCTGATTTCTAAAAAGATCCCAATCCTCAGGCTGACCAGTTTTTCTGGCAACTTTATAAGCTTCCTCCTTTGACTTAATACTAGCTTTATTTTATTTTGTTAGCCATGGTTGGATCACTTTTCCTTTTGGGTTTTTATGTCCTTGAGGAATATATGTTTGTTGCAAATTATGCATTATTTCCTTGAATGTTAGCCATTGTATGTCCACCTTCATACCTTTTTAGTGTAGTCTCCCAATCTACCATGGCCAACTTGTCCCTCATACCCTTGTAGTTTCCTCTGTTTAGATTGAAGACCTTTAGTTTCAGAGGCAGAATGACATGTGGCAGGGGTGTGGTTTAATTAACTGTAGGTATGTGTATAAGGAAATATAGGAGCATATAGTTATTTAGAGGAGACAGGAGAGTGTGTGAAAAGAATTGTCTTTGATATTTCCTGTATAAAGATATGAGAAACATTGTCAATTGCCACCTCAGGTTGGTTTTGGGCGCTCTGACTGCGCTGACTGGAGTTGTATTTCTATTTAGTGGGAATTTTCATTCCTGTGAGGATGCGATGCTGGGAATTCGGGAAAACTCGGGAGATGCGAGTAACAGACGGTGCTTGGATCAGTTTTACACAACCCTACACCTGTCTGCTCAACAGCCGATCTGTCCCCAGATTATTAGAGGAGATCAGGCAGCCGTTGAAGAAGCACTTTTAAACTCTCTTGATGTGTCACGTAAAAAAACTCGTTTGACAGAAAATCATTATCTGAATATGACGAAGGACTGTGCTGCATTTATAGAGGCGCGTAAGTATCTAACCTTCGCACTCAGCAAGGAGGAGAGGCATTTCCCCATCGCCTATTCCATTGTGATTCATGGGAATATCGAAATGTTTGAGAGACTCCTGAGGAGCATTTACACCCCCCAGAACGTGTACTGTATCCATGTGGATAGGAAAAGTGCAGCCAGTTTCCAGCTCGCTGTCAGGGCTATCGCCGCTTGTTTCCATAATGTTTTCATTGCCAGCAAGTTAGAGAACGTGATCTACGCGTCGTGGTCCCGGGTCCAGGCTGATCTGAACTGTATGGAGGACCTGCTGCAGAGCCCGGTCCAGTGGAGGTATTTCATTAACCTGTGCGGACTGGACTTCCCCATTAAAACAAACGCCGAGATTGTCAGAAACCTGATTGTGCTGAACGGGAAAAACAGCATGGAGTCCGAATTGCCCTCAGCTATCAAAAAGGTGGGTTGGCGATTTCTTCTATTGGCCTCCTGTACCCGCAAAGTTAAACCGCTGATGCCCGACGTATTGGGTGACTGAAGATCGACATCAACCAGTGGTGTCGCCTTTAGTAAAGCAAAGTGCAAGGTTACATGGTTCAACCCCAAAGGATTAGAAACATATTGGATACAAACCTGTCCAGTGTTGGTGCCTTTTATAAAGTGTGTGGTTTCAGCCTAGTGTCGGGGGCCAGTTGCTGCCTCAACATGCTCTGCTCTGTCACCGATTTGGTAAGGTGGGAACTTGTGACTCCAACCACTAGGCAGAAGGAGGCTTGGGTGCTTGCCAATTAAGATTACAACAGCTTGCATCTTTAATGTAAAAAAACATTCCGAGTTGCCTCCTGGAGGCGAAATCAGATTTTTTTAAATGGACGCTGAGGCAGAAAAGGAGAAATTAGGAGGGCTGACCAAAAGTTTGGTTAGAGGTGGGTTTTAAGAAGAGCCTCGAAGGAGGAGTGAGGGAATTCCAGAACATGAGCTCTAGGTGGCTGAAGGCACGGCCACCAACGATGAAGCGAAGAGAGCAAGAGAATCATAAAAGGCCAGAGTCAGAGGAATATGCCCCTAGAAATTCATCTCGAGCGGTGGCGAAAACGGGCGGTATCGGATCGGCCGCCCATTATACGCAGTGCCTGATATTCAGTTCCACTGCAGTCAATAGACTGAATATCAGGCGCTGTGTATAGCAGGCGGTAGATCCAATACTGCCTGTTTTACACAACCGCCGGAGACGAATTTCTAGCCCAGAGAGTTTTGCTGGGGGTTGGGGAGGGTAGTTGTAGGGATGGAGGAGATTACAAAGATAAGGAGCGGTGAGGCTATGAAGAGATTAAAACACAAAAATTGACAATTTTAAAATCGAGGCATTGGGGGGCCGGGAGCCAATGTAGTTCAGTGAGGACAGGGGTAATGGGTGAAAGGGACTTGGTGTGGGATAGGACACAAACAGCAGAGTTTTGGATAAGCTGAACTTTATGGAGGGTTGAAGATGGGAGGCTGACCAGGAAAGCAGTGGAAAATCAAGTCGAGAGGTGACAAATTCATGGATGAGGGTTTCATAAGCAGATGGGCTGAGGTGGAGACGGGCAATTTTATGGAGACCGTCTTTATGATGGTATGTGATGTCAGAAGTTCAGCTCGGGGTCAAATAGAATGCTAAGATTGTGAACAGTATGGTTCAGCCTCAGACATTGGCCCAAAAATTAGTGAGGGAGCCTTCGTGCGGGGGTAAGGCTTCCCCGCGATATCTCACTGCGCGCCGGCTTTTTCATTCCCAGCTCGCACGAACTTGATGTTCTAGACAGCAGCTGGGCAGTGCTTGCGTATCCCACAGGCGCAGTTAATTCGTGCGAGCTGTGGGATCACGTGATTCAGTTAGAGCCAATGGCAGCTCACCATCTTTCATTCATAGTTTTCACAGGAAGTGCTGTGAAAGCTATGAATCTATACCCCCCCAAAAGAACAGCTAAACCTCAATTAATTTTTTTTTAAAAACCATCACATTAATAAAATAAGTATAGTTAAATAAATTAACCACTTTAAACAAAAAATTAAATTTTTGAAAAAATTTAAAATCTTTTAAAAAGTTATTAAAATAAACTTACCTTTCTTTAAAGTCTCTAAAAAAGATATACCTGTTGAAACAAATTCAAAATAATACTTAATTAACTATTTACCTTGTTAAAAGAGGGTCTTACGCCTCCTTTCTTTATGTGCAAAATCTTCCATGCTTACCTGCGCGTTCAAAGCACTAAGTGTACTGCGTGCGCGCAGCCTGTAGCGCGCACGCGGTTCACTTAGGAACCGCCCCCTTTTGAAATCACCAAGTGCCGGTTTTCAGCGCATGCGCAGTGCATGCAGAAAACCGGCAATTGGAGACAGAATACGCGAGAGTACACAGTGCGTACTCTCGCGTAGAGGCACTAATTTTGGGGCCAATAGCTGGGGAGGGAGATAGAATTGGAGGCAAGAGTATGGAGTTTGTGGCAGGGGCCAATGAGGATGGGTTCACTCTTCCCAAAGTTTAAATGAGGGGAATTGTGGCTCATCCAAGACTGAATATCAGACAAGGGGGTAGATTTTGAGCCTCTATGTGGGGGAACAACGCCAACAGTGACCACAACATTATACAGTTTCAGTTGGCTGGTAGAGCTAAAGGTACTGAGAATATGCAACTTGTACCAGATTTCAGAAGAGCAAATTTCACTAAAATGGCAGATGATTTGGAACAGGTAAATTGGCTAACCCTGCTGTGTGGTGATGAGACAAATGTAGAATGCAAGTGGAAAGTTTTTAAGAACAAGATTAAAAAATGTGGAAAACAAATATGTACCCAAAGTCAAAAGAACGAAGTGTGGTAAGAAAAAGCTAAGGTGGCTGACTGTGTGTGTGTGTGTGTATATATATATATGTGTATATATATGTGTGTATGCATCTATATATATGTGTGTATGTATATATATATATATATGTGTATATATATATACAAAGACAACTAAAATGTAAACAGAAATGTTTATATAAATGAAAGGCATTTAATACTCAACTCAACAGAGTTGAGTACAAGGAACAACTAAAGAAAACAAAGGCTGCTATTAGATCAGCAAAAAGGCTGGTGGGAAAAAGGATTGTAGACAACTGTGAAAGTAATGGGAAAAGCTTTTAAATTATGAGAAGAGTCAGAGAGCTATCAAAGACTGTATTGGGCCACTGACGGATGTTCAAGAGCAGGTTACAAAGGATTCACTGGGTATGGTGGAAATATTAAATAAGTACTTTGCATCAGTCTTCACCCTTGAAGATGATGCTCAACTATTAGAATTTAATAATGTTACTAACAAAACTAGTAATATTAACATAGATGAACATATTGTTTTAGAAAGAATTAAGAACTTGAAAATAGATAGAGCAGCCGGGCCAGATGATATCCATCCGAGGGTCCTCAGGGAGATGGGTCATCTGCTGTATGAGCCCCTAGCCTGTATTTTAATACAGTGCACTGCAGTCTGGAATGGTTCCTATAGACTGGAAGGAGGCTAATGTAGTCCCCATCTTTAAAAAAGCTGACAAGACAGACATGGGTAACTATAGGCCCATTAGTTTAACATCAGTAATAGGTAAGATGCTGGAGGGAATCATTAGGGATGCAATATATGAATACTTGGATAGAGAGACACCCAATATGGCTTTATAAAAAGGTCATGGCTTACAAATCTAATTGTATTTTTTTAAGAAGTTACAAAGTTGGTGGATGAGGGAAGTCCAGTAGACATTGTCTACTTAGATTTCCAAAAAGCTTTTGATAAGGTACCGCACAAAAGGCTTCTCTATAAGATTGAAGCCTCTGGTATTAGTGGTAATATATTGAGCTGGATTGAGAACTGGCTGGCAGGACGTAGGCAAAAACTAGTTATAGATGGATTTGGATATGTTTGGAGACCAGTCACCAGTGGTGTCCCGCAGGGATTGGTGTTGGGACTACTATTTTTATTAATGATCTGGATGTAGGTGTTGGGGGCACGATCTGCAAACTTACTGATGATACGAAGATCTGTGCGAGTATTAGGACTGTAGACGATGCTTGTCTGCTTCAGGCGGATCTTAATATGTTGGGAGATTAGGCTCATGACTGGCAAGTGATGTATAACTTGGATACGTGCAGTGTTATGCATGTGAGCAGGGCAAATGCTCAACATTCATAAACCCTTCATGGAAAAGCATTAAATAAGGTGGAGATAGAAAGAGATTTGGCCATTCTAGTGCATACATCTTTAAAGCTGTTCCAGTTCAGCTACAACACTGGCATCTATCTGACAATGTGGAAAACTGCCCAGGTATGTCCTATCCACAAAAAGCAGGACAAATCCAACCTGGCCAATTACCGCCCCATCAGTCTACTCTCAATCATCAGCAAAGTGATGGAAGGTGTCATCGACAGCGCTATCAAGCGGCACTTACTCAACAATAACCTGCTCACTGATGCCCAGTTTGGGTTCCGCCAAGACCACTCGGCTCCCGACCTCATTACAGCCTTGGTCCAAACATGGACAAAGGAGCTGAATTCCAGAGGTGAAGTGAGAGTGACTGCCCTTGACATCAAGGCAGCATTTGACAGAGTCTGGCATCAAGGAGCCCTAGTAAAACTGAAGTCAATGGGAATCAGGGGGAAAACGCTCCACTGGCTGGAGTCATACCTAGCACAAAGGATGATGGTTGTGGCGGTTGAAGGTCAATCATCACAGCCCCAGGACATTGCTGCAGGAGTTCCTCAGGGCAGTGTCCTAAGCCCAACCATCTTCAGCTGCTTCATCAATGACCTTCCCTCCAACATAAGGTCAGAAATGGGGATGTTCGCTGATGACTGCACAGTGTTCAGCGCCATTCGCAACGCCACAGATAATGAAGCAGTCTATGCCCACATGCAACAAGACCTGGACGACGTTCAGGCTTGGGCTGATAAGTGGCAGGTAACATTCGTGCCACAGAGGTGCCAGGCAATGACTATCTCCAACAAGCGAGAGTCTAACCACCTCCCCTTGACATTCAGTGGCATTACCATCACCGAATCCCCCACTATCAACATCCTGGGGATCATCATTGACCAGAAACGTAACTGGACCAGCCACATAAATACTGTGGCAACAAGAGCAGGTCAGAGGCTAGGTACTCTGCGGCGAGTGTCTTACCTCCTGACTCCCCAAAGCCTTTCCACCATCTACAAGGCTCAAGTAAGGAGTGTGATGGAATATTCTCCACTTGCCTGGATGAGTGCAGCTCCAACAATACTCAAGAAGCTCGACACCATCCAGGACAAAGCAGCCCGCTTGATTGGCACCCCATCCACCACCTTAAACATTCACTCCCTCCACCACCGGCGTACCATGGCTGCAGTGTGTACCACAAGATGCACTGCAGCAACCATATTCAATTAGAGGGTGAGAAGGTTGGATCTCAAACAAGCGTGCTAAGCTTGAATAAAGGAGACTATGAAGGTATGCGAGTGGAATTGAGTAGAGTGGATTGGGAAAATAGATTAAAGGGTAAGACGATACATGATCAGTGGTGTACATTTAAGGAGATATTTTACAACTTCCAAAAAATATATATTCCACTGAGAAGAAAAGGGTGTAAAAGAAAAGACAGTCATCCGTGGCTAAGTAAAGAAATTAAGGATAGTATTCGACTAAAAACAAGGGAATATAAGGTAGCCAAATCTAGTGGGAGGATAGAGGATTGGGAAAACTTTAAAAGACAGCAAAAAATAACAAAAAGATTGATTAAGAAAGGGAAAATAGATTATGAAAGTAAATTAGCAAAAAATATAAAAACAGATAGTAAGAGTTTTTATAATTATATAAAAAGAAAAAGGGTGGCTAAAGTAAATGTTGGTCCCTTAGAGGATGAGACCGGGAAATTAATGGTGGGAAATATGGAGATTGCAAATACACTGAATGAATATTTTGTATCAGTCTTTACAGTAGAGGACACTAAGAATATCCCAACACTGGACAAACAGGGGGCTATAGGGGGGGAGGAGCTAAACACAATCAAAATCACTAAGGAAGTGGTACTCGGTAAAATAATGGGACTCAAGGTGGATAAATCACCTGGACCTGATGGCTTACATCCTAGGGTCTTGAGGGAAGTGGCGGTAGGGATTGTGGATGCATTGGTAATAATTTTCCAAAACTCCCTGGACTCAGCAAAGATCCCGGCAGACTGGAAAACTGCTAATGTAACACCCTTATTTAAAAAGGGCAGTAGACAGAAGGCTGGAAACTATAGACCGGTTAGCCTAACATCTGTGGTAGGTAAAATTTTGGAGTCCATTATTAAGGAGACAGTAACGGGACAATTGGATAATCATAATTTAATAGGACAAAGTCAGCATGGTTTTATGAAGGGGAAGTCATGTTTGACAAATTTGCTGGAGTTCTTTGAGGAAGTAACACACAGGGTGGATAAAGGGGAACCAGTGGATGTGGTGTATCTAGACTTCCAAAAGGCATTTGACAAGGTGCCACACAAAAGATTATTGCTTAAGATAAAAAATCACGTGATTGGGGGTAATATTCTGGCATGGATAGAGGATTGGCTATCTAACAGAAGGCAGAGAGTTGGGATAAATGGTTCATTCTCAGACTGGCAATCAGTAACTAGTGGTGTTCCGCAGGGGTCAGTGCTGGGTCCCCAACTCTTTACAATCTATATTAACGATTTGGAGGAGGGGACCGAGTGTAACATATCAAAGTTTTCAGATGATACTAAGATGGGAGGCAAAGTAGTGAGTGAGGAGGACATAAAAAATCTGCAAGGGGACATAGTAAGTGGACAGAGATTTGGCAGATGGAATACAATACTGGAAAGTGTGAGGTTATGCACTTTGGCAGGAAAAATAGTAGAGCAAGTTATTATCTTAATGGCAAGAAACTGGAAAGTACTGAAGTACAAAGGGATCTGGGGGTCCTGGTGCACGAAACTCAAAAGGTTAGTATGCAGGTGCAGCAAGTGATTAAGAAGGCCAATGGAATGTTGGCTTTCATTGCTAGGGGGATAGAATATAAAAATAGGGAGGTATTGCTTCAGTTGTACAAGGTATTGGTGAGACTGCACCTGGAATACTGCATACAGTTTTGGTGTCCATACATAAGAAAAGACATACTTGCTCTCGAGGCAGTACAAAGAAGGTTCACTCGGTTAATCCCGGGGATGAGGGGATGGACATATGAGGAGAGGTTGGGTAGATTGGGACTATACTCATTGGAGTTCAGAAGAATGAGAGGCGATCTTATTGAAACATATAAGATTGTGAAGGGGTTGGATCGGGTGGATGCGGGGAGGATGTTCCCGATGATGGGTGAAACTAGAACTAGGGGACATAGTCTTAGAATAAGGGGCTGCTCTTTCAAAACTGAGATGAGAAGGAACTACTTCACTCAGAGGGTGGTAGGTCCATGGAATATGCTGCCCCAAAAAGCTGTACAGGCTACATCATTACATAAATTTAAAACAGAAATAGACAGTTTCCTAGAAGTAAAGGTAATTAAGGGTTACGGGGAGCGGGCAGGAATTTGGACATGAGTCTAGGTTCGGATCGGTCATGGCCCTGTGGGTGGCGTAGCGGGCCCAGGGGCCGTGTAGCCTGATCCTGCTCCTATTTCGTGTGTCCAATTCTGTTAGGTTCAGGAGATGGTTCTGTGATAGTAGATTAGCGGTTAGGATCAGATCAGCCATGATCTTATTGAATGGCGGAGCAGGCTCGAGGGGCCAATTGGCCTACTCCTGCTCCTATTTTTTATGTTCTTATGTTCTTATGTAACTCGCCAAGGCTTCTTCGGCAGCACCTCCCAAACCCGCGACCTCTTCCACCTAGAAGGACAAGGGCAGCAGGCGCATGGGAACACCACCACCTCCAAGTTCCCGTCCAAGTCACACACCATCCTGCCTTAGAAGTATATCGCCGATCCTTCATCGTCGCTGGGTCAAAATCCTGGAACTCCCTACCTAACAGCACTGTGGGAGTACCATCACCACATGGACTGCAGCGGTTCAAGAAAGCAGCTCACCACCACCTTCTCAAGGGCAACTAGGGATGGGCAATAAACGCTGGCATTGCCAGCGACGCCCTGATCCCATAAACGAATAAAAAATAAGGTACATGAGCAATTCCGTGAAGCGATAGCTAGAGCAAATAGGGCGTTGGGGTGTATCCACATGACAACTGAGTACAAGACGATGCATACTATTTTGCCCTTGGTCAGGCTGCACTTGAAATACTGTGTCCAGTTTTAGTCTCCTCACATGGTGGGTGATATTGAGGCTTTGGAAATGGTGCAGAGGAGGCCCATTGGACTAATTCCCAGCATAAAGGATCTTCGTTATCAAGATAGGCTAAAAGAGTTGGGACTCTACACTTTAGAAAAACGTCGACTGAGGGGTGATCTGATTGAGGTTTATAAGATAATGAAGGGAATAGATTGTGTTCCAGTTGATAGTTTGTTTCAATTAAACAGGTTAGGGAGGACCAGGGGTCACAAATTTAAGTTGTGTAAGGCCAGATCTAGGTTAGATGTCAGGAGGTGGTTCTTTTCCCAGAGAATAGTGGACCTCTGGAACAGGCTACCGCCTCGTGCGATGGATACTGATTTGCTGAATTCCTTCAAGCGAGAGCTGGACCTGTTTCTGGCTGGGACGGAGATCACCTCTTACAGAAGGTAGGTATTGCAGGGAATTCAGGGCCAGAGTGATCTCCTGGACTAGTTTTGATCGCCTAGATGGGTTGGAGAGGAATTTCCCAGATTTTTTTTCCCCAAATTGGCCTGGGTTTTTTTTTAAAAAATGTTGCCTCTCCCAGGAGATCACATGGTTTCGGGTGGGGTGGGGAGTGTATATTGTGATACACAAGGTATCGCAATTGTGTGGGACAGGCAGGATGGACCAGAGGGTCTTTACCTGTCTGTCATTGTTCGTAAGTTCATATTTTGACATTGTGCGATTGTGTAAAATGGGTGATAACAAATGGGCAGCCTGTTTTACATCTCTTCCGATTTTTAGTTCCATTTTGAATTTTTTTCCCCTTTTTAAAAAATCTTTAGGTTATTATTTTATCCCCTTCCCTCTATTTATTGGTTTAATGGCCTTTCTGCAGTAATCACCACATTCTGATCTCTCTGCTAAAGTGTCCTTTTCTTAAATTACAGGAACGGTGGCTTTTTCATCATGAAGTTAAAAACCAAATAAGCAGAACTAAGGAGAAGAAGAGCTCACCTCCAATAAGTACTCCCATGTTCACTGGGAATGCATACTTCGTGGCTGCAAGGGGATTTGTAAACCATTTGTTTGAGAGTCCTGAAATCCAGAAATTTCTAAAGTGGGCAGAAGATACCTATAGTCCTGATGAGCATGTTTGGGCTACTCTGCAGAGAATTCCTACAGTCCCAGGCTCCGACCCTCCCAGTGACAAGTATCAGATGTCAGATATGGCAGCCATTGCCCGCCTGGTGAAGTGGTCCTACATGGAGGGGGATATATACAAAGGTGCACCCTATCCCAAGTGTACAGGAGCTCACCATCGTGCAGTGTGCATCTATGGTTCTGGTGACCTTCACTGGATCCTGCAACAACACCATCTCTTTGCCAACAAATTTAATCCTGAAGTAGATAACACAGCCCTTCAGTGCTTGGAGGAATATCTGAGATTTAAAACAATTTATGGAAAAGAATTGATGTAGGGTTATATTTTATTTCATCCTAACTTTTCCATATTTATTTGCTCTTCACATAGTTGCACATCTCCATTTGTTACCTCTAGACTTGACTATTCCAACGCACTCCTGGCTGGCCTCCCACATTCCACCCAACATAAACTTGAGGTCATCCAAAACTCGGCTGCCCGTGTCCTAACTCGCACCAAGTCCCGTTCGCCCATCACCCCTGTGCTCGCTGACCTACATTGGCTCCTGGTTAAGCAGCGCCTCAATTTCAAAATTCTCATCCTTGTTTTCAAAGCCCTCCATGGCCTCGTCCCTCCCTATCTCTGTAATCTCCTTCAGCCCCACAACCCCCCGAGATATCTGCGCTCCTCTAATTCTGCCCTCTAGAGGATCCCTGATTATAATCGCTCAACCTTTGGTGGCCGTGCCTTCTGTTGCCTAGGCCCTAAGCTCTGGAATTCCCTGCCTAAACCTGTCCACTTCGCTACATCTCTTTCCTCCTTTTAAGACGCTCCTTAAAACCTATCTCTTTGACCAAGCTTTTGGTCACCTGCCCTAATTTATCCTTATGTGGATCGGTGTCAAATTTTTTATCTTAAAATACTCCTGTGCAGCGCCTTGGGACATTTTACTACATTAAAGGCGCTATATAAATACAAGTTGTTGTTGTTTAGCTTCCATCAACCACCAGGAATGGTAGTCCAAGCCTCCGTGATTAATGATGCCATTGGCTGACAGAAGATGACCTCTGAAACATTTCATCCATCCAGAAACACCCTACAGAGGAAGGACAAGAAGAAACTTCATGAGCTATGAAGGAGCTAACCACTCTTCTGCCTTGATGCAGAGATCCTTGGGTTTAAAGGTTGTGTACATTGCTGGGTGCTGTCTTTAAGCTTGGGTAAACTGTTTAAAAGATGCGTGTAATGTTAAATCATTAAAGGTAACTTTGATTAATATACAAAGTAGTGTGACTTTCTTTGGCTGGCTATTGTTTGGGTTCACAAATCACTGGAACATCTGTATCCCGACAGTACAGGGAGCATTGGCAGTGATCTGGGATCGCCCTGTGCTGCTACTCTCTAAGGTTAGAAAAATGCACCTCTGCAAAAAGGAAAAGAGTGCACAAATGAGATTGGACAAGCATACCAAGATAACAAATCGGTACACGGAAATCAGAACCAACAGAAAATAAACCCACCCAACGGCTTGGGGAAAATGTACCACCCAGTGACATATTGAGCCAGAAGGTCCCAGGCTTGACCCCTGGTCCGTGTTGTGGTTAGAATATGGAACTTGCTACCACAGATACATTTAAGGGGAATCTAGATAAACACATGAGGGAGAAAAAGAATAGGATATGTTGATGAGGTCAGATGAAGAAGGTTGGGAGGAGGTTCATGTGGAGCACAACCACCAGCATGGATCTATTGGGCTGTATGGCCTGTTTCTGTGCTGTAAGTACTCATAGAATCATAGAAATTTACAGCATAGAAGGAGGCCATTTGACCCATCTTGTCCATGCCGGCCGACAAAGAGCTATCCAGCCTAATCCCACTTTCCAGCACTTGGTCCGTAGCCTTGTAGGTTACGGCACTTCAAGTGCATATCCAAGTACTTTTTAAATGCAATGAGGGTTTCTGCCTCTACCACCCTTTCAGGCAGTGAGTTCCAGACCCCCACCACCCTCTGGGTGAAAAAGATTCTGCTCAAATCCCCTCCAAACCTCCGACCAATTACTTTAAATCTATGCCCCCTAGTTATCGACCCCTCTGCTAAGGGAAATAGGTCTTTCCTATCCACTCTATCTAGGCCCCTCATAATATTATACACCTCAATTAGGTCTCCCCTCAGCCTCCTCTGTTCCAAAGAAAACAACCCCAGCCAGCCGATCCAATCTTTCCTCATAACTAAAATTCCCCAGCCCAGGCAACATCCTCGCAAATCTCCTCTGCACCCTCTCTAGTGCAATTACATCCTTCCTGTAATGTGGTGACCAGAACTACACGCAGTATTCTAGCTGCAGCCTAACTAGTGTTTTATACAGTTCAAGCATAACCTCCCTGCTCTTATATTCTGTGCCTCGGCTAATAAAGGCAAGTATCCCGTATGCCTTCTTAACCACCCTCTCTACCTGTCCTGCAACCTTCAGGGATCTGTGGACATGCACTCCAAGGTCCCTCTGATCCTCTGCACTTCTCAGTGTCCTACCATTTATTGTGTATTCCCTTTCCTTGTTAGCCCTCCCCAAATGCATTACCTCACACTTCTCCAGATTGATATCCATTTACTATGTAAAGTCAGCCAAAGACAGCAGGCCGGTGGGGGCCTTATTTGGCTGCAGCCCCCTGGACGAGGGAAGTGAAAGAGTCATCTTGGGTTCTCACACCTAACTGATATCCGAAACTGCTGGAAGAGACATGTGTGTGGACAACAGGGCCTGATTCTCCTCCCATTGGCTGGTTCGCAGTGGGATAGTTCTAACCAATGTGAAACTGCCCAGAAACCTCATTAACCAAGCAGGGCGGTTGGAAGCCAGAAAGCCAGTCTTCATTGGCTGATCACTGCTGGGCAGAGGGAGGCAAAGACTGTTCTGCAGCTAGTTAAAGGGCAACACCACCTCTCAGCAAGATGACAGAGGTCACAGCAACCTCGGTGGTGTCAGCAGCTGGAAGGTTCCCAGATTACCTGTGGAGGTGCTGTGGCAGAACTGAGGCCAAAAGTTCATGTTAGAGAATGGTGCAGGCTGTGTGGAGGGAAGTGGCAGAGGCAGTCAGTGCAACCTCCACCACCCCAAGAACTGCCACACAGAGCAGGAAGAGGTTGTTAGATTCGAATTTGGAGAAACTCTAGACGGAGACGGAATTGAGGACAAGAACAAAATTTATTAAAACAACTAAGAGAGACTTGTGCACAAGGGGAGCCACCCAGCTTCCTCAAGCTTGAGGTGCACTCACAAAGGAAAAACAGCGGTTCATTCAAGATATACAGTTCTATAATCAACGCCCACTTACTACAGAATGGGGGCATACACGTACAAACAACATCACCACAGTTACTCTTTATTGGTTTCGGTGTTTAGTCACTCAACTGTTGGGCCCATCCCCTGAACTCAGGTGCCCCTCCCCTGCCCATGCTGGACACAGATGTTGGGAGTAACCCTACCTCCACATTCCTGTTGTTATCTCTTCCTCGCTATAAGCATAGTTTATTGTTCGAGAGGACCGGTTTTACCCTTAACTGCCGACCAAGCACAAAGCCACAGTGATTCATGTATCCAGCGAACTCGTACCATGTTTGATAATTGGTACCCTTATCTCCTGGGAGGATAGGCCGTGCTTGGACAGTGACTCCACTAAGGCGCTGTGAATACACATCCCGAAGTTTAATTAGTGAAGAGACGCCTTGCAGCCTGCAAAAGTGCCTGTTCCTTGCATTTTGCGATACCCTTATCACTTTTACTGGTCTCTGATGTTCGATATTCGACCTCACTTACATCCCTGCTATCTGTTCCCAGCTGCATGTTGTCAGTCTCCGTTTTAATTAAGCCCCATCTTTGAATCTACAGCTATTCCTTACAAGTGCCTTTTTTATGAGAGGGTTAAGCATAGTCAAGTATCCCAGAATTCTTTGGGAACAAGCTGAACCTTTCAGTGAGCTATTTCTTACAGTTACCTTCTTTGGGAGGGTTAAACCTAGCCAAGTATCCCAGAATTCTTTGGGAACTAGCTGGATCCTTCAAGGTTCAATGACCTCACAAGGGTAAATCAAGGCCCGGGTGCCGATACACACCCGCTACTACTCATACAGCTTCACTCACCTCTACTTTGCAGAATTTTTCTCTCTCACACCGACGTGTCAGGGAAATTCACTGTTGTAAAAGGGCAACTTCTCCAAACATTCAAGCAGCTTCTCAATTCACTTTACCTGCCACAAGGGCTTCTGCTAGTCTTCACGAACACGTCACTTAAAGGGGCATGGCGCCTTCACGTCTCATCGTCATGGAATGTAACAAGGGCAATACGGTAATCATGGGGGACTTTAATCTACATATTGACTGGGCAAATCAAATTACCACTAATGGTGCGGAGGACGAATTCTTGGAATGCATGCGAGATGGTCTCCTGGATCAGTATGTGGAGGAACCAACCGGGGAACAGGCTATTCTGGATCTGGTACTGTGTAATGAGAAAGGGCTAATCAATAATCTTGTGGTAAAGGGGCCTTTAGGGACAAGTGACCATAATATGATTGAATTTTACATTAAGTTTGAGAGTGATGTAGTCCAATCTGAAACTAAGGTCTTCAATCTAAACAGAGGAAACTACAAGGGTATAAGGGACAAGTTGGCCATGGTAGATTGGGAGACTACACTAAAAGGTATGAAGCTGGACATACAATGGCTAACATTCAAGGCAATAATGCATAATTTGCAACAAACATATATTCCTCTAACGCATAAAAACCCAAAAGGAAAAGTGATCCAACCATGGCTAACAAAAGAAATTAAAGCTAGTATTAAGTCAAAGGAGGAAGCTTATAAAGTTGCCAGAAAAACTGGTCAGCCTGAGGATTGGGATCTTTTTAGAAATCAGCAAAGGGGGACCAAGAAATTGATAAAGAAAGGGAAAATGGAATATGAGCACAAACTAGCGAAAAATATAAAAACGTATTGTAAAAGCTTCTATAGGTATGTGAAAAGGAAAAGACTGGCAAAGGTAAATGTAGGTCCTTTACAGTCAGAGATGGGAGAATTATAATGGGGAATGAGGAAATGGCTGAGAAATTAAATAAATACTTTGTTTCTGTCTTCACGGAGGAAGACACAAAAAACCTCCCAGAAATACGAGAAAACCAAGGGTGTGGCGAGAATGAGGAACTTAAAGAAATTATTAATTAGTAAAAAAACAGTACTAGCAAAATTAATGGGACTAAAAGTCGATAAATCTCAAGGACCGGATGACCTACATCCGAGGGTTTTGAAAGAGATGGCCATTGGGATAGTGGACGCATTGGTTGTCATCTTCCAAAATTCTATAGATTCTGGAACGGTTCCTGCAGATTGGAGGATAGCAAATGTAACCCCGCTATTTAAGAAAGGAGGGAGAGAGAAGACAGGGAACTACAGACCTGTTAGCCTCACATCAGTAGTTGGGAAAATGCTGGAATCTATTATAAAGGATGCAATAACTGGGCACTTAGAAACTAATAGTAAGATTGGGCAGAGTCAACATGGATTTATGAAAGGGAAGTCCTGTTTGACAAACCTATTGGTGTTCTTTGAGGATGTAACTAGTGGAGTAGACAAAGGGGAACCGGTAGATGTGGTGTATTTGGATTTTCAGAAGGCCTTTGATAAGGTCCCACACAAGAGGTTGGTGAACAAAATTAGGGCACATGGAATTGGGGGTAATATACTAGCATGGATTGAGAATTGGTTGACAGACAGAAAACAAAGAGTAGGGATAAAGGGGTCTTTTTCAGGATGGCAGACTGTGACTAGTGGGGTACGCAAGGATCGGTGCTTGGGCCCCAGCTATTCACAATCTATATCAATGATTTGGATGAGGGGACTAAATGTAACATTTCCAAATTTGCTAAGCTAGGTGGCAGTGTCAGTTGTGAAGAGGATGTGAAGAGGCTTCAAGGGGATCTCGACAGGCTCAGTGAGTGGGCGAGAACATGGCAGATGGAATATAATGTGGATAAATGTGAAGTTATCCATTTTGGTAGAAAAAACAGAAAGGCAGAGTATTTCCTAAATGGTGAAAGATTGGGGAATGCAGATGCTCAAAGGGACCTGGGTGTCCTTGTACATGAGTCACTGAAAGTGAATGTGCAGGTGCAGCAAGCCATTAGGAAGGCAAATGGTATGCTGGCCTTCATTACAAGAGGATTTGAGTACAGGAGTAAAGAAGTCTTACTCCTATTATATAGGGCCTTGGTGAGACCACACCTGGACTACTGTGTACAATTTTGGTCTCCTTACCTAAGGAAGGATATACTTGCCATAGAGGGAGTGCAACAAAGGTTCACGAGTTTGATTCCTGAGATGGCGGGACTGTCGTATGAGAAGAGATTGAGTAAACTAGGCCTGTATTCTCTTGAATTCAGAAGAATGAGAGGAGATCTCATTGAAGCATACAAAATTATTACAGGGCTTGATAGGATGGATGCTGGGAGAATGTTTCCCTTGGCTGGGGAGTCTAGAACCAGGGGCCACAGCCTCAAGATAAAGGGTAGGCCATTCAGGACTGAGATGAGAAGAAATTTCTTCACACAAAGGATGGTGAATCTTTTGAATTCTCTACCCTAGAGGGCTGTGGAGGCTCAGTCATTGGGTATATTCAAAACAGAAGTCAATAGATTTCTGATTAGTAAGGGCATCAAGGGATATGGCAATAGGGCCGGTGAATGGAGTTGAGGCAGAAGATCAGCCATGATCTCATTGAATGGCGGAGCAGGCTCGAAGGGCCGAATGGCCTACTCCTGCTCCTATTTCTTATGTTCTTATGTTCTTACATAATGCGGAAAGTCACCATGACACTCAGGCCTATAGCATTGTCCTCTATCACTCCAAAGGACAAATGTTTTACACCAAGCGCCACAGAAGGAAAACCTCATAACAATGTAAGAATATTCACCAGTTCTGTATCAGTTCGAATATACACTAACAACAACAACCTGCATTTTATAGCGCCTTTAATGTAGTAAAATGTCCCATGGCACTTCACAGGAGTATTATAAGACAAAACATTTGACACCGAGCCACATTAGGAGAAATTAGGGCAGGTGACCAAAAGCTGGGTCAAAGAGGTAGGTTTTAAGGAGCTTCTTAAAGGAGGAGAGAGAGGTAGAGCGGCAGAGAGGATTAGGCAGGGAATTCCAGAGCTTAGGGCCTAGGCAACAGAAGGCACGGCCACCAATGGTTGAGTGATTATAATCAGGGATGCTCAAGAGGGCAGAATTAGAGGAGCGCAGATATCTCAGGTGGTTTTGGGGCTGGAGGAGATTACAGAGACAGGAGGGGCTCGGCCAGGGAGGGATTTGAAAAAAAGTGATGAGAATTTTGAGATCGAGGCGTTGCTTAATCGGGAGCCAATGTAGGTCAGTGAGCACTGGGGTGATGGGTTAACGGGACTTGGTGCAAGTTAGGAAACGGGCAGCCAAGTTTTGGATGACCTCAAGTTTACGTGGGGTAGAATGTGGGAGGCCGGTCAGGAGTGCGTTGAAATAGTCCAGTCTAGAGGTAACAAAGGAATGGATGAGTATTTCAGCAGTAGATGAGCTGAGGCAAGGGTGGAGACGAGCGACATTACAGAGGTGGAAATAGGCGGTCTTAGTTATGACACGGTTATGTGGCTGGAAGCTCATTTCAGGGTCAAATATGACATCAACGTTGCGAACATATGTTAGGGGAGAGGGATGGATTCAGTGGCTAGGGAATAAAGTTTGTGGCAGAGACCAACTGCATCAGGGGGAATATTCCATACTAGACTAATACCTGGAATGGGCGGGTTGTCTTATGAGGAAAGGTTGGACAGGCTAGGCTTGTATCCGCTGGAGTTTAGAAGAGTAAGAGGTGACTTAATTGAAACATATAAGATCCTGAGGGGTCTTGACAGGGTGGATATGGAGAGGATGTTTCCTCTTGTGGGAGAATCTAGAACTAGGGGTCACAGTTTAAAAATAAGGGGTCACCCATTTAAGACAGAGATGAGGAGAAATTTTTTCTCACAGAGGGTCGTGAGTCTTTGGAACTCTCTTCCTCAGAGGGCGGTGGAAGCAGATCATTGAATATTTTTAAGGCAGAGGTAGATAGATTCTTGATAATCAAGGGGGTGAAAGGTTATCGGGGGTTGGCGGGAATGTGGAGTAATCAGATCGGCCATGATCTTATTGAATGGCAGAGCAGGCTCGAGGGGCCAAGTGGCCTACTCGGGCTCCTAATTCGAATGTTCATATGTTCATATGAATATTCGCCAGTACTGTATCAGTGTGAATATTCACCAGTATTGTACCAGTGTAAATATTCACCAGTATTGTCTCAGTGTGAATATTCTCCAGTATTGTATCAGTGCAAATGTTTGCCAGTATTGTATCAGTATGAATATTCACCAGTACTGTATCAGTGCGAATATTCACCAGTATTGTATCAGTGCGAATATTCACAGCACTGTATCAGTGCGAATATTCACCAGTATTATATCAGTACAAATATTCACCAGTATTGTATCAGTGCGAATGTTCGCCAGAATTGTATCAGTGCAAATGTTTGCCAGTATTGTATCAGTGTGAATATTCGCCAGTATTGTATCAATGTGAATATTTACCAGTATTGTATCAGTGCGAATATTCGCCAGTATTGTATCAGTGCAAATGTTCACCAGTATTGTATCAGTGCGAATATTCACCAGTATTGTACCAGTGTGAATATTCGCCAGTATTGTATCAGTGTGAATATTCTCCAGTATTGTATCAGTGCGATTATTCGCCAGTATTCAATCAGTGCGAATGATCGCCAGTATTGTACCAGTGCAAATATTTACAAGTATTGTATCAGTGTGAATATTCACCAGTACTGTATCAGTGCGAATATTCCCCAGTATTGTATCAGTGAGCATATTCACCAGTATTGTGAAGGTGTGAATGTTCACCAGTATTGTATCAGTGCAAATATTCGCCAGTATGGTATCAGTGCGAATATTCACCAGTACTGTATCAGTGCAAATATTCGCCAGTATTGTATCAGTGCAAATGTTTACCAGTATTGTACCAGTGTGAATATTCGCCAGTATTGTATGAGTGTGAATATTCACCAGTATTGTATCAGTGCGAATATTCGCCAGTACTTTATCAGTGTGAATGATCACCAGTATTGTATCAGTGTGAATGTGTGCCAGAATTGTATCAGTGTGAAAGTATTGTATCAGTGCGAATGTTCGCCAGTAGTGTATCAGTGTGAATATTCACCAGTATTGTATCAGTGAGCATATTCACCAGTATTGTAAAAGTGTGAATGTTCACCAGTATTGTAGCAGTGCAAATATTCACCAGTATTGTAAAAGTGTGAATGTTCACCAGTATTGTATCAGTGCAAATATTCGCCAGTATGGTATCAGTGTGAATATTCACCAGTATTGTATCAGTGCGAATACTCGCCAGTATTGAATCAGTGCGAATATTCACGAGTATTGTATCAGTGCGAATGTGTGCCAGAATTGTATCAGTGTGAAAGTATTGTATCAGTGCGAATGTTCGCCAGTAGTGTATCAGAATGATTAAATTGGAGTTGATATTGGTGGCTTTTAGGGCTACAAGTAAGCGCAAGCCTTACGGGCGGCTGTAAATTTTAGCTGCAAAAGAAGTATGTGTACTTGACGCTTAATTCAGGAAGTGAAGAGGAAAGCAGATCACTTAGAACATGCTAAATTAATTACAGATGACACAATGAGGAATCAGAAATCAGTTCTCTTCACTCAAGGTGTGGTCTGGACGATATAGCGAGAACTTGCTTCAGGACAACGAGGCAGCTGAGCGACAAATCCAACAAGCAGGAAAACACTAATGGCGGGAGACGGTGTATAATGCAGGCCCGCATCTCTGTTACTGCTTGTTATCTGAATCTTTCATTGTTGCTCAGATTGTGGTACTGTGGGGTTTGCTCAGTTTAGTTTGTTGGCCAATATTCAGCCAGCAGAATGATGCACTAAAACTTTACATTTTCCATATTTTTGGCCACAACATGAAGGCGTATATTGATGTGAACCTATTCCATTACTCGTGCCATGTAATACTGATGAACTCATGACCATCAATTGTTTTAACTATGGACTCATTTTAAATGCACGATTCGGTAACAAAAGTAAATTGGACCAGAATGAACCAGGAGACATAGAGGACCAAATAATGGACTTCTTCTTTGGTATGTTAGTAGCAAAGCAAGTCAAATGTCAATATCTAAGTCAGATATTGAACTGATAGTGATTTGCAATTCGAGATTATTAAGTCTGTGACTGCTGAGTGCTCTTTTAAATCTGCTCTTTTAAATATTGCCTTTAAAATTAGTTAAATAGGCATATAAATAGTAAACGGGTAGTAAGAGGAGGGGTGGGGGCGATTAGGGACCAAAATGGAGACCTATGCATGAAGACAGAGGGTATGGCTAAGGTGCTAAATGAGTACTTTGCATGTGTCTTCACCAAGGAAGAAGATGCTGCCAAAGTCATAGTGAAGGAGGAGGTAGAGGAGATACTGGGTGGGGTAAAAATTGATAAAGAGGAGGTACTAGAAAGTAGATAAGTCACCAGGACCTGATGGGATGCATCCTAGGATGCTGAGGGAAGTAAAGGTGGAAATTGCAGGGGTATTGGCCATAATCTTCCAATCCTCCTTGGATACAGGGGTGGTGCCAGAGGACTGGAGAATTGCAAATGTTACACCCTTGTTCAAAAAAGGGTGTATGGATAAACCCAGAAACTACAGGCCAGTCAGTTTAACCTCGGTAGTGGGGAAGCTTTTAGAAACGATAATCCGGGACAAACTTAACAGTCACTTGGATAAGTGTGGATTAATTAATTAAAGCCAGCACGGATTTGTTAAAGGCAAATCATGTTTAACTAACTTGATTGAGGTTTTTGATGAGGTAATAGAGAGGGTTGATGAGGGCAATGCAGTTGACATGCTGTACATGGACTTCCAAAAGGCATTTGATAAAGTGCCACATAATAGGTTTACCAGCAAAGTTGAAGCCCATGGAATAAAAGGGACAGTGGCAGCATGGATATGAAATTGGCTAAGTGACAGGAAACAGAGAGTAGTGTTTATCAGACTGGAGGAAGTGGTGTTCCCCAGAGGTCGGTTCTAGGACCACTGCTTTTCTTGATATATATTAATGACTTAGACTTAGGGTGTACAGGGCACAATTTCTAAATTTGCAGATGACACAAAACTTGGAAGTATAGTGAAAAGTGAGGAGGATAGTGATAGACTTCAACAGGACATAGACAGGCTGGTGTAATAGGTGGACACGTGGCAACAACAACAACAACTTGTATTTATATAGCGCCTTTAATGTAGTAAAACATCCCAAGGCGCTTCACAGGAGTGTTATAAGACAAAAAATTTGACACTGAGCTACATAAGAAATTAGGGCAGATGACCAAAAGCTTGGTCAAAGAGGTAGGTTTTAAGGAGCGTCTTAAAGGAGGAAAGAGAGGTAGAGAGGCAGAGAGGTTTAGGGAGGGCATTCCAGAGCTTAGGGCCTAGGCAGCTGAAGGCACGGCCACCAAAGGTTGAGCGATTATAATCAGGGATGCTCAAGAGGGCAGAACTTGAGGAGCGCAGATATCTCGGGGGGGTTGTGGGGCTGAAGGAGATTACAGAGATAGGGAGGGGCGAGGCCATGGAGGGATTTGAAAACAAGGATGAGAATTTTGAAATCAAGGCGTTGCTTAACCGGGAGCCAATGTAGGTCAACGAGCACAGGGGTGATGGACGAACGGGATTTGGTGCGAGTTAGGACTCGGGCAGCCGAGTTTTGGATGACCTCAAGTTTCCGTAGGATAGAATGTGGGAGGCCAGCCAGGAGTGCGTTGGAATTGTCAAGTCTAGAGGTAACAAAGGCATGGATGAGGGTTTCAGCAGCGGATGAGCTGAGGCAGGGGTGGAGGCGGGCAATGAAATTTAACTCAGAAAAGTGATACATTTTGGTAGGAAGAACGAGGAGAGGCAATATAAACTAAAGGGTACCATTCAAAAGGGGGTGCATGATCAGAGAGACCTGGGGGTATATGTGCACAAATCGTTGAAGGTAGCAGGGCAGGTTGAGAAAGTGTTTAAAAAAGCATATGAGATCCTGGGCTTTACAAATAGAGGCATAGACTACAAAAGCCAGGAAGTTATGATGAACCTTTATAAAACACTGGTCTGGCCTCAACTGGAGTACTGTGTCCAATTCTGGACACCGCACTTTAGGAAGGATGTGAAGGCCTTAGAGAGGGTGCAGAATAGATTTACGAGAATGATTCCAGGGATGAGGGACTTCAGTTATGTGGATAGACTGAAGAAGCTGGGGTTGTTCTCCTTGGAGCAGAGAAGGTTGAGAGGAGATTTGATAGAGGTGTTCAAAATCATGAGGGGTCTGGACAGAGTAGATGGAGAGAAACTATTCCCAGAAGGGTCGAGAACCAGAGGACACAGATTTAAGATGATTGGCAGAAGAACCAAAGGCGACATGAGGAAAAACGTTTTTTTCTGCAACCAGTGGTTAGGATCTGGAATGCACTGCCTGAAAGGGTGGTGGAGGCAGACTCAATCTGGCTTTCAAAAGGGAGTTGGATAAGTACCTGAAGGAAATAATTTTGCTGGGCTACGAGGAAGGGGCGAGGGAGTGGGAATAGCTGAGGTGCTCTTGCAGAGAGCCGGCACGGGCCGAATGGCCTCCTTCTGCGCTGTAACCATTCTATGATTCTGTGATTCGAAGCTGTTAAAATAAACTGGCTGCACAAAGCTGCCAATCACATGACGTCATGGGGTTGTCCCGCCCCCGCCCATGACCGAGATGCGCATGCGCTTACAGCGAACAGCATTGTGGGAGTTGCAGTCCCTCCGAGTGCGCGCCATGAATAATCGGGCGGCAGCCTCGGTCCCGAGCGCTTGTTCAGTGGCCGCATTCCCCGAATACCGATCATTCCCCGGCCACCCGGAGCCGCCGCGCTCGGAGACACGGCGTCGCTTAGGCGTCAAGTTCACATCAATGACGCAAACCACCGTGCGTGACGTCGCACCTTCTTGTAACCCATCACTGGGAGCTGCGCTCGGGCCCCGAGTAGCTCGCCGTGATCGTATAGTGGTTAGTACTCTGCGTTGTGGCCGCAGCAACCTCGGTTCGAATCCGAGTCACGGCATTGCGGGATGGCAATGGCACGGCATTGGGAGCCTCACTTTTTCAATAAATTTCAAAATCCTACATATTGCAATTTTATTTTAGATATTACGAGAAGTAATTTCTTCTCGGAGGTAGGTTTTAAGCAGGGTCTTAAAGGAGGAGAGGTGTGAGGGTTCAGGGAATTAATTCCAGAGTAGAATTTAGGTAATGTAAACAGAAAATGCTGGAAATACTCAGCAAAGAAAGACGTATTTTGACCGCGCCTTTCACCATCTCAGGACGTCGCAAAGCGCTTTACAGCCAATTAAGTACTTTTTCAAGTGTAGTCACTGTTGGAATGTAGGAAATTTGGCAGTAAATTTGAGCACAGCAAGCTCCCACAAACAGCAATATGATAATGAAAACAGAAAATACTGGAAACACTCAGCAGGTCAGGCAGCATTTGCAGAGAGAGAAACAGAGTTAACGTTTCAGGTTGATGACTTTCGTCAGAACTGGAAAAAGTTAGAGATGTAACAGATTTTTAAGCAAGTGTAGGGGCGGGGAAAGGGGAGAGGGGAGGAAAGAACAAAAGGGAAGGTCTGTGATAGGATGGAAGGCAGGAGAGATTTAAAGACAAAAGGGATGATGGTGCAAAGCAAAAGGAGATGGTAATGGGACAATTTAAGAAACAAAAGATGACTCTAGATGGGGTGTAAATGGCAATGGCAGTATCATCAACAGCTGCCATGTGAGAGGAAAAAAAGGAAAAGGCTAGAAAAAATAGGGGTCGAGGTTATAGTCTGAAATTGTTGAACTCGATGTTGAGTCCAGAAGGCTGTAAAGTGCCTAATCGAAAGATGAGGTGCTGTTCCTCGAGCTTACGCTGAGCTTTGTTGGAACAGTGTAAGAAGCCAAGGACAGAGAGATCAGAGTGGGAGTGGAGTGGAGAATTAAAGTGACAGGAGACCGGAAACTCAGGGTCACGCTTACGGACTGAACGGAAGTGTTCCGCAAAGCAGTCACCCAATCTGCATTTGGTCTCCTGAATGTAGAGGACACCACATCGTGAGCAGCGAATACAGTATACTAAATTGCAAGAAGTACAAGTAAATCGCTGTTTCACCTGGAAGGAGTGTTTGGTGCCCTGGACAGTGGGAAGGGAGGAGGTGAAAAGGCAGGGGTTGCATCTCCTGTGCTTGCACGGGAAGGTGCCGTGGGAAGGGGAAGGGGTGTTGGGGTGATAGAGGAGTGGACCAGGGTGTCGCGGAGGGAGCGGTCCCTTCGAAATGCTGAAAGGGGAGGGGAAGATGTGTTTGGTGGTGGGATCACGCTGGAGGTGGCGGAAATGGCACAGGATGATTCGTTGAATGTGGAGGCTGGTGGGGTGAAAGGTGAGGACAAGGGGAACCCTATCATGGTTCCGGGAGGGAGGGGAAGGGGTGAGAGCAGAAGTGCGGGAAATAGAACGGACACGGTCAAGGGCCGTGTCAACCACAGTAGAGGGGAATCCTCAGTTGAGGAAAAAGGAAGCAATATCAGAAGCACTGGTGAAAGGGTTAATTTGGAATGGTCAAATTCAATTTCTACACAATTTGCAATAAAACCATGAGCAGTGAAGGTTTTGCAAATTGAGACAAGGAATAGATAAGCTTACAGCTGCCAGACAGATTTTTGAGGGAGGGTTCGGTGTTTAGTAAACGGTATTGAAAGAGGCCTTTTACAGAGTTAGCTAGAGACCGTAGGCACGGTGCCAATCACAGATAACATACAGTAGTAAACCGTGGGATTAGACTATGCTCAAAACGGTATTGAAAGAGGCCTTTTACAAAGTTAGCTAGAGACCGTAGGCACGGTGCCAATCACAGATAACATACAGTAGTAAACTGTGGGATTAGACTATGCTCAAAAAAGCGTAACAAGATGTAACTGCTTTTATGATTATTACCAAATAAATATAGATAAAGGCAAAATATAATCAGGTGATTAATGTAATACCATATAATTGGACGAAAATCGATGTATGATGGCATGTAGCCAGAAATATTGAATATGGGCAACACGGTGGCATAGTGGTTAGCACTGGTGCCTCACAGCGCCAGAGACCCGGGTTCGAATCTGACCTCGGGTGACTGTCTGTGTGGAGTTTGCACATTCTCCCCGTGTCTGCGTGGGTTTCCTCCGGGTGCTCCGGTTTCCTCCCACAGTCCAAAAATGTGTGGGTTAGGTTGATTTGGCTATGATAAATTGACCCTTAGTGTTAGGGGGGATTAAATATGTGGGGTTATGGGGATAGGATGGGATATGTTAGGGGGAATTAAATACGTGGGGTTACGGGGTAGGGTGGGATATGTGTACTGTGGGGATTAAAGCAGGGACAGGGTACTGGATTTGGATGATCAGCCATGATCGTATTGAATGGCGGAGCAGGCTCGACGGGCCGAATGGCCTACTCCTGCTCCTAGATTCTATGTTTCTATGTTTCTATAAGCTGTACTGAACAAAGGTTAAATGAGAAGAGGGTACACAAGGTCACGGGACCTTTGTCTCTTCTCCCAGAGTACTTTGCCTAATAAACTGTGTGTTTTTGAACTTCATCTAGGCTCTGAGAATCTTATTTTCTCCCCAACAACTGGTATAGAAGGTGGCATCGTCAGAGCAGATGCAGCGGAGACTGAGAAACTGGGAGAGTGGAATAGAGTCCTTACAGGAAGCGGGGTGGGAGGAAGTGTAGTCCAGGTAGCTGTGGGAGTCAGTGGGCTTATAGTGAATGTTTGTCAATAGCCTAGCCCCAGAAATGGAGACAGAGAAATCGAGGAAGGGAAGGGAAGAGTCGGAGATGGACCATGTGAAGGTGAGGGAAGGGTGGAAATTGGAAGCAAAGTGAATGAAATTTTCTAGTTCAGGGTGAGAGCAGGAAACGGCACAGATACAGTCATCAATGTAGCAGAAAAAAACATGAGGTAGGGGACCTGAGTAGGACTGGAACAAAGAATGTTCCACATATCCCAAGAAAAGGCAGGCATAGCTGGGACCCATGCGGGTTCCCATAACAACACCTTTAATTTGGAGGAAGTGAGTGGAGTCAAAGGAGAAGTTGTTCAATGTGAGAACAAGTTCAGCCAGGCGGAGGAGGGTGGTGGCAGATGGGGACTGGTTGGGCCTCTGTTCAAGGAAGAAGCGGAGCACCCTCAGGCCATCCTGGTGGGCATGGCAGTGTAGAGGGATTGGACGTCCATAGTGAAAAGGAGATGGTTGGGACCAGCAAACTGGAAACTGTTAAATTAGCGGAGGACGTCGGAAGAGTCGCAGATATAGGTGGGAAGAGACTGGACAAGGGGAGAAAAAATAGAGTTGAGATAGGAAGAGATAAGTTCTGTGGGCCAAGAACAGGCTGAAATGATGGGTCTACCAGAGCAATCAAGTTTGTGAATCTTGGGAAGGAGGTAGAAGTGGACTGTGCGGGATTGGGGAACTAGGAGGTTGGCAGCTGTGGAGGGAAGATCTCCAGAGGAGATGAGGTCAGTGACAGTCTTGGGAACGATGGCTTGATGTTCAGTAGTGGGGTCATGGTCCAGGGGGAGGTAGGAAGAGGTATCCGAGAGTTGGTGTTCAGCCTCCACTAGGTAGAGGTCAGTTCGCCTAACAACAACAGCGCCACCCTTGTCAGCAGGTTTAATGACAATGTTGGGGTTGGATCTGAGAGAATGGAGTGCTGCAAATTCAAAGGGAGGTAGGTTGGAGTGAGTGAGGGGAGCAGAGAAATTGAGACGGCCGATGTCATGCCGGCATGTTCGCAATGAAAAGATCTAGAGAGGTTAAGAGGCTAGAGGGAGACAGTTGGGAGAAAGGGCCAGCTGTGTGGGGGGAAGACTCCTGGCCAAAGAAGTGGGCACAGAGATGAAGTCGACGGAAAAAGAGCTTGGCATCATGCCAAGCTCGAAATTCATTGAGGTGGGAGGCGAAAGGGGATGAAGCTCAGGCCTTTGGTAAGGACTGATCGTTCGGGGTCAGAGAGGGGAAGGCCAGAGGAGATAGTGAAAACACGGCAGGGGGTGAGATTGGAAGAAGGGATGGGGTCAGAGGAAAGTGAAGTAGAAGCGTTGGTGTCCAAGAGTTGTTGAAGCTTACGAACCTTGACACCTGAAAGGAAGAAAAAAGTTTTTTGTTAAAGCGCTGGATGAGACGAAAGATGAAATGGAACTGCGGACCAGGACAGCTTTGAGATAGAATGAGTCTGTGCTGAAGAGGTGGAGCGTGTGCATGTGGCGGCACGTGGCGTTGAGTGTAATTCCACAAGAAACCAACAGAGGTCTCCTGACGGAATTGCCAGCATTTTCCTGCACAGCTGGACGCAAAGACACTTTATTTTATTTCGATGTCTCTAAGATGACAGAAAACGATAGAAAACGGTGTCTGTTGGTTTCAGTAACTTTTAGAAATAGATTAAACCCATAAATTTAGCATAATGACTGTAAATCAATGAGCAGGACAGTCGCTGGAGACTGGTTGCTAATTTATGCAGATTAGGTGCCTGCTGGGTAATGGCAGAACGACAGAAATTGTATTTCTTTTTCACACAATTATAATTATATTTACAAAGGGTGATTTGTATATTGTATATATAGTGGATTCCGCACTGGACGCTGTAAATGGGCGAGAAGCGGGTGGGAGCTCAGCCTCTGTTAAAGGGGGTTTGCTGAGGGTGGAGAGCGGTGTGGCGGCCAGTGTCAAGTAAGACTATACTTTTAGGGATCATTTCTATAGTTTTTAACTTGAGAAATGTGTTCTGAAGTGTCTGGTCTCACTAACCACGAGGAGGAGTTAAAGCGTTTCCTTCTGAGCGTGAAGCGGGCTGCGAGTGTTGCTTTGTGCAAGAGCTTGTGGCCATTGATGACCGTTCCCTTCTCTCTGTGTGGGAGCTGTGGAGGGAGGAAACGCATTCTGAGTGGTTAGCTTTTTGAAAGCTGAAAAATAAGATTACATTATCTTTTGTGAAAACCAGCTCTTGACTTTACTCTGGCTGTAATTCAAGCTCTATTCCACGCACGCGTTTGAGCGGCCGGTTCAAATCCCACTGCCGCCAACGGCTTCCTCGCGGCGCGTGTCCGTGTGCGCTCCGGCAACGGGCGTCCACTGCTGAGGGGTTCCTTCGAAGCTATTGTTCAACTGAATGATGATGAAGTAAACTTCATTCTAGGTTGTTTAAAAAAAAATCGTGATTGTCACAATTGTACAAATTTGAAATCAATTTAATGGATGCGGTTGTTTGTCGTGTTGAATGGGCGGAGGCTGGGTGCAGAGCCGCCCCTTGGCCGGCTTTCGGTCCCACACTCGGATTGTTTCTGACATGGGCTCTCCGGCAATTTCTGGTGTCAACCTTGGCACAGTGGGAAGCACTCGCGTCTGGGTTCAAACCCCACTCCAGGGCCTTGAAAACAAAATCCAAGCCGACACTCCCAGTGCAGTGCTGAGGGAGCGCAGCACTGTCGGAGGGGCAGTACTGAGGGAGCGCAACACTGTCGGAGGGGCAGTACTGAGGGAGCGCGGCACTGGCCGGAGGGGCAGTACTGAGGGAGCGCAACACTGTGCTGCACTGGCCGGAGGGGCGGTACTGGGCTCCGCTGCACTGTCGGAGGGGCAGCGCTGAGGGAGCTGCACTGTCGGAGGTGCCATCTTTCTGTTGAGCCATTAAACTGGGACCCTGTCTGTCCTCCAGTGGGTGCAAAAGATTCCGCGGCACTATTTCGCTGAAGAGCAGTGGAGTTCTCCCCGGTGTCCTCAGCGAGATTTATCCCTCCAGTAACAGCACTAATACAGATTATCTGGTCATGTATCTCTTTGCTGTTTGTGGAATCTTGCTTTGTACATTTTGGTAGTAATTGTGACTTTCGGCCCATCGAGTCCTTGCCGGCTCTCTAGAGCAATCCAGTCAGTCCCATTTCCCCGCTCTATACCTGTAGCCCTGCAAGTTTATTTCCCTCAAGTGCCTATCCAGTCTCCCCTTGAAAACATCGAGTGTCTCTGTTTCCACCACTTCCGTTGGCAGTGAGTTCCAGGTCCTCCCCACGCGCAGCGTAAAAAAAGTTTTTCCTCACGTCCCCCCTGTATCTCTTGCCCAAAACCTTAAATCTGTGTCCCCTAGTCTTTGTACCATCAACTAGTGGGAACAGCCTTTCCCCGTCTAGCCTATCCAAACCCGTCCTAATCTTGTACACCTCTATCAAGTCACCCCTCAACCTCCTTTGCTCTAATGAAAAGAAATCCAGCTTCTCCAACCTGTCCTTGTAGCTAAGATCCCCCATCCCCGGAACCATTCTGGTAAATCTCCTCTGCACCCTCTCAAGGGCCTTCACATCCTTCCTAAAGTGTGGTGACCAGAACTGGATGCAATACTCCAGTTGTGGCCTAACTAGCATCCGCAGTATTTTGCTATTGTATCAGCGCTTTATACAGGTTCAGCATAACTTCACTACTTTTGTACTCAATACCTCTATTTATGAAGCCCAAGATCCCATATGCTTTGCTAACCACTCTCTCAATATGTCCTGCCACCTTCAGGAACCTATGCACATTAATTCCCAGGTCCCTCTGTTCCTGCACACCCTTTAAAACTGTGCCATTAAGTGTATATTGCCTCTTCCTGTTCCTTCTGCCAAAATGCATCACCTCACACTTCTCTCTATTAAATTCCATCTGCCACTTGTCTGCCCATTCTGCTAGCCTTTCAATGTCCTGTTGCAGTCGATTGGTATCATCCTCACTGTTTGCCACACCCCCAAGTTTGGTGTCATTGGCAAATTTAGAAATTCTACTCTGTATTCCAATATCCAGGTCATTTATATATATCAAAAAAAGCAGTGGCCACAGCACAGACCCTTGGGGAACACCACTGTCTACCATCCTCCAGTCTGAAAAACAGCAATTTACCACAACTCGCTGTTTTCTGTCCTTAAGCCAATTCCTTATCCAAGCTGCCACTGACCCACCTATTCCATGAGCCTCAATTTTGTTAACCAGCCTTCTATGTGGTACTTTGTCAAATGCCTTCCTAAAATCAATGTAGACAACATCCATTGCATTCCCTTCATCAATCCTCCCTGTTACTTCATCAAAAAATTCAATTAGATTTGTCAAACACGATCTGCCTTTTACAAATCCGTGTTGGCTCCTTAATTAGCTTAAACCTCTCCAAGTGCCCGTTAATTTTTCCCTTGATTATAGTATAGCGAACAAGGCAGATGAGCTGAGGGCACAGGTAGGTACTTAGGACTATGATATTATAGCTATTACAGAGATGTGGCTGAAAGAGGGGCATGTATGGCAGCTCAACATTTCTGGTTACAGGATTTTCAGACGGGATAGAGAGGGAGGTAAAAAGGGAGGGGGGGTCGCGGTGTTGATGAAAGAAACTATTACAGCTGTGAGGAGGGATGATATGTTGGAGGGATCATCAAATAAGGCCATATGGGTTGAATTGAAAAACAAAAAGGGGCGATTACACTGCTGGGAGTGTACTATAGACCCCCAAATAGTGAGAGGGAGATAGAAGAGCAAATATGTAGACAAATTTCTGAGAAGTGCAAAAACTATAGGGCAGTAATAGTAGGGGATTTCAACTACCCCAATATTAACTGGGATAAAATTAGTGTGAAGGGTATTGAGGGTGCAGAATTCCTAAAATACATCCAGGAGAACTTTTTTAGCCAGTATGTAGCAAGCCCAACAAGGGAGGGGGCGGTTCTGGACTTAGTTTTAGGGAATGAAGCTGAGCAGGTAGAAGGCGTATCAGTGGGGGAGCATTTTGGTGCTAGTGACCATAATTCAGTTAGATTTAAGGTAGTTATGGAAAAGGACAAGGATAGACCAGGAATTAAAATTCTGAATTGGGGAAAGGCAAATTTTGCTAAGCTCAGAGGGGATTTAGCCATAGTGGACTAGAAACAGCTACTTGAAGGTAAATCAGTGTCAGAGCAGTGGGAGGCATTCAAGGAGGAGATCCGGAGGGTTCAGACCAAATATGTGCCCTTAAAGAAAAAAGGTGGGACTAACAAATCTAGAGCTCCCTGGATGTCTCGGGACATACAGGGTAGGATAAAGGAAAAAAAGGGAGGCGTATGACAGATACCGAGGGCTAAATACTGCAGAATCTTTAGAGGAGTCTAGGGGTGCAATTAAAAAGGATATTAGGAAAGCAAAGAGAGAGCATGAAAAATTCTTGGCAAGTAAAATCAAGGCAAACCCAAAGATGTTTTATAAATATATTAAGAGTAAGATGATAACTAAAGAAAGGGTAGGGCCTATTAGAGATCATGAGGGTAATCTATGTGTGGAGGTGGGAGACGTCGGTAGGGTTCTTAATGAATACTTTGCGTCTGTTTTCACAAAGGAGAGGGGCGAAGCAGACGTTGTTATCGAGGAGGAGTGTGAAATATTAGATGAAATAAACATAGTGAGAGAGGAAGTATTACGGGGTTTTGCAGCTTTAAAAGTGGATAAATCCCGAGGCCCGGATGAAATGTATCCCAGGCTGTTAAGCGAAGCAAAAGAGGAAATAGCAGAGGTCCTGACCATCATTTTCCAATTCTCTCTGGCTTCAGGTGTGATGCTGGAGGACTGCTAATGTGGTACCCTTGTTTAAAAAGGGAGAAAAGGATAGACCGAGTAATTACAGGCCAGTCAGCCTAACCTCGGTGGTGGGAAAATTATTGGAAAGAATTCTGAAGGACAGGATAAATCTTCATTTAGAAAGACACGGATTAATCAAGGATAGTCAGCACGGATTTGTTAAGGGAAGGTCGTGTCTGACAAACTTGATTGAATTTTTTGAGGAGGTAACAAGGAGGGTAGATGAGGGTAGTGTGTTTGATGTAGTGTATATGAACTTTAGCAAGGCTTTTGATAAGGTTCCACATGGCAGACTGATCACAAAGTTAAAAGTCCATGGGATCCAGGGCAAAGTGTCAAGTTGGATTCAAAACTGGCTCGGAGGCAGGAAGCAGAGGGTAATGGTTGATGGGTGTTTTTGTGACTGGAAGGCTGTTTCCAGTGGGGTTCCGCAGGGCTCAGTACTAGGTCCCTTGCTTTTTGTGGTATATATCAATGATCTAAACTTGAATATAGGGGGTATGATTAAGAAGTTTGCAGATTATACTAAAATCGGCTGTGTGGCTGATACTGAAGAAGGAAGCTGTAGACTGCAGGTAGATATCAATAAATTGGTCAGGTGAGCAGAACAGTGGCAAATGGAATTCAATCCGGAGAAGTGTGAGGTAATGCATTTGGGGAGGGCTAACAAGGAAAGGGAATACACATTAAATGGTAGGACACTGAGTAGTGTAGAGGAACAAAGGGACCTTGGAGTGCATGTCCACAGATCCCTGAAGGTAGCAGGCCAGGTAGATAAGGTGGTTAAGAAGGCATACGGAATGCTTGCCTTTATTAGCCGTGGCATAGAATACAAGAGCAGGGGGGTTAAGCTTCAACTGTATAAAACACTAGTTAGGCCTCAGCTAGAGTACTACGTGTAGTTCTGGTCACCACATTACAGGAAAGATGTGATTACACTAGAGAGGGTACAGAGGAGATTTATAAGAATGTCTCCAGGAGTAGAGAATCTTAGCTATGAGGAAAGACTGGATAGGCTGGATCTGTTTTCCTTGGAACAGAGGAGGCTGAGGGGAGACCTTATTGAGGTGTATAAAATTATGAGTGGCCTAGATAAAGTGGATAGAAAGGACCTATTTCCCTTAGCAGAGGGGTCAAAAACCAGGGGGCACAGATTTAAGGTAATTGGTGGAAGGTTTAGAGGGGATTTGAGGGGAAATTTCTTCACCCAGAGGGTTGTGGGGGTCTGGAACTCACTGCCTGAAAGGGTGGTAGAGGCAGAAACCCTAACCACATTTAAAAAGTACTTGGATGTGCACTTGGGATGCTGTAACCTGCAGGGCTACGGACCAAGAGCTGGGAAGTGGGATTAGGCTGGATAGCTTTGTTGGCCGGCACGGACACGATGGGCCGAAATGGCTTCATTCCGTGCTGTAACTTTCTATGATTCTATTATTGTTTCTAAAACTTTACCAACCATTGATGTTAAACTGACCGGCCTGCAGTTACTAGGATTGTCCTTACACGTCTACGGCCGCAGAAACGCCTGTCTGCTCCCCTAACTATCGAATCCCCTACCACTATTGCTCTTCCATTCTTCTTCCTCCCTCACTGTGCAGCTGAGCCACCCGTGGTGCCGTGGACTTGGCTCTGGCTCCTCAGAGGAACCATCGCCCCCACCAGTACTCAGAACAGAATACTGGTTGGAGAGCACGATGCACTCCGGGGACTCCTGCACTGCCTGCCTGGTCCTCCTCTTCTGTCTGGCGGTCACCCATTCCCTCTTTGCCTCCACACTCTTAAGCTGCGGGGTGGCCACCTCCTAGAAACCCGGAGCTCGAGTTGCTGCAGCTGTGACATTTCCTGCACATGTGGTCGTCCAGGCTACGCAAAGTGTCCAGGACTTCCCACATCGCACAGGATGTGCAAATCATGGGACTGAGCTGTCCTGCCAGGCCTCTAGTTATTAGATTACTTAACTAAAGTTTTTAGTATACTCCTCTGCCCTTAGTTAAAGACTAAAAGACAACAGACCAAAAAAAGTTATACTCACCGGCCCCGAATCTGAATAGCAAAGAAAAACTATGTGACCTTTACCAACCAATCAGTTACCAGCTATCCTGTGACGTCACTCCTTGTGTTTTTTCCCCCTCGCTGTTGCCGCTGTCGGTGAGTCTGGCCCTCGCTCATTTTCCTGCGAGGTAATAACCAGCTTACCTGCGACGTCACACTTTGATTTTTTTTGTTATTGAATTGGAGCCTCGCTGCTCCTCCCCTGCTGGCTCTGCCCTCAGGCCTCCTCTCAGAACGCTCTTTATTCTGCTCCTGCTGCCGCTCCGGTTCCGCCCAGGTCCGCTGGCTCTGCTCTCAGGCCTCCTCTCGGAACGCTCTTTATTCTGCTCCCGCTGCCGCTCCGGTTCCGCCCAGGTCCGCTGGCTCTGCTCTCAGGCCTCCTCTCAGAACGCTCTTTATTCTGCTCCCGCTGCCGCTCCGGTTCCGCCCAGGTCCGCTGGCTCTGCTCTCAGGCCTCCTCTCAGAACGCTCTTTATTCTGCTCCCGCTGCCGCTCTGGTTCCGCCCAAGTCCGCTGGCTTTGCATTGAAATTCTGCTAATAACTCGCTGATATCCAAAAGTAACCTTTGCATTTGGATGGTACAGCCCACCAGGGTGGGTCGGACCCAAGATTTTGCCGGGAGGAAGCTTGTTGGTCGTGCCACTGTTTGCCGTGTTGAATGGGCGGAGGCAGGAAGTGGTCCGAGCTGGGGATTTCCAACTTGCCTCGTCCATGGGCTGAGCCAGGAACCATATCCTCTGCATCAGATTGCAGCACGAAATTGGAGAGCGAAGGCGGCTGACAGGTTCCTGGGAAAGAAATAGGGGTGTTGATCAATCTCAATGTTTTGAGGGGTCATAACCCCCTGACACCCCTCCCCAGCTGGGCCACTGGGTTCACTGTGGTGAATTCATTTTCCAGCCCTATAGCTTTAGTGACGTAGAATGACAGATCTGACCCTTTGATTCACAGCTGAACTTATTTTATTCTGAGAGACAAGTTTCACTCATCCTTGGCCTGGCCACAAGGGTGCGGTGTTGGTTGATCGGTGTGGTCCTGCAGAAGGGTGACTGCCATCTGGTGACCAAATACAGAATGGCACCACTGGCAGGTGTGTCAAACCTGGACCATCCCCAGCTGAAGGGCCCAGTATAATATTTGAGGCCCTAAAAGTGTCAAAACCTACTCATCATGTTATTAAAACTAACATAATGGCCCGTATTTTGCGGCCCCTATGGGTGCGTATACGCCCATAAGGGTCACGCAAGTTCCGGGTTTTTGTGCGCAAAGCGCATGCACGAAAACCTAAAACTTGACATCATCCACATCCCCGGGAAAAGGGCATCCGCGGGCAGAGAGTTGGGCCATTTGCCCAGCGAATGCCCATGAAATTCTTATGCCTGGTAACCTGCCGATCTGCCCAAAATGGCAGCTGCCACGGAACCCGGCGGAAGCGAATTGGCCGTCATTTCTTCTTCAAAACGGGCCTTAACAGCCGGCGCTAAACCCCCGAATTTCTAGGCCAATGTGTCCAAATAGGGTGAGGTGCAGCTGCTTTTGTTTTTTGCACAACACCAGAATGCTTTTCGATCATTGCTGCAGCCCCATCAGTGTTGACCCCAGTGCAATTTGTCCAGCTGTTTTCTGCTGAAGTCATGAAATCATCCAACAATTTGAAAATATCGTCTGACTTTGGTGTTGTCTTGAGCTCCTTGCAAGTCTTCTTTTATTTCCTTATTCCACACAGACCGAACATAGGCGAGTAAATGAGACATTTTAGAAATGCCTGTGGATTCATCAAGTTGTATAGCAAAGTCATTGTCACGCAGCCGATCAACACACTGCAAAACTATGGGCCAGAAATTGATCTGGCTCCGTTCCCGCGGGTGTAAGGAGCAGGCGCGGTAATACATACCGCGTCTGCCGTTTCTTCTTTTCCACGGAGAAAATTCATCTTCTGGCTGATTGAGTGCAGGGCAGCGTATGACGTCACACTGCCCTGCAGCGCAGCGTGCGCGTTGCATCGCGTGCGATGTGGAGTGAAGACACGCCCATTAAGGTCTCTTTTCTATAGGCCACGCCCCCGATTTTTTTCTCCACTGAAACCATTGTACAGCTGCTGAAGACACAGTTTTCTCACTGTTTTAGGTGGAATTTGCAGTAAGTAGGATTTAAATGCATGGTTTTGTAAACTTTTAAAGATTTTTAGTATAATTTGAGTAATGTTAAACATTTGCAAAGAGATTTAAAGTAATTTAAATAGTTTTAAAAGCACAGAAATCATTTTTTTCAGAGATTTAACTGTTTATAATCAGCAAACGAAAATGGCTGCTATCAGCACTATCCAATTTATCAAAAGAACACAGAATTTCAGTGATGATGATCTCCGTACACTTCTTGACGAGGTAGAATCGAAACGTTCACGGATAATTGGAACTCAGAAGTCCAAGCCGCCGCGAAAAGGCCAAATGGCAGCGTGGAAAGAGGTTGCTCAAAGTGTGAGCGCAACCTCGACCATTCCACGTACAGCTGAGCAATGTCGCAAAAAATTCAGCGATTTATATCGAACGCTGAAGGTTTGTATAGTTATAACAAAAGTCAATGTTAAAATGTCTTAACATTTAAAATGAAAAGCCTTGAAAAAGTGTTTGTTTGCTAAGCTGAGTTAACTGAAGTCACAAGATGCTCCCATAAATTTTTATGGCTTTTGTAGCCAGGCAAGTCTCATAAAATGCTAATGTCATCTTGATTGAAATGCTTTGAGTTGCTTACTGAGTCCTCTTGAAGGACTGTTGCAGAAACCCAATGTGGAAGTGCAGCTTAGTAAAATAAATGAGTCTCTTGAAGGACTCATGCGAAGAATTTCTGCTGCAATTACTGTGACTCCATCAGAACCAACCTTACCTGCTCCCAGCGCAGAATCAGTGCAGGTCCAAGAGCCACCAACGATGATGCAATCAAGAAAGCGCAAGAGACGTTAGGGTGTTGCATGTTCCACAATGCACATCCATTGACCCTCAGGAATAGTTTATTTGTGGTTAAATTTTTCAAGTGTTTAATTTTTAGTTTTATTTAAAACTTACATGTTTACATTTTTCTTTATTTATATATATATTTGACACTGAAACTGAAAGTTAGCTTTTCATTGAAAAAGTACAGCCTTTAGTCACTTTATAAAAATTCAAATTGTTTATTTTCACAAAAAAATTGAACATTTAAACTTGTTTACATTTAGGAAAGAGTTATTTCCCATCTTGAATGTCTTTACTGCATTAACGAAGCAAAAAAGTTACTGAGAACTGTTAACAAATTTTTAAAAAACCTATTTCTGTTTACGATTGTTTACAAAGTTGAAAAGTAGCTAGTTAACATTGAAAAGTTATAAACTATGTAAAGCAACAATGAACCTCAGAAGTCTGTAATGCTGCAATAAAAGAGCACTGTTTCACTTTAAATTGTGTCTGTACCTTTATTTGCCTTGCTGGTGGAGAGGGAGGGGGAGGGGGAGGGGGAGAGGGAGGGGGAGGGGGAGAGGGAGGGGGAGAGGGAGGGGGAGGGGGAGAGGGAGGGGAGGGGGAGGGGGAGAGGGAGAGGGAGGAGAGGGGGAGAGGGAGGGGAGGGGGAGAGGGAGGGGAGGGGGAGGGGGAGAGGGAGAGGGAGGGGAGGGGGAGAGGGAGGGGGAGAGGGAGGGGGAGTGGGAGGTACAAGGCGACACTACCTCGTGAAGGTGTTGGCTACCAGCTGCTCCCGAGCAGCCTTACTTTGAGCAGCAGTTGGCTCTTCCCCATCATGCCTTCCCACAGGCACATTGGCATTGTCCACGTCCTCCATTTCTGCAGGTAGTTCATCTGCAGCGTTAAGGGTCAGTCCTTCCTGCAGGGCAAAGTTATGCAAAGCACAACAGGCCACCACAATCTTTGCCACTTTCTGAGGAGAATACTGCAAGGTCCCCCCTGACCTGTCCAGGCACCGGAAGCGTGATTTCAGAACTCCAATTGTCCTCTCCACCACTTGCCGTGTGGACACGTGTGCCTGGTTGTATCTCTCCTGAGCCTCATTATTGGTCTTGCGGTAGGGAGTCATCAGCCATGGTCTTAGCGGGTAGCCCTTGTCGCCCAATATCCATGCGGATCCTGGAGGCAATGCGTTGAGGACGCCATATAAGTCAGAGTTACGGAGGACGATTGCAAAAGGGCATCTTTCTCTCACACAGGCTTCCTCCTCAAACTGAAAGTTGTAATGAAAAAATGGAAATAGTTGTTAAAGTAACTTTAGTTAAGTGAGTGGCTATAAAATCAGGTCAGGCTATGGTGGGACACGTGCGCTATCAGCTTGGGAACACATCTACCCGCCACACGGCCCTAGCTGATTTTCCAAAACTGTAACATTTTCATAAATTCATACATACATACATACATACTTACTTACTTACTCATTTTCATCTTTAAAACTTTTTGAAACGTAAACAGTTCATTTTTAAACTTTCATTTTCACAGATAGATACCTAAATATGCCTTGTACACACCCACAGTTGCTATACTACTCCAAATGGTCAAAACCCGTTTTTAAAAATTTTTTTTAAAAACTCTTAACTTATATAAGACTTCATTTAAAACTTTTGTGTCTTTCAGATTTAAAAAACTCACCTCAGTAGCCACACTCCAAAAGGATTTCTTCCTCCGACTATCTCCGTAAATGTATAAATGGCTGCTGCTCCTGGTTTTAAAATGTGTAACTGCTAGGAGCTTACACACACTACTCTCATTCACAAAATACATGAATTTTCCGACGCACGCGCAGAATCACCAGCCCACGCGATCACTCGCATATCCATGAAACTGACCAGACATGAAGTGCCGGTTTTCAGCGCATGCGCAGTGCATGCAGAAAACCGGCAATTGCAGAGGGAATACGCGAGTGTACGCAGTGCGTACTCTCGCGCACCAGGATGAATTTTTGGGCCTATATCTTCTGACATTAAACCAATCCGTCGTTTGACTGTGTTATTTGATAACGGTATTTTTTCCAGTTCCTTGGCTTTCTGCTATCTAAACAGGCTCGTTTTGTCCCCACTGGGTCAGACTGGACTAAAATTTCACATCCTCCATTTCAGAAACAGAACTTCCCTCTTATTTCGATACAAACCCAACGCGGCGGTGAAAGCCAGCAACTTGAATTAACAGCACCAGTATTGGCTGAGCCAGATGGCACATGAGAGAAATGGAGAAATAAACAAGGCCCAGAGCGACTTTACCCACCCAGCCTCATTGCCATGAATCCTTTCCTCCTTCCCAACCCTTTCGCAAATAGCCAGCAGTATCTCAAAGGACACAAAGGTCTATCCGTCCGTCAGAGAAGCGCATGGCCATGAATATAAAGCTCCCAGTCCGAGGTACAAGGAAAATTGTGATAACACCTTCAGCTATTTTATTAACTCAGACTAAAGACATTGAAGGAGAGCGTCACACTGGATCCTGATTATTACGGCCTTGTGCAGGCCCAGAGACTGGAAAGTCTCTTTCTGTCCCCCGTCCAAGGCCACGATTCACGCGCACTCTCTCTATTGAGGGTGCTCCCTCCCCATCTCAAACACCAGGAAAAATACAGTCTCTTTTCAAACATGCAAGCGGCTTCCAACCAAAACGGGTCTTTTTCAGGATGGCAGGCTGTGACTAGTGGGGTACCGCAAGGATCGGTGCTTGGGCCCCAGCTATTCACAATCTATATCAATGATTTGGATGAGGGGACTAAATGTAACATTTCCAAATTTGCTGATGATACAAAGCTAGGTGGCAGTGGCAGTTGTGAAGAGGCTTCAAGGGGATCTCGACAGGCTCAGTGAGTGGGCGAGAACATGGCAGATGGAATATAATGTGGATAAATGTGAAGTTATCCATTTTGGTAGAAAAAACAGAAAGGCAGAGTATTTCCTAAATGGTGAAAGATTGGGGAATGCAGATGCTCAAAGGGACCTGGGTGTCCTTGTACATGAGTCACTGAAAGTGAATGTGCAGGTGCAGCAAGCCATTAGGAAGGCAAATGGTATGCTGGCCTTCATTACAAGAGGATTTGAGTACAGGAGTAAAGAAGTCTTACTCCAATTATATAGGGCCTTGGTGAGACCACACCTGGAGTACTGTGTACAATTTTGATCTCCTTACCTAAGGAAGGATATACTTGCCATAGAGGGAGTGCAACAAAGGTTCACGAGATTGATTCCTGGGATGGCGGGACTGTCGTATGAGAAGAAATTGCGTAAACTAGGCCTGTATTCTCTTGAATTCAGAAGAATGAGAGGGGATCTCATTGAAGCATACAAAATTATTACAGGGCTTGATAGGGTGGATACTGGGAGAATGTTTCCCTTGGCTGGGGAGTCTAGAACCAGGGGCCACAGCCTCCGGATAAAGGGTAGGCCATTCAGGACTGAGATGAGAAGAAATTTCTTCACACAAAGGGTGGTGAATCTTTGAAATTCTCTACCCCAGAGGGCTGTGGAGGCTCAGTCATTGGGTATATTCAAAACAGAAGTCGATAGATTTCTGACTAGTAAGGGCATCAAGGGTTATGGCGATAGGGCCGGTGAATGGAGTTGAGGCAGAAGATCAGCCATGATCTCATTGAATGGCCTACTCCTGCTCCTATTTCTTATGTTCTTATGACACGGTAGCTCCGTGCAAGGGGAAAGAAAAGGGTTGAAAGGAAGGCTCGCACTACCTCAGCCCACGCAATGCCGGACTAACTCACGGATTTCCCCACACCTAACTCAGGTTTTACTACCCCTAAACAGAAGTTATAACTCCCACTATTTTATTTAATAGTTAAAAGTCGTGAGTGATTTCTGAACGTGGAAGCGAATAGGGCTGGATCAAAAAAAATGTTACGAGATAAATACTGTTGTAAAAGTCAGTGACACGCAAAGGGACTTGTCTAACTGTACAAATGGTATCCATCAGTAAGAACCTGAATTGATAGAAACATAGAAGATAGGAGCAGGAATAGGCCATTCGGCCCCTCGAGCCTGCTCCGCCATTCGATGAGATCATGGCTGATCATCCAAACTCAGTACCCTGTACCTGCCTTCTCCCCATATCCCTTGATTCCTTTAGCTTTAAGAAATATATCTAACTCATTCTTGAATACATTTAATGACTTGGCCTCAACTACCTTCTGTGGTAGAGAATTCCACAGGTTCACCACTCTCTGGGTGAAGAAATTCTTCCTCATTTCTGTCCTAAATGGCTTACCCCTTATCCTTAGATTATGACTCCTGGTTCTGGACTCTCCGACCATCGGGAACATTCTTCCTGCATCTAGTTTGTCCAGACCTGTCAGAATTTTATATGTTTCGATGAGATCCCCTCTCATTCTTCTATACTCCAGCGAGTATAAGCCCAATCGACCCAATCTCTCCTCATATGTCATTCCTGCCATCCCAGGAATCAGCCTTGTGAATCTTCGCTGAACTCCCTCCATGGCAAGAACATCCTTCCTCAGATAAGGCGACCAAAACTGCACACAATACTCAAGGTGTGGTCTCACCAAGGCCCTGTACAACTGCAGCAGGACATCCTGTTCCTATACTCAAACCCTTTCGCTATGAAGGCTAACATACCATTTGCCGCCTTCACCGCCTGCTGCACCTGCATGCTTACCTTCAGCGACTGGTGCACAAGGACACCCAGGTTTCGTTGCACTTCCCCTTCTCCCAATCTATTGCCATTCAGATAATAGTCTGCCTTTCTGTTTTTGACACCAAAGTGGATAACCTCGCATTTATCCATGTTATATTGCATCTGCCACGCTTCTGCCCACTCACCCAACCTGTCCAAATCATCCTGGAGTTTATCGGTATCCTCCTCGCAGCACACACTCCCACCCAGCTTTGTGTCATCTGCAAACTTGGAGATATTACATTTAGTTCCCTTATCTCGATCATTAATGTATATTGTGAATAGCTGGGGTCCAAGGACCGATCCCTGCGGTACCCCACTAGTCACTGCTTGCCACTCGGAAAAAGACCCATTAATTCCTACTCTTTGCTTTCTGTCCGCCAACCAGTTCTCTATCCAAGTCAATACCTTGCCCCCAATCCCATGTGCCTTAACTTTACACGCTAATCTCTTATGCGGGACCTTATCGAAAGCCTTTTGAAAGTCCAAATACACCACATCTACTGGTTCTCCCTTATCTATTTTCCCAGTTACATCCTCAAAAAATTCCAATAGATTAGTCAAGCACGATTTACCTTTTGTAAATCCATGTTGACTTTGTCCGATCCTGTCACTGTTTTTCAAGTGCTCAGCTATTACATCCTTTATAATGGACTCTAGCATTTTCCCCACTACCAATGTCAGGCTTACCGGTCTGTAATTCCCCGCTTTCTCTCTACCGCCCTCTTTGAACAGTGGGGTAACATTAGCTACCCTCCAATCCATGGGTACAATTCCAGATTCCATCGAATGTTGGAAGATGATCAGCAATGCATCTACTATTTCTAGGGCCACTTCCTTAAGTACCCTAGGATGTAGATTATCAGGCCCTGGGGATTTATCGGCCTTCAATCCCATCAATTTCCCTAACACCATTTCCCTGCAAATACTGATTTCTTTCAGTTCCTCTCTTTCATCAGACCGTATGTTCTCCAACATCTCTGGGAGGTTATTTGTGTCCTTTGTGAAGACAGAACCAAAATATGCATTTAATTGGTCTGCCATTTCTTTGTTCCCCATTATAACTTCCCCCGCTTCTGACTGCAAGGGACCTACACTTGATTTCACTAATCTTTTTCTCTTCACATATCTATAAAAACTCTTACAGTCAGTTTTTATGTTCCCTGCAAGCTTACTTTCATATTCTATTTTCCCCTTCTTAATTAATCCCTTTGTCCTCCTTTGTTGAATCCTAAACTGCTCCCAATCCTCAGGGTTACCGTTTTTTCTGGCCAATTTATATGCCCTCTCCTTGGATCTTATGCTATCTCTAATTTCTCTTGTTAGCCACGGTTGAGTCACCCTTTTTGTTTTATTCTTATGCCACACTGGGATGAACAAATTCTGTAGTTCATTCATGCAGTCTTTGAATGTTTGCCATTGCCTATCCACCGTCAACCCTTTGAGTGACATTCCCCAATCAATCCTACCCAATTCGCGCCTCATACCATCGTAGTTTCCTTTATTTAAATTCAGGACCCTAGTCTCTGATTCAACTACTTCACTCTCCATCCTAATGAAGAATTCTATCATATTATGATCACTCTGACCCAAGGGGCCTCGTACAACAAGATTGCTAATTAATCCTTTCTCATTGCATAATACCCAGTCTAAGATGGCCTGATCTCTGGTTGGTTCCTCGACATATTGCTCCAGAAAACCATCCCGTAAACATTCTAGGAATTCCTCCTCCACAGTATTTTTACTAATTTGGTTAGCCCAATTTATATGTAAATTAAAGTCACCCATGATGACTGCTGTGCCCTTACTGTATGCTTCTCTAATTTCCCTTTTAATGCCATCCCCAACCTCCGTATTACTGTTTGGAGGTCTATATACCACTCCCACTAACGTTTTCTGCCCCTTGTTATTTCTCAGTTCTACCCATACAGATTCCGCATCATCAGAGCTAATATCCTTCCTTTCAATTGTGTTAATCCCCTCTTTAACCAACAATGCTACCCCACCTCCCTTTCTTTTTTGCCTATCTTTCCTAAATATTGAATACCCCTGGATGTTGAGTTCCCAGCCTTGGCCACCCTGGAGCCATGTTTCTGTAATCCCAATCAAATCGTATTCATTTACCTGTATTTGCGCAGCTAATTCATCCACCTTGTTCCGAATGCTCCTTGCATTGAGACACAAAGCCTTCAGGCTTGTTTTTTCAACGCTCTCAGACCTATATGAATTATTATTTACTGTGACCATGTTTGATTTAAACCAATGAGTTCTTTGCCTTCTACTTGGGTTTTCTCCTTCCTGTCTTTTGCTTTTATCCTTGTTTCCCTTTCCTCTGTCTCCCTGCTCAGGTTCCCAACCCCCTGCCACTTTAGTTTAAACCCTCCCCAACAGCACTAGCAAACACTCCCCCTAGGACATCAGTCCCGGCCCTGCCCAGCTGCAGACCGTCCCGTTTGTACTGGTCCCACCTCCCCCAGAAACGGTTCCAATGTCCAAGGAATTTGAATCCCTCCCCCTTGCACCATTCCTCTAGCCACGTATTCATTTGAAATATCCTCCTATTTCTACTCTGACTAGCACGTGGCACTGGTAGCAATCCTGAGATTACTACCTTTGAGGTCCTCTTTTTTAATTTACCTCCTAACTCCCTATATTCTGCTTTTAGGACCTCATCCCGTTTTTTACCTATATCGTTGTGCATTCACAGTCTTTGTATTGCTGAGACTATTCCACTCATCTTAATATACAGGGGAATCTACTGATGTTTATGGGACAGCCGAATTGGCGGACCCCTTTAAATCCCCAGTTGAGAACCCCTGATCTAAGTCGTTAATATAAATTGTAAATAGTGTAGGGGGTGGTGGTTTGTGTCAGCTTCACCTCTAACTTCTGAGCGGTTCGAATCGCTCCCACTCCCTTGGTTCTAGACCGTGGACTTATTTGGGGGTTATGATAAAAAGTGCAGGAATGTTTACTTTTATACACGAGACGCATCACCCAATTTACAAGTGTTGACTCAGCTCCCTTGCTCCTGGTGATTAGCACCTATTCAAGACAAACACTTATAGCTGACTGATTGGCTCCCGGTCCGGCAACGTTTCAGTTTTAAAATTCTCATCCTTATTTTCAAATCCCTCTCTGGTCTCGCCCCTCTCTTTTCAAGAGAAAAGAGACCCAGCCTGTTCATCTTTTCCTGATAAGTATAACCTCGCATTTCTGGTATCATCCTTGTAAATCCTTTTTGCATCCTCTCCATTCCAAGTGTTGGTAGTTCTTTAAAAGATCATTTTAAACTTACCTTACGGTATAAGGTCAGAGAGCGGGGGCATGGAGCACGCTCTGCCCAGTTATCTCCCAACATTGCAATTTTGGCCCTACGTACATCATAGGACCCTGATTTGCGTATTAAAAGAGCCAACCACCTGAAACAAGCGGCCGCCCGGCGGTGAGGCCTCTTTAGTGTCAGCTGTGGCTCAGTTGGCAGCTCCCTCGCCTCTGAGTCAGAAGGTTGCAGGTTCAAGTCCCACTCCAGGGACTTGAGCACATAAAGCTAGGCTGACACTCCAGTGCAGTGCTGAGGGAGTGCTGCACTGTCGGAGGTGCCGTCTTTCAGCTGAGATGTTAAACCAAGGCCCCCGTCTGCTCTCTCAGGTGGACATAAAAGATCCCATGGCACTATTTCGAAGAAGAGCAGGGGAGTTATCACTGGTGTCCTGGCCAATATTTATCCCTCAATCAACATAACAAAAACAGATTATCTGTGCATTTTCACATTGCTGTTTGTAGGAGCATGCTGTGCGCAAATTGGCTGCCGCGTTTCCCACATTACAACAGTGACTACACTTCAAAAGAACTTCATTGGCTGTAAAGAGCTTTGAGACGTCCGGTGGTCGTGAAAGGCGCTGTATAAAATGTAAGTCTACACCGGCCCCATGCTGAGGCTGTTAATGCTGATTTGGCCCCATTGAGAGCACTAACAGCTAATGAAACCCTTTCAGGAACATATTCATGCTGAAAGGATGTGTAACCAGAGAGGAAGCAAAGCATAAAAAGTGCAGCAGACAACTGGTTCTGATGCAAGAACTTTGATCTTTAGTCAAGAAAGTAAAACACAACACAAACACTCTTAACACTCTAAAAGTGGGGAACACTTCGGTACAAGCGAGGGAAATAACATTAAAAGAGTACTACACCCATCCCAATCCCACTTTACTAGCTAGGTTGGACTCCAGAGGACCAGGGATGATACTCACCAGAATCCTTGACAGTTAGGTTAGTTCGCGGTTTTGGGGTTCACTCTATATGTCGGTTGGTGTCTGCCGTACCCCGTACGCGGTAGAGGACTTCAACTGTGTATCTGGTCAGTCTTCGCGAGTCCGCTGATGCGGTCGGGTGCGTATTGGATTTATCAGGTGAGTACCCACTTTTCTTTAGTTTAGAAGTAGGGTTTAGAGTTTTTTAAGGGAAAATCTTACCCAGGGGTAAGTCCGGAGTAGATTGTAGAGTGGAAACTTTGCGGTTCTTCGGTTTTCTTCGAGTTGGTTTTCTTTGGTCGCGGTGGCCCAAATATTGATACTTGCTGTTTGGTTGGTTGTTTCGTGAGGGCCTTATTGCCGCGAGGTGTCCGGTGGTCACTGAGGCGGTCGTTCTGGTTTCTTCTCGTGTCAGCCTACTTTGTTGGATGGTCTGGCCTTCGAGCTGTCGACCTCCTGGCTGGACACGGAACGCTGAACGGTGTTGGTTTTAGAACTGTGTTGCGGAGAATGCCTCCGTCGATGTCTTCTTGTTCTTCCTTCCTCTTCTTCTTTTTCAGGTTGAGAACGGGCCTTCAATTATACCCATTGAAGGTTCCTTATCTGCGCGCCAAATCAGGTCTCGGTCTTTGTTAGTTTTGGCGGGCTCGTTAACAGTAACTGGTTTGTTAAGGTGTGAAGTGGTTCCGGGATGGCCCCCATCCTGTCGATTTGCCACTTAATCGGAGTTTAATTGTTCTTATGTTTTGGGTTTTCTTGGCTGGGCCTATGATTTCTATAGAGTATGCCGAAGTAATCTGTTTTATGCATGTCTTAATGGGCTCTGTAACTTGGGGTGGAGACTGGCTTTCCTCGGGTTTATTGTTAGGATGCTAATGTCTGATAGGGGCCGATTTAAACTTCCAGCGAGATCATGCGGTTCCCCAGACAGTTCCCATTAGCTCCAATACCCAATCTGTTTTTACAGAGGTTGAACCCAGCTTCCTTCACAGCTTTTTCTCCCTTACAAGCCCAGACATGTTTTAAAAGTACCAAATCTTGGTTTTTGCTCAAAAAGTCCTTCGGTTAGGCCCAATGCACTTCACCACCCTGTAATAGCTAGAAAAGAGTCCTTTTCCTTAGGGTTTGTCTTCGAGTTTTGGGGGATCTGTGAATTTTGAGAATCTTACAATAGCTGAGGCCCAAGCACTGATCCTTGCAGTACCCCACTAGTTACAGCTTGCCAACCTGAAAATGACCCGTTTATCCCTACTCTGTTTTCTGTCCATAACCAATCCTCTATCCATGTTAATATATTACCCCCAATCCCATGAGCCCTAATCTTGTATAACAGCCCCTTGTGTGGCACCTTATCGAATGCCTTCTGAAAATCCAAATATACTACATCCACTGGTCCCCTCTTATCTACCCTGCTAATTATACCCTTAAAAAACTCTAATAGATTTGTCACACACGATTTCCCTTTCATAAAACTATGTTGACTCTGCCTAATCATCTGGTGATTTTCCAAGTGCCCTGTTACCATGTCCCTAATAGTAGTTTCTAGCATTTTCCTGATGACTGATGTCAGGCTAACTGGCCTTTAGTTCCCTGTTTTCTCTCTCCCTCCTTTCTTGAACAGCGGATTTACATTTGCTACCTTCCAATCTGCGGGGACCGTTCTAGAATCTGGGGAATTCTGGAAGATCAAAACCACTGCAGCCACTATCTCTGTAGCCACCTCTTTTAAAACCCTAGGATGTAGGGCATCAGGTCCAGGGGATTTGTGGGCTTTTAGTCCCATTAATTTAACCGTTATTAATATTAATTACTTTTATCAGCTGAAGGGTGCTGGAAAAAAGTCTAACTAATGCCGTGCACCTTGAGATACGCCACTCCAGCAAGTTCTGGATCATTAACCCGCCGTCTCTCTCTCTCTCTCTCTCTCTCTCTCTCTCCACAAATGCTGCCTGATCTGCTGAATATTTCCAATATTTTCTGGTTTTATTTTAGATTTCCTGCATCTGCAGTATTTTGCTTTTTACAAATATAATTAATTTGCATTAACACATGGAAACTGTTCAAATGCAGGTGATATTGCAACACCCACAGAAGTGCAAACCCATTTTTATAGAAGTGATGTTGAAATTCACTAATTGTCCTTGGTCTAAGGAAATGTTTGTTAAGGGAGTTGTCTGCAATGTCAGTCTTATATTTCCTCATGACGCACCTGGTGTTAGCCAACAGCTCCTGCACTTTAAGAGCAGGTGTTCAAATAAGAGATGCCTCAATAAATGTGGACAAAAATGAGAAGTCGCACAACACCAGGTTATAGTCCAACAGATTTATTTAAAATTACAAGCTTTCGGAGCTGTCGCCCCTTCGTCAGGCAAAGTTACAGTAACTTTGCCTGACGAAGGGGCGACAGCTCCGAAAGCTTGTAATTTTAAATAAATCTGTTGGACTATAACCTGGTGTTGTGCGACTTCTCATTTTTGTCCACCCCAGTCCAACGCCGGCATCTCCGCATCAATAAACGTGGGTAGGTCTTCGATATTTGAAGCAAAATTGTGCCCCTCCCAGCACATCTGATTTAAACTCCTGAAATTGCCTGCTGTTTCCTGATGGGTTGTAAAAAGTAAAATAGATAACAGCCATTTTCTGCATCAATATTTGCTTCCCTGGTGCTTTCCCTTGATGATCGTGATGGTATGTGTTGTCCACTTCCTAATCTTCTGCTTCTAAGTGCCGCATCAAGGGGAGAAGCAAGTGTGATATCATGCTGCTGCTCCTCAATGGTAACACTGTAAATTCCTCGGGGCGGGGGGGATCATATGAGGCGGGGCCACGACCCATGACGCAGGGACAGCCTCCTGATTGACTGGTATCTCGTCCATCAGGTTAAGAGTCAGCCCTTCCCGCAGGGCAAAATTGTGCAGTGTGCATTGAACCTTCACCATCCTCGCCCCTTTGCTAGGTGAGTACCATAAATCCTCCCCCCCCCCCGGGCCCCCAACCCAACCTGTCCAGGCACCGGAAGCATGAGTTCAGCTACCTGATTGTTCTCTTCACCACATGGACACGTGCGCACGGTTGTACCATTCCTGTGCTGCATTGTTGGTGATGTGAAAGGGTGTCATCAGCCATGGCTTCAGTAGGTAAGACTTGTCACCTCCCTGACCCTCCCTGCTGAACAAGTCATGAATGTTGGAGTGACAAAGAACACAGGCATCAGGAGCAGTTCCCTGAGGCTCTGCGTTAACATGCAGGACGTGGTTTGGCATAGCAGACTATCATCACATTCAATGAATGGTAACCATTCCTATTTATGAACGTGGCAGGTTCCTCAGGTGGAGCCTTCAGTGGCATGTGGGTCCCATCGATTGCCCTGCACTCTGTGGAAGCCAATGGACCACTTCCTTTGCTGGGGACATGTTATACATGATGAAGTCAGATGCCCTGAGGAATAGGGCACACGTGACCTGTTGAATGCAGACCCTCGCCTGCCCCGGGTAATGTTGCAGACCAGCCAACATCACCTTCATGGCCACTGACAAGGCCCTGTGGGTGATAGATCGCGGCTTAAGGTCCTTTTTTAGCATCTCACCGAGGTGGCCGATTGCATCCTTGCTAAAACACAGTCTTCGCACGCAGTGTTCCTCTGAAATTGTCTCAAAGAACATTCTCTCCCTGTACACTCTCTGGAGGGGAAGTAGTTATATCTGCTCAGCCTCTGGTCATGGTGCCTCATTTGATGGGCCTGCTCCCTCTGCTTCTCTTCCAAGTCCACCATCATGATCAGAACAGTTGAGCACCCAATGAGTCCGCCATTGCATTGCTTTCACCCTCTTCTGAGTGTAACATTTGCTTTACATCCTGAAAATTATTGCCTTCTGACACTATCATAGAATCATAGAATGGTTGCAGTACGGAAGGCGGCCCATCGAGCCCGTACCGACTCTCAGCTAGTCCCACTCCCCTGCCCTTTCCCCGTAGCCCTGCGAATTTTTTTCCTTCAGACACTTATCCAACTCCCTTAAGAAAGATAAGATTGAGTCTGCCTCCACCACCCTTTCAGGAAGTGCATTCCAGATCTTAACCACTCACTGCATTCAAAAGTTTTTTCTTACGTCGCCTTTGGTTCTTTTGCCAATCACCTTAAATCTGTGTCTTCTGGTTCTCGACCCTTCTGCCAATGGGAATAGTTTCTCTCTATCTGCTCTGTCCAGACCCCTCATGATTTTGAACACTTATCAAATCTCCTCCTAATCTTCTCTGCTCCAAGGAGAACAAGCCCAGCTTCTCCAGTCTATCAATGTAACTGAAGTCCCCCATTCCTGGAATCATTCTCAAATCTTTTCTGCACCCTCTCTAAGGCTTTCACATCCTTCCTAAAGTGTGGTGCCCCGAATTGAACACAGTACTCCAGTTGGGGCTGAACCAGTGTTTTATACAGGTTCATCATCATTTCCACACTTTTGTACTCTATACCCCTATTTATGAAGCCCAGGATCCCGTAAGCCTTTTTAACTGCATTCTAAACCTGCCCTGCCACCTTCAACGATTTGTGCACATATGCCCCCAGGTCTCTCTGTTCATTCACCCCGTTTGGGATTGTACCATTTAGTTTATGTCCTCTCTCTATTCTTTCTACCAAAATGTATCACTTCACAGTTTTCTGCGTTAAATTTCATCTGCCACGTCTCCGTCCATTTCACCAGCCTGTCTATGTCTTCCTGAAGTCTATCACTCTCCTCCTCACTGTTCACCATACTTCCAAGTTTTGCGTCATCTGCAAATTTTGAAATTGTGCCCTGTACACCCACGTCCAAGTCATTAATATATATCAAGAAAAGTAGTGGTCCTAGAACCGGCCCCTGGGGAACACCACTGTATATCTTCCTCTAGAATCTTCGCCTCCCATTTTTCCTGAATTAGTTTTGCCACAGCTTCATTTTCGCGCCCCAGAGGGTCGTACTCGGATGGCTTTTTAATAGCAAAAACCGAGTGAGCATCTGAAATTTCTATCACTCTTGCATTATTTCTCAATCCCATCCAAACACAGTCCCGATTGTAATCTATTACCGCACCATACTGATCCAACACATCAGTCCCTAAAATTCCCCGTCCTTCGGGGGTGGTCATCAGCATCGGCGCTGGGACCTTACAGGTGAGGCCTCCCAACTGAAGTTCAGAGGCCTTCCTTGTATACGCGGTGGTTGTATCACCATTAAACCCTTTAAGGGCCTACAACCCTTGCCCGCTGCTGCATGGCGTTCAGGGTATGGGGTGTAGATGATGATAACGGCTGAGCCAGTGTCTATAAGCATAATCTGCTGCTGGTCCCCTTTTAAGACAACAAGGACTACTGGTCTCCCGCTACCATCACGTCGGAACTCCACTTCCGACCAATCTTTGGGGGCCAAACCCATCATAGGGTGGATCCTTGGAGGGGTCCCTCCAATGGGTGTGCATTGATGATAGGATTTTGCATTCCCAATGGGTGTACATTGGCGATTGCGTGCACCGGTAAATGATTTTGCATCCCCCCGCCCTGTGACAGTTTGGTCTTCAATCGTTGATCCGTCTGAGGGCTTGGATTCATCCATTTTTAGAAGGGTAACTAACTGAGCCAATTGTTGTTCCACCCAGAGGGTTTGGGTTCGTCCCTTGGGAGGTATCTATGCGTTGCATCGTGGTCCGGTGCCCGTCTGGGTCTCCGGCAGTGTTTTGCTAGGTGACCTTCCTTCTTACAATTAAAGCACTGTCCCCTAAAGGGGTAGTACCTAGATCCCTCCACCGCTGACACTGGTTTCTTTGCGGTGGGTGGTGATTTCACCTTTAACTGGTCTTTTACCATCTCCCAGGCTCTTTGAACGCTAGTCTCTATATCTGTCCACTGATCGGCAGGCCTCACAGCTATGCCCAGAGTGGTTTTAACTAAAGAGTGGAGTTGGGTCAGGAACATCATTTTGAATTGTTCCTGATTCTTTCCTGCTGTAGCATTTGCGAGTGCCTGGTTCTGGGTACGTTCATAGATATCGTACAGGCGCTTACTGAAGGCTCTAGGGGTCTCATCTGGGCGCTGTTTGGTCTGACTAAGCATAGCCACTAAGTTTAAGTTTTGGATCCCTAAATGGTTTAGGATCTCGGTCACTACTGCATCGGTCGCTGTGCCACGCTGAAGGATCGCGTCTGGCAGATTATTCTTTAAAGAAGTGGAACAGGCCAAGAGGAGGACTCGTGTTAAGTCTTCCTCTTCTAACTCTGGGTGACCCCTCCTGAAATCTGCCCACCTCCTATTAACTACCAGTGGGTCGTCCCCATCATTAATGGGCCCCAACTCGTGGCTACACGCCGTGGCGTCAGCACCAGATATGGGCCGTGAGTCGGTATGGTTACTAGTGATGTGACCATGCACATTACGCCGTAAAGAGGTGGTCACTACTGCTACGGTTGGCCCTTGTGTCTCCAAGGTATCCCATCCTTCACCGCCCTCCTGGGGATGATACTGACTGCCATCCTCTTCCCAATCTGTCTCCCCCTCGTCCCTTTCTGTTGTCTCTGTTATGGCTCCTTGTGTTACTGCGGATACTAGAGCCTGTTGCTGCCCTAATTTACTCTTTAGCTGCGCTATTTCTAGGGCAGGCAACACAATCTTCGAAACTCTTGGTCGCAGCTGCAGAGAACAGTATCTATCCCCCTGACTATACTGTCCCCTACCACGACTACATTCACTTTCACTCCCCCCACTTGAATGGCCTCCTGCACCATGGTGCCATGGTCAGCTTGCTCAATCATCCTGCAGGCTTTTCCCTCATCCACACAGGCAGCAAGAACCTCATACCTGTTGGACCAGGGCAAATGCTGAGGCGCCTCCAGCACTGCACCTGGGGTCCCCTTACCTGCCTGAGTTGCAGTCACACCCTCCTGTCCCTGACCATTAACCAGACCTGTAGCACTACCTAACCTAAGGGGTGTGACTGCCTCCTGGATCAAAGTGTCCAGGTAACTCTCCCCATCCCTGATGCCCTGCAATGTCTGCACCTCAGACTCCAGCTCAAAAACTCTGAGCTGAAGTTACTCAAGATGCAGGCACTTACCGCAAGCGTGGTTGTCCAGGATCACAGTGCTCTCCACAAACTCCCACATGCTGCAGTTGCAGCACACCACCTGCTCTTCCATCACTATATGACCTTGTTTTATTTAATTAAATTTGTAATTAGGTAACTTAGTTGACAGTGTAGTTTCTTGACTACTTACTTGATCTAGATTAAGTTAAGGGTACTGAAATTAAATATCTACATGTAACACAAAGCACTACAAGTAGTGTAGGCAAAAAGCAGCAGCTCCTTCCCCCTCTTCTCTGAATTCCCACTCTTTCCAAATTCCCAAATAAAACACTCTGTTCAAGTCCACTCCGTTTAAGACCACTCTGTGCTTTGCAGGAATGTTTACTTTTATACACGAGACGCATCACCCAATTTACAAGTGTTGACTCAGCTCCCTTGCTCCTGGTGATTAGCACCTATTCAAGACAAACACTTATAGCTGACTGATTGGCTCCCGGTCCGGCAACATTTCAGTTTTAAAATTCTCATCCTTATTTTCAAAACCCTCTCTGGTCTCACCCCTCTCTTTTCAAGAGAAAAGAGACCCAGCTTGTTCATCTTTTCCTGATAAGTATAACCTCGCATTTCTGGTATCATCCTTGTAAATCCTTTTTGCATCCTCTCCATTCCAAGTGTTGGTAGTTCTTTAAAAGATCATTTTAAACTTACCTTACGGTATAAGGTCAGAGAGCGGGGGCATGGAGTGCGCTCTGCCCAGTTATCTCCCAACATTGCAATTTTGGCCCTACGTACATCATAGGACCCTGATTTGCGTATTAAAAGAGCCAACCACCTGAAACAAGCGGCCGCCCGGCGGTGAGGCCTCTTTAGTGTCAGCTGTGGCTCAGTTGGCAGCTCCCTCGCCTCTGAGTCAGAAGGTTGCGGGTTCAAGTCCCACTCCAGGGACTTGTGCACATAAAGCTAGGCTGACACTCCAGTGCAGTGCTGAGGGAGTGCTGCACTGTCAGAGGTGCCGTCTTTCAGCTGAGATGTTAAACCAAGGCCCCCGTCTGCTCTCTCAGGTGGACATAAAAGATCCCATGGCACTATTTCGAAGAAGAGCAGGGGAGTTATCACCGGTGTCCTGGCCAATATTTATCCCTCAATCAACATAACAAAAACAGATTATCTGTGCATTTTCACATTGCTGTTTGTAGGAGCATGCTGTGCGCAAATTGGCTGCCGCGTTTCCCACATTACAACAGTGACTACACTTCAAAAGAACTTCATTGGCTGTAAAGAGCTTTGAGACGTCCGGTGGTCGTGAAAGGCGCTGTATAAAATGTAAGTCTACACCGGCCCCATGCTGAGGCTGTTAATGCTGATTTGACCCCATTGAGAGCACTAACAGCTAACGAAACCCTTTCAGGAATATATTCATGCTGAAAGGATGTATAACCAGAGAGGAAGCAAAGCATAAAACAAAAATTGATATTCATTTGAACTAGTTTTGGACAAGGAAGTCCTAATACTTTGCTAAACAAATATAAGTAAATGATTATCATTCATCAAGAGGAAAGAAAGATTATGAAATGTAAATAGAGATTTGAATTTTTTTATTCATTTTTGGGATGGACGGCATTTTTTGCCCTGAGCAGATGGTTTTGGAGCTTGCTCGGCCACTTCAGAGGGCAGTTAAGAATCAACCACATTGGTATGGGCCTGGAGTCACATATTGGCCCAGACCAGATAACAGCGAGAGGTTTCCTTCCCTACAGGAGTAAAGCATCAGGAACTATTTCTATGTTAATGTAAAGATCATCAGGATGAAATTTTATGATGAAGTAACAGAGAGGATTTATGAAGGGAATGCAATGGATGTTGTCTACATTGATTTTCGGAAGGCATTTGACAAAGTACCACATAGAAGGCTGGTTAACAAAATTGAGGCTCATGGAATAGGTGGGTCAGTGGCAGCTTGGATAAGGAATTGGCTTAAGGACAGAAAACAGCGAGTTGTGGTAAATTGCTGTTTTTCAGGAGGATGGTAGACAGTGGTGTTCCCCAAGGGTCAGTGCTGGGGCCACTGCTTTTTTGATGTATATAAATGACCTGGATATTGGAATACAGAGTAGAATTTCTAAATTTGCCGATGACATCAAACTTGGGGGTGTGGCAAACAGTGAGGATGATACCAATCGACTGCAACAGGACATAGAAAGGCTAGCAGAATGGGCAGACAAGTGGCAGATGGAATTTAATAGAGAGAAGTGTGAGGTGATGCATTTTGGCAGAAGGAACAGGGAGAACCAATATACACTTAATGGCACAGTTTTAAAGAGTGTGCAGGGACAGAGGGACCTGGGAGTTAATGTGCATAGGTCCCTGAAGGTGGCGGGACATATTGAGAGAGTGGTTAGCAAAGCATATGGGATCTTGGGCTTCATAAATAGAGGTATTGAGTACAAAAGTAGAGCAGTTATGCTGAACCTTTATAAAGCGCTGGTTAGGCCACAATTGGAGTATTGCATCCAATTCTGGTCACCATATTTTAGGAAGGATGTGAAGGCCCCAGAGGGTGCAGAGGAGATTTACCAGAATGGTAATGGGGATGGGGGAATCTTAGCTACAAGGACAGGTTGGAGAAGCTGGATTTGTTTTCATTAGAGCAAAGGAGGTTGAGGGGTGATTTGATAGAGGTGAACAAGATATTGACGGGTTTGGATGGGCTAGACGGGGAAAGGCTGTTTCCACTAGTTGATGGTACAAGGACTAGGGGACACGGATTTAAGGTTTTGGGCAAGAGATACAGGGGGGATGTGAGGGAAAACTTTTTTACGCAGCGAGTGGTGATCTGGAATTCGCTGCCGACGGAAGTGGTAGAGGTGGAGACACTCAGTTTTCAAGGGGAGACTGGATAGGCACTTGAGAGAAATAAACTTGCAGGGCTATGGGGATAGAGCAGGGGAATTGGACTGACTGGATTGCTTTACAGAGAGCTGGCATGGACTCGATGGGCCGAATGGCCTCCTTCTGTGCCGTTATGACTCTGACTAAACTATTGGAGTCAGAGGTACACGGAGCTAGTGAAGATATTGGAATAAACTTCCCTCTTTAGCACTTGAGTATAAAACATTGCTTGGGATTGCACACGTGATGCAGTCTGTCCGATTACCCATCCATTTAAATTAATGGAGGGATAATTGAGTGGGCCGTGTTAACTGTGTCCAGTCCTCCCATGCATCGTTTCTCTATGGGCTCCACACCGGCTGGGCTTTACTCCCAAGCTGCTGAAGATTGAAACCTGCTCCATTGGTGTTATTAGTTCCATCATAACAAAACCATGAGCAGAAAATGGAGCAAAGGTGGAACAGAGAATGTTTTACAAGGATAGACCTCTTCAGTTAAGTAGAGAGGTGGTGTGATGCAAGAGCTGTTTAAAGGATGAAACAGAAAGTAATGTGGATATAGCAGGGACTGCCAAAAAGAAGGGGTGAAAGTACAAACAATTTCATGGAGGAAATCTGAAACAAAAGCAGAAAATGTTGGGGACACTCAGCAAGTCAGGCACGGTCTGTAAAGAAAGGGAAAGTGTTGATGTTTCAGGCACAAGCCTTCATCAGACCTCAAACATGTCAACAAAGTCCCTCTGACTTACCACTGGTGTTCTGCCGGTTCCTTGGTTTAGTCCTCATGGAGGGTGAAAGATGGAAGGAACTTTACTGTCCAATACAATATTAAAGATAGAAAACATAGATTAAATGTTCCTTCTTGGTCCCAGTTATTGACTCATTTTGTTTGTTTGTTCTTTATTTTAGGCGACCTTTTATTTCCCAAAATAATATATTGTGCCCGAGTCCATTTTATCATAGCAGTATTGTTGGATTGACAGGCCTTGTCAATGATCAATTTTATTTCCCCAAAAACTTTCTTCCTTGAAACACAGCAATTGGCAGGACCACCTAGCCTGCTTTTCACAAGTTTCTTTTAATGAAAATTTGATTATCCCCTTAAAATTCACATAGATATTCCCTTATGGAGTGCTTGAACACTCAATATCAATTTATCTTTATCAGTTCCAATTTCAGAAACAAATGATGCCCAGGCTTTGTGGTTTTACATTAGAAACAGAAGTGCTTGCAGTTAGTTTGGAGGTAACTTCCATATCTCCCCTTCTCGAGCACTCTATCTCAGAAGATAACAAACGACCCTGAATGGGTTAACTCCGAGCCTTTGAAAGGCAAAATCTTAAGTCCAAATCATCACCCTGCTGTGGCATTTGATATCTGCCGATAGCAATGCTTATCTAATGTCCACAGACATGTGCCATCAGCAGGAGTCACTAGATAGTGATCAGGAGCAAAAAGTCTGAGTAATCTTTCCTAATCAACAAAAGTGGACTTGGCTCAGTCAACGGGTTGAACCTTGAACCTTCCTGGTATGTACGGTTGGAATCACATCACACCACATGGAAAAAAATGAGGGGGAATAGAAGGTGCATCCTATACCCTCCTTTTGGAAAAAATGGATAACAACAGAATTTCTCAATATTGAGACCACTACCATTAATGCTGAGTCAACCATAGGAACATTAATAACAGAAGAAGGCCATTCAGTCCCTTGGACCTACTCCGCCATTTAATTGGATCTTGGCTGATCATCTCAACTCCATTTACCCCCCACCTTTGGCTGCATGTCCCTTGATAACCTTACCTAACCAAAATCTATCAATCGCAGTTTTGAAAGCTTCAGTTGTCCCCCAGCATCCACAGCCTTTTGTGTGGAAAAGTGCTTCCTGATTTCGCTCCTAAATGGCTTAGCTCTAATTTTAAGATTGTATCCCCTTGTTCTGGATTCGCCCACCAGAGGAAATAGTTTCTCTGTATCTACCCTATTGAATCCTTTTAACATTTTAAACCCCTCAATCAGATCACCCCTCATTCTACTAAACTCAAGGGAATACAAGCCAAGTTTATGCAACCTGTCCTCTAAGTCCCGGTATCTTTCTGGTGAATCTGCGCTGTACCCACTCCAAGGTAACACTTTGCTCACAATTTGACATAGAACCAAAACATTCAGTATTGATGCAGGATTACCCAGCACTGGCCAAAATGCCTTCTCTTTATTAACAATAAATGGGTTTCCATATGGTTGTGGGAAGCAATTGTGAATCAACAGAATGCTTCTTATACAATAATTCACTGAGTTGGTCACTTTCTTACAGGCAAACAGCTCCACCCTCTCAGTCATTTTATGGGGAAGGAGAAACACCTGCAGTAAAATAAATCTCAACACATTGGTCTACCAGGCAACCAACCCTGGTTCAATGAGGACTGTGGAAGAGCATACCAGGAGCAGCGCCAAGCTTACCTAAAAATGAGGTGATAACCTGGAGAAGCTGCAACACATGCATGCTAAACAGCGGAAGCAGTATCCTATAGACGGAGCTAAGCGATCACACAATCAACAGATCAGATCAAAGCTCTGCAGTCCTGCCACATCCAGTCGTGAATGGTGGTGGACCATTAAACAACTAACGGGAGGAGGAGGCTCCATGAATATCCCCATCCTCAATGATGGTGGAGCCCAACACGTGAGTGCAAAAGACTAGGCTGAGACGTTTGCAACCATCTTCAGCCAGAAGTGCCGAGTGGATGATCCATATTGGCCTCCTCCTGAGGTCCCCCCCATCACAGAAGCCAGTCTTCAACCAAATCGATTCACTCCACGTGATATCAAGAAATGGCTGAGCGTTCTGGATACAGCAAAGGCTATGGGCCCCGACAACATCCCGGCTGTCGTGCTGAAGACTTGTGCTCCAGAACTAGCCACGCCTCTAGCCAAGCTGTTCCAGTATAGCTACAACACTGGCATCTATCCGACAATGTGGAAGAAGCCCAAGTATATTCTGTCCACAAAAATCAGGACAAATCCAATCAGGCTAATTACCGCCCCATCTGCCTACTCTCAATCATCAGCAAAGTGATGGAAGGTGTCATCAACAGTACTATCAAGCGACACTTACTCACCAATAACCTGCTCACTGATGCCCAGTTTGGGTTCTGCCAAGACCACTCAGCTCCCGACCTCATTACAGCCTTGGTCCAAACATGGACAAAGGAGTTGAATTCCAAAGGTGAGGTGAGATTGACTGCCATTGACATCAAGGCAACATTTGACCGAAGCCCAAGTAAAACTGAAGTCAATGGGAATCGGGGGGCAAACTCTCCACTGGTTGGAGTCATACCTAGCACAAAGGAAGATGGTTGTGGTGGTTGAAGTTTAATCATCACAGCCCCAGGACATTGCTGCAGGAGTTCCTCAGGGCAGTGTCCTAGGCCCAACCATCTTCAGCTGCTCCATCAATGAACTTCCCTCCAACATAAGGTCAGAAATGGGGATGTTCGCTGATGACTGCACAGTGTTCAGTGCCATTCATAACTGCTCAGATAATGAAGCAGTCCATGCCTGCATGCAACAAGACCTGGTACCACAGTCAGAATCGGTTCATTCAGGACTGTACCAAAGTAAGAGTCAGCACCGTTATGAATTGTACCCAGTGAGAGTCAGCACCTTCAGGAACTGTACCCCAGTGAGAGTCAGCACCTTCAGGAACTGTACACCTGTGAGAATCAGCACCTCCAGCAACTGTACACCAGTGAGAGTCGGCACCTTCAGGAACTGTACACCAGTGAGAGTCGGCACCTTCAGTAACTATACCCCACTGAGAATCACCACTTTCAGCAACTGTACCCCAGTGGGAGTCAGCACCTTCAGGAACTGTACCACAGTGACAGTCAGCAACTTAAGGAACTACCCCAGTGAGAGTTAGTAACTTCAGGAACTGTACCCCAGTGAGAGCACCTTCAGGAACTGTACCCGAGTGAGAGTCAGCCCCTTCAGGAACTGTACACCAGTTTGAGTCAGCATCTTCAGGAACAACTACTACTAATTAGGCAGTCCCTGGGAACCGAGGATGACTTGCTTCCACATTTAAAAAAAAGAGTTCTCAGGTGATTCATGAGTCCAATGCGGGACCTACAGTCTCTGTCACAGGTGGGGCAGACGGTGGTTGAAGGGTCGGGTGGGTGGGGTGCTTGGGTTGACTTGCGCTACTTGCATTTGGCTTCCGCTTGCTCCTGGCGAAGAGACTCTAGGTGTTCGCCGCCTTCCCGGATGCTTCTTCTCCACTTGTGCGGTCTTGGGCCAGGGATTCCCAGGTGTCGGTGGGGATGTTGCACTTTTCAAGGAGGCTTTGAGGGTGTCCTTGAAGCGTTTCCTCTGCCCACCTGGGGCTCTCTTGCCATGTCAGAGCTCCGAGTAGAGCGCTTGTTTTGGGAGTCTCGTATCGGGCATGTGGACGATGTGGCCCATCCATCGGAGCTGATTGAGCGTGGTCAAAGCTTCGATGCTGGGGATGTCTCATATCGGGCATCGGGCCTTCGACACTGTCAACCGTGAGGGATTATGGAGTGTCCTCCTCTAATTCGGCTGCCCTCAAAAGTTTGTCACCATCCTCCGCCTGCTTCACGACAACATTCAAGACGTGGTCCTGACCAACAGTTCCACAACAGACCCAATTCACGTACGGACCGGGGTCAAGCAAGGCTATGTTGTCGCACATACGCTCTTCTCGATCTTCCTTGCTGCAATGCTTCATTTCACCCTCAGTAAGCTCCCCGCTGGAGTGGAGCTAATTTACAGAACAAACGGGAAACTGTTCAACCTCCGTCTCCTCCAGTCCAGATCCAAGGTCGTCCCATCCTCTGTCGTCGAATTACAGTATGCAGACAACGCTTCCGTCTGCGCACACTCGGAAGTCGAGCTCCAAACCATCGTCAACACCTTCACCGAAGCGTACGAGAGCATAGGCCTTACACTAAACGTCCGTAAGACAAAGGTCCTCTACCAACCTGACCCCGCCACATAGTACTGCCCCCCAATTATCAAAATCCATGTCAAGGCCTTGGAGAACATGGACCATTTTCCATACCTTCAGGAACTACACCCCACTGAGAGTCAGCACTTTCAGGAACTGTACCCAAGTGAGAGTCAGCACCTTCACGAACTGTACCCCAGTGAGAGTCAGCTCCTCCAGCAACTGTACACCAGTGAGAGTCAGCACCTTCAGAAACTGTACCTCTTTGAGAGTCAACACATTGAGGCACTCTATCCCAGTGCGAGCACCTTCAGGAACAGTACCCCAGTGAGAGTCAGCACCTTCAGGAACTGTACCCCAGTGAGAGTCAGCACCTTCAGGAACTGTACCCCAGTGAGAATCAGCACCTTCAGATACTGTACTCGAGTGAGAGTCAGCACCTTCAGGAACTGTTCCCCAGTGAGATTCAGCACCTTCAGGAACTGTACCCCAGTGAGACTGAGCACTCTCAGGAACTGTACCCCAGTGAGACTGAGCACTCTCAGGAACTGTACCCCAGTGAGAATCAGCACCTTCAGCAGCTGTACCCCAGTGAGAGTCAGCACCTTCAGGAACTGTACCCCAGTGAGAGTCAGCACCTTCAGGAACTGTACCCCAGTGAGAGTCAGCATTTCAGGAACTGTACCCCAGAGAGAGACAGCACCTTCAGGAACTGTACCCCAGTGAGAGTCAGCATTTCAGGAACTGTACCCCAGTGAGAGTCAGCACCTTCAGGAACTGTACCCCAGTGAGAGTCAGCACCTTCAGGTACTGTACCCGAGTGAGAGTCAGCCCCTTCAGGATCTGTACTCCAGTGAGAGACAGCACCTTCAGGAACTGTACACCAGTGAGAGTCGGCACCTTCAGAAACTGTACCTCATTGAAAGTCAGCACATTCAGGAACTCTATCCCAGTGCGAGCACCTTCAGGAACTGTACCCCAGTGAGAGTCAGCACCTTCCAGAACTGTACCCCAAAGACAGTCAGCACCTTCAGGAACTATACCTCAGTGCGAGCACCTTCAGGAACTATATCCCAGTGAGAGTCTGCACCTTCAGGAACTGTACCCCAGTGAGAGTCAGCTCCTTCTCAAACTGTACCCCAGTGAGGCTGAGCACTCTCAGGAACTGTACCCTAGTCAGAGTCCGCACTTTCAGGAACTGCACCCGAGTGACCGTCAGCAACTTCAGGATCTGTACCCCAGTGAGAGTCAGCACCTTCAGGAACTGTACCCCAGTGAGAGTCAGCACCTTCAGGAACTGTACCCCAGTCAGAGTCAGCCCCTTTAGAAATTGTACCCTGGTGAGATTCAGCACCTTCAGGAACTGTATCCCAGTGAGTGTCGGCACCTTCAGGAACTGTACCCCAGTGACAGCACCTACAGGAACTGTACCCCAGTGAGAGTCAGCCCCTTCAGGATCTGTACACCAGTTAGAGTCAGCACCTTCAGGAACTGTACCCCAGTGAGATTCAGCACCTTCAGGAACTGTACCCCAGTGAGACTGAGCACTCTCAGGAATTGTACCCCAGAGAGAGTCAGCACCTTCAGGAACTGTACCCCAGTGGTAGTAATCTCAGGATTGCTACCAGTGCCACGTGCTAGTCAGAGTAGAAACAGGAGGATACTTCAAATGAATACGTGGCTAGAGGAATGGTGCAAGGGGGAGGGTTTCAAATTCCTGGGACATTGGAACCGGTTCTGGGGGAGTTGGGACCAGTACAAACCGGACGGTCTGCACCTGGGCAGGGCCGGGACCGCTGTCCTTGGGGGAGTGTTTGCTAGTGCTGTTGGGGAGGATTTAAGCTAAGGTGGCAGGGGGTTGGGAACCTGAGCAGGGAGACAGAGGAAAGCATGTCAGGAAGGGACAGAAGGTATGGAGGAAAAAGCAGGAAGTAAGTGTCGCAAAACACATTTGAAAGTTCTTTATCTGAATGCACGTAGCATTCGTAACAAAATTGACGAGTTAACGGCACAAATAACTATGTATGGGTATGATCTTGTGGCCATTACAGAAACATGGCTGCAGGGTGAAAACATCTGGGAATTAAATATGCCAAGGTATTTAACAATCAGGAAGGACAGGCAGGAAGGAAGGGGAGGGGGAGTGGCTATGTTCATAAAGGAAGGAATCACTGTAATACAGATAAATGATATTGGGTCAAAAGATCAGGATAATGAAACAGTTTGGGTAGAGATTAGGAATAATAAGGGGAAAAAAACACTGGTGGGCGTAGTATATAGGCCTCCTAATAGTTGCAACTCTGTTGGAAGAAGTATTAATCAGGAAATAGTTGGGGCATGTAATAAGGGAACAGCTATAATTATGGGGGATTTTAACTATCATATTAACTGGACAAATCAAATTGGGCAGGGCAGCCTTGAGGAAGAGTTTATTGAGTGTCTTAGGGATGGATTTCTTGAGCAGTATGTAACTGATCCTACAAGGGGGCAAGCAACCTTGGACCTGGTACTGTGTAATGAGTCTGGATTAATTAATAATGTCCTAGTTAAGGATCCCCTTGGAATGAGTGACCATAACATGGTTGAATTCCATATCCAATTAGAGGGTGAGAAGGTTGGTTCTCAAACAAGCATACTGAGCTTGAATAAAGGAGACTATGATGGCATGAGAGCAGAATTGATTAAAGTGGACTGGGAAAATAGATTAAAGGGTAAGACGGTACATGAGCAGTGGTGTTCATTCAAGGAGTTATTTTACAACTTTCAAAATAAATATATTCCACTGAGGAAAAAAGGGTGTAAAAGAAATGACAGCCATCCATGGCTGAGTAAAGAAATTAAAGAAAGTATCCAACTAAAAACAAGGACATATAAGGTAGCCAAAGTTAGTGGGAGGATAGAAGATTGGGAAGTCTTCAAAAGACAACAAAAAGTAACTAAAGGATTGATTAAGAAAGGGAAAATAGACTATGAAAATAAATTAGCAAAAAATATAAAAACAGATAGCAAGAGTTTCTATAGTTATATAAAAAGAAAAAGGGTGGTTAAGGCAAACGTAGGTCCTTTAGAGGATGAGACCGGGAAATTAATGGTGGGAAACATGGAGATGGCAAAAATGCTGAACAAATATTTTGTTTCAGTCTTTACGGTAGAGGACACTAAGAATATCCCAACACTGGACAAACAGGGGGCTCTAGTGGGGGAGGAGCTAAATACGATTAAAATTACTAAGGAATTGGTACTCAGTAAAATAACGGGACTCAAGGCGGATAAATCCCCTGGACCTGATGGCTTACATCCTAGGGTCTTGAGGGAAGTGGCAGTAGGAATTGTGGATGCTTTCGTAATAATTTTCCAAAACTCCCTGAACTCAGCAAAGGTCCCGGCAGATTGGAAAACTGCTAATGTAACACCCTTATTTAAAAAGGGTTGTAGGCAGAAGGCTGGGAATTATAGACCAGTTAGCCTAACATCTGTGGTGGGTAAAATTTTGGAGTCTATTATTAAGGAGACAGTAACGGAACATTTAGATAAACATAATTTAATAGGACAAAGTCAGCATGGCTTTATGCAGGGGAAGTCATGTCTGACAAATTTGCTCGAGTTCTTTGAGGACATAACGTACAGGGTGGATAAAGGGGAACCAGTGGATGTAGTGTATTTAGACTTCCAGAAGGCATTCGACAAGGTGCCACATAAAAGATTATTACTTAAGATAAAAAATCACTGGATTGGGGGTAATATTCTGGCATGGGTGGAGGATTGGTTATCTAACAGGAAGCAGAGAGTTGGGATAAATGGTTCATTCTCGGACTGGCAACCAGTAGCCAGTGGTGTTCCGCAGGGGTCGGTGCTGGGTCCCCAACTCTTTACAATCTATATTAACGATTTGGAGGAGGGGACCGAGTGTAACATATCAAAGTTTGCAGATGATACAAAGATGGGAGGGAGAGTAGAGAGTGAGGAGGACATAAAAAACCTACAAGGGGATATAGACAGGCTGGGTGAGTGGGCAGAGATTTGGCAGATGCAATACAATATTGGAAAATGTGAGGTTATGCACTTTGGCAGGAAAAATCAGAGAGCAAGTTATTATCTTAATGGCGAGAAACTGGAAAGTACTGCAGTACAAAGGGATCTGGGGGTCTTGGTGCAAGAAAATCAAAAAGTTAGTATGCAGGTGCAGCAGGTGATCAAGAAAGCCAATGGAATGTTGGCTTTTATTGCTAGGGGGATAGAATATAAAAACAGGGAGGTATTGCTGCAGTTGTATAGGGTATTGGTGAGACCGCACCTGGAGTACTGCATACAGTTTTGGTGTCCTTACTTAAGAAAAGACATACTTGCTCTCGAGGCAGTACAAAGAAGGTTCACTCGGTTAATTCCGGGGATGAGGGAGTGGACATACGAGGAGAGGTTGAGTAGATTGGGACTATACTCATTGGAGTTCAGAAGAATGAGAGGCGATCTTATTGAAACATATAAGATTGTGAAGGGGCTTGATCGGGTGGACGCGGTGAGGATGTTCCCAATGATGGGTGAAACTAGAACTAGGGGACATAATCTTAGAATAAGGGGCTCCTCTTTCAAAACTGAGATGAGGAGAAACTTTTTCACTCAGAGGGTAGTGGGTCTGTGGAATTTGCTACCCCAGGAAGCTGTGGAAGCTACTTCATTAAATAATTTAAAACAGAAATAGACCGTTTCCTAGAAGTAAAGGGAATCAGGGGTTACGGGGAGCGGGCTGGAAATTGGACATGAGTTTGAGTTCGGATCGGTCAAGGCCCTGTGGGTGGCGGAGCAGGCCCAGGGACCGAGTGGCCTGGTCCTTCTCCTGCTTCTTGTGTTCTTTAGAGTTGAGGTTGGATCAGATCAGCCATGATCTCATTGAATGGCGGAGCAGGCTCGAGGGGCCGATTGGTCTACTCCTGCTCCTATTTCTTATGTTCTTATGTTCTTATTAAGTGTTAGACATAGGACCTTGTTAAGGAAAAATGTACTTGAGCTTGTTAAGGAAAAATATGTATTCAAAGTAACTCGAGCTTGTTACGAAAACAGGAACTGTTATCTTAAGAAAACACATTACTAAACAAACCATCTGGTCCCGGAACCAAATAATAACAGAAATGTGATTAATCGGGACGTTGATAGCTTTGCACCCGTCCCTAGGGCAGGGTATGATTTTTGTGTGTACGTGTGAATGTTGCTAAGGTATCGGAGAGTCGAATCTGAGAAGGGTCTCAGAAGGTTCTCCCCAGGCCCGTGAAAATTAAAGGATCGTTTAAAACCATCACTCGAAGTCTGTCATCTGTACCCAACGGAGCGTCGACCCTGTATATCACAGGGCCTGCTTCCGCTTACATCAATTGGCGTAGTCGGCAGGATCACAGACCCTTACCGGCACACGGGAACGTTGAGCTAGAGAGGGTGAGTACGTTTTAAATTACCACCCATAAATTAGAAAGCTCAGAACGTACTGGGAGATCTGGTAAGGCTGTGATTAAAAGAACTAAATTAGAGACAGACTCGAGGAAGTGGTGCGGTCCGGTTAAGCCGGGAAGGCGGCAAATCCTTCAAGCCGGGAAGGCGGCAAAATCCTTCAAGCCGGGAAGGCGGCAAAATCCTATAGGAATGCGCGTAATAAAATAAGAATTCTTAAAAGAACGGACAGAAGGGAAACTACCCGCGGAAGATAGTAACCCAGAATGTCAAAGAAAGACTCAAACAAAAAGGAGTATGGACCATCCCCCTGGAGAGATCCCGACTCTGTTACCCACTATTCAGCGGACAAAAATCAGAAACTAATGGAAAATATGAAAAAGAAAGGGTGGGATCCCGAAGACAGTGCAGAGAGCGAAAGGGCTTGGTGGACGGGACAAACCAAAGATAAAGGGGGAATGGTAATCTTAGCTTGTTACCAGAAACAATGTAAGGAATTGAAACAGAAGGAAGAGGAAGAAAGGGAAGAGAAAAAAAGTAACAACTCCCAAACAAAGAGGGAAGGGATACCCGGTGGTGGCAGCCAGCTCCAGCAGTACGCCCTTATACCCAAAATTATCAGGAGATGGTAATATGGATGGGGGTGGGTCAGAAAAGGAAACCGCAGAATACGATAGAGAGAGGGACTGGCCAGAGCCACCGCCCTGGCCAGAAGAAAATAATCTCCCACCACCTTACAATCCGGTACACCGCGAAGTAAAAGCGGCCCCAATAAAGACTGAAGTAATTCCCGGAACACCTGCGATCCCAGCGGAACCTGGTGGAGTACCACCGGCAGTTCCGCAAGGGCCCCAAGTGATTCAAACTATGTATCGACCTTTTAATCCATTAGAGAGACAAATGTTGGTGTCAGAAGTGGGATACTGCAGGTAAGGACCATAGGAGTTAAAAGACACTGGAAGTGACGGCTAAGGCGAGAACCATGTCGTGTCCTAAGGGAAGAAGCCAGAGTAAGGCTTCTAGGAGGAACAAGGACTCGCTCGTCACCGGTGGGGCTAAAACCGTGTGTGGGTCAGTCAGTATAAAAGTACCCACAAACTAAATTATTCTTCACGGAGACCGCGGACTGACGGAATTGATTAGACATAAGTGTATATTTCTGATTTAGAGTATAAGGTGATACGTTTGTGCCGATAAAGTATAAGATGGAGTATAAGAATATACGTAACAATAAAAACGATGCCAAAAGATCTAATTTGCAGGCTAACCAATCTGAAAACTCAGCAAAGGAAAAAAAAAACAGGGATTTGGAAAGCCAGGAAAAGCTGCTGAGACGCCTATGTAAAAAGGAAAAAAAAGAGAAATTAAAAGTTTTATTGACATGGAAGTTATTAATGTCTGTGCCGAGACAAATAAAACACAAGATTTGTTGAGTGAAAGGAATCTTAAAAGGAATGCTGGGATCTCAGTTTGTGTGAAAGTGTGTGTTAAAAGAGTGCAAGTTTATCTGACTGTGAATGTTTAAGAAGTTACAGTATTTATTTTGTCTGAAAGTCTGTCTTTAAAAAAAGTGGCTGTCATTTTTGTTTTAACTCCACCCACTCTTTTGAACAGAGCGCTAAAAGCTGTTTAACCCTTTGAAGACTTGTCTTGAAGGATGGACAAGCGTGTGTTGTTTTAAGTTTGTTAATTGTTTTACAAAAGATAAGCTTCAGCCTTGAAGGCACAGTTGCCAATGTGCCTGGAAGAAAATGAATTTGAATGTTTACAAGGCATGGGTAATTGTTTATTTGTTAATGTGGCTATGGTTTCTTTCTTTTCCAAGTGATACTGGTTAGTTTAAAAAAAATTGATCTGGATTGAATTGGAGTTATTGAGGTTAATTAACCTATTAAAAACCAGACTTTTATTGTGCACGGTGAAATTCTGGTTGGTGTAAATTTGTGTAGACTGCATTGAATAAGCTATTTAATGGTCTGAAACCAAACTTTAAAATATTTAGGGGTAGAAATTAGGTCGCGCCCCATTTGGGGCGCAAATATCGTCTGGACGCAAATATTAGCGCCTGGCGCTAATTATTGGCACTGACAGGAAACTTCACTTTTACCGCCCCGGGAGGTGAGTGGAGCGCTAAAGCAGGCGCTGCACACCTGTCTTAAGGTGCAAAGGCCAAGGAGTGAGGCGCTAACTCAGAGCGCTGGCGAAGCTCATGTAATGTCAGTCAGCAATGAAACACACACACAATGGCACGGGCCAGTTCTTAAAGGGGATGGTTAATCTTGCTTTCCATCCACATCCTGTTCATTGCAGCCTTGAATCTCGGCCTGGAGAGACTTGCACATCAAATGTGCTGGAAAGAACAATGGAGAGTAACAGGCAAAGAGCTCAGAGTGCAGCTCCCACAGTCTCTGCTAAATCGATACAAGGAATGGCAAATCAAAATGAACCTGCAAAGTGCTGCTCAGTACCCAAAACTCCTTCCCACAACGTTGAATCTCTCCAGAAGTCTCTCCCTCTCTCTCTCAGAATGCGCAGTTCAAAAATGCCACCAACAATAAAAGCCAGGAAGAGGCCCCCTTTAAATAGCGCCCCCCCCAGCCCCACAGCGATTGATAGCGTTCCAGTCTTCTGGTCGTTGGATGCGCCAGGCGGTAAGGCAGGGGGCGCCACTCAATTTCCGCTCCGGGGCGCCACAAGGGCGTTGCACCATGGAATGACGGCACAATCTGCGCGCGCAGGTGGTCGCAGCGGTAAGTTTTAGCGCCGCCGCACAATCTCAAGTTAAGTTCTCGAGCGGCGCAAACATCGCTGCGCACGGGCGTTAGCGGCTTTGCGCCCCATTAGCGCCCTCTTAAGGCGCTAACGGGAGGCGCAACCAAGTGAATTTTTACCCCTTACAGTCTTGGATACAGAACGGGTTCTGGTCCATACCATTGGCAGAGGAATCACAAGGGAAATTCGCCTTTACTGTCGGGGATAAACAGGATACATGGACCAGGGTCCTGCAGGGGTTCCACAATAGTCCAAATTTTTTCCACCATGTACTGAGTCAAGCCTTAGATGAGTTAGACCTATCAAAGTACCAGAGCGCCCTACTCCAATATGTCGATGAGATAATGATTGCATCAGAGGATGCCAAAGGACACATGGGAGCATTACTAGCCACCCTCCAGACACTTAAGAAAGCTGGCTTTAAATTGAACCCAAAAAGGCACAGGTTGGACTGTCCAAAGTAAAGTATCTAGGACACGAAATTAACCAGGGGTATAAGGCACTCCTGCAGGAACAAAAGGCAGCCATAAAAGACATGCCAAGGCCAGTGACCGTCCGGGGAGTGAGGAAAGTGATGGGACTATTTAACTACTGCAGGAATTTTATATCAGACTCTGCAGGGAAAGCAGAGCCGATTCAACGGTTAGTTAAAGTGGGGAGACAGAGCAGGAGGAAGCATATAGGGCCCTTAAACAGGAATTAATAACAGCCCCTGCCCTAGGACTGCCAGGCCATACCCGACCCTTCCACTTGTACTGTGACCAGGACCAAGGGAGTTATTCAGCCATGGTAATGCAAGATCAAGGAGGGAAACAGAGACCCGTTGCGTATTACTCCACCAAGAGGGATCCAGTAGCGAAGGCAGTGCCACGATGTGTGGCTACAATAGATTGTGCCCCAAGAATTGAAAAAAACTTTGAACTACAATTTAAGTTAAGCTGGTGTGTAAAACTGAGAAGAACAACAAAAAGTTTGTTTAACAAAAGATTAAGTTTCAGTCTAAAATTTAACCTTGGAGTCGCGGTTGCTATGGTGAAATCTTCCAAAGCAGTTTGATTTGATTTGTTTAAATGTGAAAAACTAATTTTTCTCCAGTTATATTCAATGTTTTTACAGGATTTTGGAAAGGCATCTGAAGAAAGGACAGTATGAAATATGACGTAATTTATGGTTTTCTACAGGCATGTACTAGTTTGTTTTGTTTTATCTGTTCTGTTCGTGTTTAGTTAAAGTGTGAAAACACAACTGTCTTTTTTGATCAGGAAAGTTTTTTAATTTACGTGAAGTGACGCAATTGCGTGTGCCTGACAATGTTTCGCTCCACCTTCTTAAAAACCTGCAAAGGAGTTAACCCTTTCCACTGACAGCTGTTTAAGTTCATCAAGCAATAAGCTGTCATTTACGAAAACCACCAATTGCACCCAAGGAGGATACACCGAACTAGGGTAGCACCAGAGAACAACGGGACATTTTGTGTCACCACAGCTGAACAGAAATATGAATACCAAGATCTGACTTGTCCCATTCCCCAGCCAAACTTTTGTTTTTACCCAAAGACGCCTACGCAGATAGGACACCAATATATATACCCACCAAGACCACACGAAGAGAAAACCTGGTCACTTAATAATACGGGACTTAATAGAATGATTAAAACATATGTCATACCGGAGCCCAAGGCAATTCCTAAGTTAAAGGAACAAGAAGCTTGGAAGAAATTACAGCAGGAAACGAAGGAAATTTTAAAGCATTATTATAGAATAGAAAAAGACTTAAAGCAACAAAGTAAAGACATTAGTAAAACCTTAACGGAAACCCCTTGGTACAATAAGGTCTGGGACTGGGGACTCAATGTGAATGTACATCCATGAATTAGGATCATGTCACACGTGCTGGTGGTAGTTCAATTATCACTATCATTATACCTTCTGATAGATTGTTGGAGCAAGTGTCGTGGACGAAAAAATGAAAACCTTAGCGTAGAAAATAGCCAAAGGAGTAAAAAAGGAGGAAGAGAAAGAAAAACAGTTGCTAACCATCAATGAACTTGGGGGAGAACGTAAGGGGACTGTCTATGATGACTGTGTTTAGGATTGTCAGATTATGAGTACCAGACACCCTGGGCTGGTACCACCAGGGCGAAGGGAGCTGATATGAAACAATCTTAAGCTATAGAATACTGGCCTTATTGGGTCAATATGACCAATGGGCCATAAAGGGGGACTGAAGTAATTAAAATTTATAATTGATATCATTAAGTGTTAGACATAGGACCTTGTTAAGGAAAAATGTACTTGAGCTTGTTAAAGAAAAATATGTATTCAAAGTAACTCGAGCTTGTTACGAAAACAGGAACTGTTATCTTAAGAAAACACGTTACTAAACAAACCATCTGGTCCCGGAACCAAATAATAACAGAAATGTGATTAATCGGGACGTTGATAGCTTTGCACCCGCCCCTAGGGCAGGGTATGATTTTTGTGTGCAAGTGTGAATGTCGCTAAGGTATCGGAGAGTCGAATCTGAGAAGGGTCTCGGAAGGTTCTCCCCAGGCCCGTGAAAATTAAAGGATCGTTTAAAACCATCACTTGAAGTCTGTCATCTGTACCCAACGGAGCGTCGACCCTGTATATCACAGGGCCCGCTCTCGCTTACATCAATTGGCGTAGTCGGCACGATCACAGACCCTTACCGGCACACGGGAACGTTGAGCTAGAGAGGGTGAGTATGTTTTAAATTACCACCCATAAATTAGAAAGCTCAGAACGTACTGGGAGATCTGGTAAGGCTGTGATTAAAAGAACTAAAATAGAGACAGACTCGAGGAAGTGGTGCGGTCCAGTTAAGCTGGGAAGGCGGCAAATCCTTCAAGCCGGGACTGTACCCCAGAGAGACTGAGCACTCTCAGGAACTGTACCCCCAGAGAGAGTCAGCACCTTCAGGAACTGTACCCCAATGAGAGTGTTCACCTTCTGGAAATGTACCCCAGTGAGATTCAGCACCTTCAGGAACTGTACCCCAGTGAGAGTCAGCATCTTCAGGAGCTGTTCCCAAGTGAGAGTCAGCACCTTCAGGAACTGTACCCCAGTGAGAGTCAGCACCTTCAGGAACTGTACCCCAGTGAGAGTCAGCACCTTCAGGAACTGTACCCCAGTGAGAGTCAGCACCTTCAGGAACTGTACCCCAGTGAGAGTCAGCACCTTCAGGGACTCTATCCCAGTGCGAGCACCTTCAGGAACTGTACCCCAGTGAGAGTCAGCATCTTCCAGAACTGTACCCCAGTGAGAGTCAGCGCCTTCAGGGACTCTATCCCAGTGCGAGCACCTTCAGGAACAGTACCCCAGTGAGAGTCAGCACCTTCCAGAACTGTACCCCAGTGAGAGTCAGCACCTTCAGGAACTGTACCCCAGTGGCTGTCAGCACATCAGGAACTGTACCCCAGTGAGTGTCAGCACCATCAGGAACTGTTCCCCAGTGAGAGCACCTTCAGGAACTGTACCACAGTGAGAGTCAGCACCTTCAGGACCTATACCCCACTGAGAGTCACCACTTTCAGGAACTGTACCCCAGTGAGTGTCAGCACCTTCACGAACTGCAACCCAGTGAGAGACCGCACCGTCAGGAACTGTACCCCAGTGAGAGTCAGCTCCTTCACAAACTGTAGCCCAGTGAGACTGAGCACTCTCAGGAACTGTACCCGACTCAGAGTCAGCACCTTCAGGATCTGAACCCCACCGAGAGTCAGCACATCAGGTACTGTACCCCAGTGAGACTGAGCACTCTCAGGAACTGTACCCCAGGGAGAGTCAGCACCTCCAGGAACTGTACCCCAGTGAGAGCACCTTCAGGAACTGTTCCCCAGTGAGAGTCAGCTTCTTCTCAAACTGTACCCCAGTGAGACTGAGCACTCTCAGGAACTGTACCCGACTCAGAGTCAGCACCTTCAGGAACTACTCGAGTGAGAGTCGGCACCTTCAGTATCTCTACCCGAGTGAGATTCAGCACCTTCTGGAACTGTACCCCAGTGAGACTGAGCACTCTCAGCAACTGTACCCCAGTGAGTGTCAGCACCTTCAGGAACTGTACCCTAGTCAGAGTCAGCAATTTCAGGGACTGTACCCCAGTGAGAGCACCTTCACGAACTGTTCCCCAGTGAGAGTCAGCTCCTTCTCAAACTGTACCCCAGTGAGACTGAGCACTCTCAGCAATTGTACCCTTGTCAGAGTCATCACCTTCAGGAACTGCACCCAAGTGACCGTCAGCAACTTCAGGATCTGTACCCCAGCGAGAGTCAGCAACTTCAGGATCTGTACCCCAGCGAGAGTCAGCACCTTCATTAACTGTACCCCAGTGAGAGTCAGCACCTTTAGGAATTGAACCCTGGTGAGATTCAGCACCTTCAGGAACTGTACCCCAGTGAGACAGCGCTCTCAGGAACTGTACCCCAGTGAGAGTCAGCACCTTCAGGAGCTGTACCCCAGTGAGAGTCAGCACATCAGAAACTGTGCCCCAGTGAGAGTCAGCACCTTCAGGAACTGTACCCCAGTGAGAGTCAGCACCTTCAGGAACTGTACCCCAGTGAGAGTCAGCACCTTCAGGAACTGTACCCCAGTGAGAGTCAGCACCTTCAGGAACTGTACCCCAGTGAGAGTCAGCACCTTCAGGAACTGTTCCCCAGTGAGAGTCAGCACCTTCAGGAACTGTACCCCAGTGAGAGTCAGCACCTTCAGGAACTGTACCCCAGTGAGAGTCAGCACCTTCAGGAACTGTTCCCCAGTCAGAGCCAGCACCTTCAGGAACTGTACCCCTGTGAGGGTCAGCACTTTCAGGAACTATACCCCAGTGAGAGTCAGCACCTTCAGGAACTGTACCCCAGTGAGAGTCAGCACCTTCAGGAACTGTTCCCCAGTGAGACTCAGCACCTTCAGGAACTGTACCCCAGTGAGAGTCAGCACCTTCAGGAACTGTACCCCAGTGAGACAGCACTCTCAGGAACTGTACCCCAGTGAGCATCAGCACCCTCAGGACCTGTACCCCAGTGAGAGTCAGCAACTTCAGGAACTGTACCCCAGTGAGACAGCACTCTCAGGAACTGTACCCCAGTGAGAGTCAGCACCTTCAGGAACTGTACCCCAGTGAGAGTCAACACCTTCAGGAACTGTACCCCAGTGAGAGTCAGCACCTTCAGGGACTGGAGCCCAGAGAGAGTCAGCACCTTCAGGAACTGTACCCCAGTGAGACAGCACTCTCAGGAACTGTACCCCAGTGAGAGTCAGCACCTTCAGGAACTGTACCCCAGTGAGAGTCAGCACCTTCAGGGACTGTACCCCAGTGAGAGTCAGCATCTTCAGGAACTGCACCCCAGTGAGAGTCAGCACCTTCAGGAACTGTACCCCAGTGAAAGTCAGCATCGTCGGGAACTGTACCCCAGTGAGAGTCAGCACCTTCAGGAACTGTACCCCAGTGAGACAGCGCTCTCAGGAACTGTACCCCAGTGAGAGTCAGCACCGTCAGGAACTGTACTCCAGTGAGAGTCAGCACCTTAAGGAACTGTACTCCAGTGAGAGTCAGCACCTTAAGGAACTGTACCCCAGTGACAGTCAGCACCTTGAGGAACTGTACCCCATTGAGAGTTAGCACCTTCAGGAACTGTACCCCAGTGAGATTCAGCAACTTCAGGAACTATACCCCAGTGAGAGTCAGCATCTTCAGGAACTGTACCCCAGTGAGAGTCAGCACCTTCAGGAACTGTTCCCCAGTGAGAGTCAGCACCTTCAGGAACTGTACCCCAGTGAGAGTCAGCACCTTCAGGAACTGTACCCCAGTGAGAGTCACCATCTTCAGGATCTGAACCCCACCGAGAGTCAGCACATCAGGTACTGTACCCCAGTGAGACTGAGCACTCTCAGGAACTGTACCCCAGGGAGAGTCAGCACCTCCAGGAACTGTACCCCAGTGAGAGCACCTTCAGGAACTGTTCCCCAGTGAGAGTCAGCTTCTTCTCAAACTGTACCCCAGTGAGACTGAGCACTCTCAGGAACTGTACCCTACTCAGAGTCAGCACCTTCAGGAACTACTCGAGTGAGAGTCGGCACCTTCAGTATCTCTACCCGAGTGAGATTCAGCACCTTCTGGAACTGTACCCCAGTAAGACTGAGCACTCTCAGCAACTGTACCCCAGTGAGTGTCAGCACCTTCAGGAACTGTACCCTAGTCAGAGTCAGCAATTTCAGGAACTGTACCCCAGTGAGAGCACCTTCACGAACTGTTCCCCAGTGAGAGTCAGCTCCTTCTCAAACTGTACCCCAGTGAGACTGAGCACTCTCAGCAACTGTACCCTTGTCAGAGTCATCACCTTCAGGAACTGCACCCAAGTGACCGTCAGCAACTTCAGGATCTGTACCCCAGCGAGAGTCAGCAACTTCAGGATCTGTACCCCAGCGAGAGTCAGCACCTTCATTTACTGTACCCCAGTGAGAGTCAGCACCTTTAGGAATTGAACCCTGGTGAGATTCAGCACCTTCAGGAACTGTACCCCAGTGAGACAGCGCTCTCAGGAACTGTACCCCAGTGAGAGTCAGCACCTTCAGGAGCTGTACCCCAGTGAGAGTCAGCACATCAGAAACTGTGCCCCAGTGAGAGTCAGCACCTTCAGGAACTGTACCCCAGTGAGAGTCAGCACCTTCAGGAACTGTACCCCAGTGAGAGTCAGCACCTTCAGGAACTGTACCCCAGTGAGAGTCAGCACCTTCAGGAACTGTACCCCAGTGAGAGTCAGCACCTTCAGGAACTGTTCCCCAGTGAGAGTCAGCACCTTCAGGAACTGTACCCCAGTGAGAGTCAGCACCTTCAGGAACTGTACCCCAGTGAGAGCCAGCACCTTCAGGAACTGTACCCCAGTGAGAGTCAGCACCTTCAGGAACTGTTCCCCAGTCAGAGCCAGCACCTTCAGGAACTGTACCCCTGTGAGGGTCAGCACCTTCAGGAACTATACCCCAGTGAGAGTCAGCAACTTCAGGAACTGTACCCCAGTGAGAGTCAGCACCTTCAGGAACTGTTCCCCAGTGAGACTCAGCACCTTCAGGAACTGTACCCCAGTGAGAGTCAGCACCTTCAGGAACTGTACCCCAGTGAGACAGCACTCTCAGGAACTGTACCCCAGTGAGCATCAGCACCCTCAGGACCTGTACCCCAGTGAGAGTCAGCAACTTCAGGAACTGTACCCCAGTGAGACAGCACTCTCAGGAACTGTACCCCAGTGAGAGTCAACACCTTCAGGAACTGTACCCCAGTGAGAGTCAGCACCTTCAGGACTGGAGCCCCAGTGAGAGTCAGCACCTTCAGGAACTGTACCCCAGTGAGAGTCAGCACCTTCAGGAACTGTACCCCAGTGAGAGTCAGCACTCTCAGGAACTGTACCCCAGTGAGAGTCAGCACCTTCAGGAACTGTACCCCAGTGAGAGTCAGCACCTTCAGGGACTGTACCCCAGTGAGAGTCAGCATCTTCAGGAACTGCACCCCAGTGAGAGTCAGCACCTTCAGGAACTGTACCCCAGTGAAAGTCAGCATCGTCGGGAACTGTACCCCAGTGAGAGTCAGCAGCTTCAGGAACTGTACCCCAGTGAGACAGCGCTCTTAGGAACTGTACCCCAGTGAGAGTCAGCACCTTCAGGAACTGTACCCCAGAGAGAGTTAGCACCTTCAGGAGCTGTACCCCCGTGAGAGTAAGCACCTTCAGGAACTGTTCCCCAGTGAGAGTCAGCACCTTCACAAACTGTACCCCAGTGACAGGAAGCACCTTCAGTATCTGTACACCAGTGAGATTCAGCACCTTCAGGAACTGCAACCGAGTGGCCGACAGCAAATGCAGGATCTGTACCCCAGTAAGAGTCAGCACCTTCAGGAACTGTACCCCAGTGAGAGTCAGCACCTTCAGGAACTGTACCCCAGTGAGAGTCAGCACCTTCAGGAACTGTACCCCAGTGAGAGTCAGCACCTTCAGGAACTGTACCCCAGTGAGAGTCGGCAGCTTCAGGAACTGTACTCCAGTGAGAGTCAGCACCTTCAGGAACTGTACCCCAGTGAGACAGCGCTCTCAGGAACTGTACCCCAGAGAAAGTTAGCACCTTCAGGAACTGTACCCCAGTGAGACAGCGCTCTCAGGAACTGTTCCCCAGTGAGAGTCAGAACCTTCACAAACTGTACCCCAGTGAGAGTTAGCACCTTCAGGAACTGTACTCCAGTGAGAGTCAGCACCTTAAGGAACTGTACTCCAGTGAGAGTCAGCACCTTAAGGAACTGTACTCCAGTGAGAGTCAGCACCTTAAGGAACTGTACCCCAGTGACAGTCAGCACCTTGAGGAACTGTACCCCATTGAGAGTTAGCACCTTCAGGAACTGTACCCCAGTGAGATTCAGCAACTTCAGGAACTATACCCCAGTGAGAGTCAGCACCTTCCGGAACTGTACCCCAGTGAGAGTCAGCACCTTCAGGAACTGTTCCCCAGTGAGAGTCAGCACCTTCAGGAACTGTACCCCAGTGAGAGTCAGCACCTTCAGGAACTGTACCCCAGTGAGAGTCACCATCTTCAGGAACTGTACCCCAGTGAGAGTCATCACCTTCAGGAACTGTACCCCAGTGAGAGTCAGCACCTTCAGGAACTTTACCCCAGAGAGAGTCAGCACCTTCAGGAACTGTACCCCAGTGAGAGTCGGCACCTTCAGGAACTGTACCCCCGTGAGACTCAGCACCTTCAGGAACTGTACCCCAGTGAGAGTCAGCACCTTCAGGAACTGTACCCCAGTGAGACAGCAATCTCAGGAACTGTACCCCAGTGAGAATCAGCACCCTCAGGACCTGTACCCCAGTGAGAGTCAGCAACTTCAGGAACTGTACCCCAGTGAGAGTCAGCACCTTCAGGAACTGTACCCCAGTGAGAGTCAGCACCTTCAGGAACTGTACCCCAGTGAGAGTCAGCACCTTCAGGGACTGTACCCCAGTGAGAGTCAGCACCTTCAGGGACTGTACCCCAGTGAGAGTCAGCATCTTCAGGAACTGTACCCCAGTGAGAGTCAGCACCTTCAGGAACTGTACCCCAGTGAGAGTCAGCACCTTCAGAAACTACCCCAGTGAGAGTCAGCACCTTCAGGGACTGTACCCCAGTGAGAGTCAGCACCTTCAGGAACTGTACCCCAGTGAGAGTCAGCACCTTCAGCAACTGTACCCCAGTGAGACAGCGCTCTCAGGAACTGTACCCCAGTGAGAGTCAGCACCTTCAGGAACTGTACCCCAGAGAGAGTTAGCACCTTCAGGAGCTGTACCCCCGTGAGAGTAAGCACCTTCAGCAGCTGTACCCCCGTGAGAGTAAGCACCTTCAGGAACTGTTCCCCAGTGAGAGTCAGCACCTTCACAAACTGTACCCCAGTGACAGGAAGCACCTTCAGTATCTGTACACCAGTGAGATTCAGCACCTTCAGGAACTGCACCCGAGTGGCCGACAGCAAATGCAGGTTCTGTACCCCAGTGAGAGTCAGCACCTTCAGGAACTGTACCCCAGTGAGAGTCAGCACCTTCAGGAACTGTACCCCAGTGAGAGTCAGCACCTTCAGGAACTGTACCCCAGTGAGAGTCAGCACCTTCAGGAACTGTACCCCAGTGAGAGTCAGCACCGTCAGGAACTGTACTCCAGTGAGAGTCAGCACCTTCAGGAACTGTACCCCAGTGAGAGTCAGCACCCTCAGGAACTTTACCCCAGAGAGAGTCAGCAACTTCAGGAACTGTACCCCAGTGAGACAGCACTCTCAGGAACTGTACCCCAGTGAGAATCAGCACCCTCAGGACCTGTACCCCAGTGAGAGTCAGCAACTTCAGGAACTGTACCCCAGTGAGACGGCACTCTCAGGAACTGTACCCCAGTGAGAGTCAGCACCTTCAGGAACTGTACCCCAGTGAGAGTCAGCACCTTCAGGGACTGTACCCCAGTGAGAGTCAGCATTTTCAGGAACTGTACCCCAGTGAGAGTCAGCACCTTCAGGAACTGTACCCCAGTGAGACAGCACTCTCAGGAACTGTACCCCAGTGAGAGTCAGCACCTTCAGGAACTGTACCCCAGTGAGAGTCAGCACCTTCAGGAACTGTACCCCAGTGAGAGTCAGCATCTTCAGGAACTGTACCCCAGTGAGAGTCAGCACCTTCAGGAACTGTACCCCAGTGAGAGTCAGCATCGTCAGGAACTGTACCCCAGTGAGAGTCAGCACCTTCAGGAACTTACCCCAGTGAGAGTCAGCACCTTCAGGAACTGTACCCCAGTGAGAGTCAGCACCTTCAGGAACTACCCCAGTGAGAGTCAGCACCTTCAGCAACTGTACCCCAGTGAGAGTCAGCACCTTCAGGAACTGTACCCCAGTGAGACAGCGCTCTCAGGAACTGTACCCCAGTGAGAGTCAGCACCTTCAGGAACTGTACCCCAGAGAGAGTTAGCACCTTCAGGAGCTGTACCCCCGTGAGAGTGAGCACCTTCAGCAGCTGAACCCCCGTGAGAGTAAGCACCTTCAGGAACTACCCCAGTGAGAGTCAGCACCTTCAGGAACTGTACCCCAGTGAGACAGCGCTCTCAGGAACTGTACCCCAGTGAGAGTCAGCACCTTCAGGAACTGTACCCCAGAGAGAGTTAGCACCTTCAGGAGCTGTACCCCCGTGAGAGTAAGCACCTTCAGCAGCTGTACCCCCGTGAGAGTAAGCACCTTCAGGAACTGTTTCCCAGTGAGAGTCAGCACCTTCACAAACTGTACCCCAGTGACAGGAAGCACCTTCAGTATCTGTACACCAGTGAGATTCAGCACCTTCAGGAACTGCACCCGACTGGCCGACACCAAATGCAGGATCTGTACCCCAGTGAGAGTCAGCACCTTCAGGAACTGTACCCCAGTGAGAGTCAGCACCTTCAGGAACTGTACCCCAGTGAGAGTCAGCACCTTCAGGAACTGTACCCCAGTGAGAGTCAGCACCTTCAGGAACTGTACCCCAGTGAGAGTCAGCACCCTCAGGAACTTTACCCCAGAGAGAGTCAGCACCATCAGGAACTGTACCCCAGTGAGAGTCAGCACCTTCAGGAACTGTACCCCCGTGAGACTCAGCACCTTCAGGAACTGTACCCCAGTGAGAGTCAGCACCTTCAGGAACTGTACCCCAGTGAGACAGCACTCTCAGGAACTGTACCCCAGTGAGAATCAGCACCCTCAGGACCTGTACCACAGTGAGAGTCAGCAACTTCAGGAACTGTACCCCAGTGAGACAGCACTCTCAGGAACTGTACCCCAGTGAGAGTCACCACCTTCAGGAACTGTACCCCAGTGAGAGTCAGCACCTTCAGGAACTACCCCAGTGAGAGTCAGCACCTTCAGCAACTGTACCCCAGTGAGAGTCAGCACCTTCAGGAACTGTACCCCAGTGAGAGTCAGCACCTTCAGGAACTGTACCCCAGAGAGAGTTAGCACCTTCAGGAGCTGTACCCCCGTGAGAGTAAGCACCTTCAGCAGCTGTACCCCCGTGAGAGTAAGCACCTTCAGGAACTGTTCCCCAGTGAGAGTCAGCACCTTCACAAACTGTACCCCAGTGACAGGAAGCACCTTCAGTATCTGTACACCAGTGAGATTCAGCACCTTCAGGAACTGCACCCCAGTGAGAATCAGCACCCTCAGGACCTGTACCCCAGTGAGACAGCACTCTCAGGAACTGTACCCCAGTGAGAGTCACCACCTTCAGGAACTGTACCCCAGTGAGAGTCAGCACCTTCAGGAACTGTACCCCAGTGAGAGTCAGCATCTTCAGGAACTGTACCCCAGTGAGAGTCAGCACATTCAGGAACTGTACCCCAGTGAGATAGCACTCTCAGGAACTGTACCCCAGTGAGAGTCAGCACCTTCAGGAACTGTACCCCAGTGAGAGTCAGCACCTTCAGGGACTGTACCCCAGTGAGAGTCAGCATCTTCAGGAACTGTACCCCAGTGAGAGTCAGCACCTTCAGGAACTGTACCCCAGTGAGAGTCAGCATCGTCGGGAACTGTACCCCAGTGAGAGTCAGCACCTTCAGGAACTACCCCAGTGAGAGTCAGCACCTTCAGCAACTGTACCCCAGTGAGAGTCAGCACCTTCAGGAACTGTACCCCAGTGAGAGTCAGCACCTTCAGCAACTGTACCCCAGTGAGAGTCAGCACCTTCAGGAACTGTACCCCAGTGAGACAGCGCTCTCAGGAACTGTACCCCAGTGAGAGTCAGCACCTTCAGGAACTGTACCCCAGAGAGAGTTAGCACCTTCAGGAGCTGTACCCCCGTGAGAGTAAGCACCTTCAGCAGCTGTACCCCCGTGAGAGTAAGCACCTTCTGGAACTGTTCCCCAGTGAGAGTCAGCACCTTCACAAACTGTACCCCAGTGACAGGAAGCACCTTCAGTATCTGTACACCAGTGAGATTCAGCACCTTCAGGAACTGCACCCGAGTGGCCGACAGCAAATGCAGGATCTGTACCCCAGTGAGAGTCAGCACCTTCAGGAACTGTACCCCAGTGAGAGTCAGCACCTTCAGGAACTGTACCCCAGTGAGAGTCAGCACCTTCAGGAACTGTACCCCAGAGAGAGTCAGCACCTTCAGGAACTGTACCCCAGTGAGAGTCAGCACCCTCAGGAACTTTACCCCAGAGAGAGTCAGCACCATCAGGAACTGTACCACAGTGAGAGTCAGCAACTTCAGGAACTGTACCCCAGTGAGACAGCACTCTCAGGAACTGTACCCCAGTGAGAGTCAGCACCTTCAGGAACTGTACCCCAGTGAGAGTCAGCACCTTCAGGGACTGTACCCCAGTGAGAGTCAGCATCTTCAGGAACTGTACCCCAGTGAGAGTCAGCACCTCAGGAACTGTACCCCAGTGAGAGTCAGCACTCTCAGGAACTGTACCCCAGTGAGAGTCAGCACCTTCAGGAACTGTACCCCAGTGAGTGTCAGCACCTTCAGGAACTGTACCCCAGTGAGAGTCAGCACCTTCAGGAACTGTACCCCAGTGAGAGTCAGCACCTTCAGGGACTGTACCCCAGTGAGAGTCAGCATCTTCAGGAACTGTACCCCAGTGAGAGTCAGCACCTTCAGGAACTGTACCCCAGTGAGAGTCAGCATCGTCGGGAACTGTACCCCAGTGAGAGTCAGCACCTTCAGGAACTACCCCAGTGAGAGTCAGCACCTTCAGGAACTGTACCCCAGTGAGAGTCAGCACCTTCAGGAACTGTACCCCAGTGAGACAGCGCTCTCAGGAACTGTACCCCAGTGAGAGTCAGCACCTTCAGGAACTGTACCCCAGAGAGAGTTAGCACCTTCAGGAGCTGTACCCCCGTGAGAGTAAGCACCTTCAGCAGCTGATCCCCCGTGAGAGTAAGCACCTTCAGGAACTGTTCCCCAGTGAGAGTCAGCACCTTCACAAACTGTACCCCAGTGACAGGAAGCACCTTCAGTATCTGTACACCAGTGAGATTCAGCACCATCAGGAACTGCACCCGAGTGGCCGACAGCAAATGCAGGATCTGTACCCCAGTGAGAGTCAGCACCTTCAGGAACTGTACCCCAGTGAGAGTCAGCAGCTTCAGGAACTGTACCCCAGTGAGAGTCAGCACCTTCAGGAACTGTACCCCAGTGAGAGTCAGCACCTTCAGGAACTGTACCCCAGTGAGAGTCAGCATCTTCAGGAACTGTACCCCAGTGAGAGTCAGCACCTTCAGGAACTGTACCCCAGTGAGAGTCAGCACCTTCAGGAACTGTACCCCAGTGAGACAGCACTCTCAGGAACTGTACCCCAGTGAGAGTCAGCACCTTCAGGAACTGTACCCCAGTGAGAGTCAGCACCTTCAGGGACTGTACCCCAGTGAGAGTCGGCAGCTTCAGGAACTACCCCAGTGAGTGTCAGTACCTTCAGGAACTGTACCCGAGTGGCCGACAGCAAATGCAGGATCTGTACCCCAGTGAGAGTCAGCACCTTCAGGAACTGTACCCCAGTGAGAGTCAGCACATTCAGGAACTGTACCCCAGTGAGAGTCAGCACCTTCAGGAACTGTACCCCAGTGAGGGTCAGCACCTTCAGGAACTGTACCCCAGTGAGAGTCAGCACCTTCAGGAACCTGTACCCCAGTGAGAGTCCGCACCTTCAGGAACTGTACCCCAGTGAGAGTCAGCACCTTCAGGAACTGTACCCCAGTGAGAGTCGGCAGCTTCAGGAACTGTACCCCAGTGAGAGTCAGCAACTTCAGGAATTGTACCCCAGTGAGACAGCACTCTCAGGAACTGTACCCGAGTGAGAGTCCGCACCTTCAGGAACTGTACCCCAGTGACAGTCAGCACCTTCAGGGACTGTACCCCAGTGAGAGTCAGCATCTTCAGGAACTGTACCCCAGTGAGAGTCAGCACCTTCAGGAACTACCCCAGTGAGAGTCAGCACCTTCAGGAACTGTACCCCAGTGAGAGTCAGCACCTTCAGGAATTGTACCCCAGTGAGACAGCGCTCTCAGGAACTGTACCCCAGAGAAAGTTAGCACCTTCAGGAGCTGTACCCCCGTGAGAGTAAGCACCTTCAGGAGCTGTACCCCCGTGAGAGTAAGCACCTTCAGGAACTGTTCCCCAGTGAGAGTCAGAACCTTCACAAACTGTACCCCAGTGACAGGAAGCACCTTCAGTATCTGTGCACCAGTGAGATTCAGCACCTTCAGGAACTGCACCCGGGTGGCCGTCAGCAACTGCAGGATCTGTACCCCAGTGAGAGTCAGCACCTTCAGGAACTGTACCCCAGTGAGAGTCAGCACCTTCAGGAACTGTACCCCAGTGAGAGTCAGCACCTTCAGGAACTGTACCCCAGTGAGAGTCAGCACCTTCAGGAACTGTACCCCAGTGAGAGTCAGCACCTTCAGGAACTGTACCCAGTGAGAGTCAGCACCTTCAGGAACTGTACCCCAGTGAGAGTCAGCACCTTCAGGAACTGTACCCCAGTGAGAGTCAGCACCTTCAGGAACTGTACCCCAGTGAGAGTCAGCACCTTCAGGAACTGTACCCCAGTGAGAGTCAGCACCTTCAGGAACTGTACCCCAGTGAGAGTCAGCACCTTCAGGAACTGTACCCCAGTGAGAGTCAGCACCTTCAGGAACTGTACCCCAGTGAGAGTCAGCACCTTCAGGAACTGTACCCCAGTGAGAGTCAGCACCTCAGGAACTGTACCCCAGTGAGAGTCAGCACCTTCAGGAACTGTACCCCAGTGAGAGTCAGCACCTTCAGAACCTGTACCCCAGTGACAGGAAGCACCTTCAGTATCTGTACACCAGTGAGAGTCAGCACCTTCAGGAACTGCACCCGAGTGGCCGTCAGCAACTGCAGGATCTGTACCCCAGTGAGAGTCAGCACCGTCAGGAACTGTACCCCAGTGAGAGTCAGCACCTTCAGGAACTGTACCCCAGTGAGAGTCAGCACCTTCAGGAACTGTACCCCAGTGAGAGTCAGCACCTTCAGGAACTGTACCCCAGTGAGAGTTAGCACCTTCAGGAACTGTACCCCAGTGAGAGTCAGCACCTTCAGGAACTGTACCCCAGTGAGAGTTAGCACCTTCAGGAACTGTACTCCAGTGAGAGTCAGCACCTTAAGGAACTGTACCCCAGTGAGAGTCAGCACCTTCAGGAACTGTACCCCAGTGAGAGTCAGCACCTTCAGGAACTGTACCCCAGTGAGAGTCAGCACCTCCAGGAACTGTACCCCAGAGAGAGTCAGCACCTTCAGGAACTGTTCCCCAGTGAGAGTCAGCACCTTCAGGAACTGTACCCCAGTGACAGGAAGCACCTTCAGGAACTGTACCCCAGTGAGAGTCAGCACCTTCAGGAACTGCACCCCAGTGAGAGTCAGCAACTTCAGGATCTGTACCCCAGTGAGAGTCAGCACCTTCAGGAACTGTACCCCAGTGAGAGTCAGCACCTTCAGGAACTGTACCCCAGTGAGAGTCAGCACCTTCAGGAACTGTACCCCAGTGAGAGTCAGCATCTTCAGGAACTGTACCCCAGTGAGAGTCAGCACCTTCAGGAACTGTACCCCAGTGAGAGTCAGCACCTCAGAACTGTACCCCAGTGAGAGTCAGCACCTTCAGGAACTGTACCCCAGTGAGAGTCAGCACCTTCAGGAACTGTACCCCAGTGAGAGTCAGCACCTTCAGGAACTGTACCCCAGTGAGAGTCAGCAGCTTCAGGAACTGTACCCCAGTGAGAGTCAGCACCTTCAGGAACTGTACCCCAGTGAGAGTCAGCACCTTCAGGAACTACCCCAGTGAGAGTCAGCACCTTCAGGAACTGTACCCCAGTGAGAGTCAGCACCTTAGGAACTGTACCCCAGTGAGAGTCAGCACCTTCAGGGACTGTACCCCAGTGAGAGTCAGCACCTTCAGGAACTGTACCCCAGTGAGAGTCAGCACCCTCAGGAACTGTACCCCAGAGAGAGTCAGCACCTTCAGGAACTGTACCCCCGTGAGAGTAAGCACCTTCAGGAGCTGTACCCCCGTGAGAGTAAGCACCTTCAGGAACTGTTCCCCAGTGAGAGTCAGCACCTTCACAACCTGTACCCCAGTGACAGGAAGCACCTTCAGTATCTGTACACCAGTGAGATTCAGCACCTTCAGGAACTGCACCCGAGTGGCCGTCAGCAACTGTAGGATCTGTACCCCAGTGAGAGTCAGCACCGTCAGGAACTGTACCCCAGTGAGAGTCAGCACCCTCAGGAACTGTACCCCAGTGAGAGTAAGCACCTTCAGGAACTGTACCCCAGTGAGAGTCAGCACCTTCAGGAACTGTACCCCAGTGAGACAGCGCTCTCAGGAACTGTACCCCAGTGAGAGTCAGCACCTTCAGGAACTGTACCCCAGAGAGAGTTAGCACCTTCAGGAGCTGTACCCCCGTGAGAGTAAGCACCTTCAGCAGCTGTACCCCCGTGAGAGTAAGCACCTTCAGGAACTGTTTCCCAGTGAGAGTCAGCACCTTCACAAACTGTACCCCAGTGACAGGAAGCACCTTCAGTATCTGTACACCAGTGAGATTCAGCACCTTCAGGAACTGCACCCGAGTGGCCGACAGCAAATGCAGGATCTGTACCCCAGTGAGAGTCAGCACCTTCAGGAACTGTACCCCAGTGAGAGTCAGCACCTTCAGGAACTGTACCCCAGTGAGAGTCAGCACCTTCAGGAACTGTACCCCAGTGAGAGTCAGCACCTTCAGGAACTGTACCCCAGTGAGAGTCAGCACCTTCAGGAACTGTACCCCAGTGAGAGTCAGCACCTTCAGGAACTGTACCCCAGTGAGAGTCAGCACCTTCAGGAACTGTACCCCAGTGAGACTCAGCACCTTCAGGAACTGTACCCCAGTGAGAGTCAGCACCTTCAGGAACTGTACCCCAGTGAGAGTCAGCACCTTCAGGAACTGTACCCCAGTGAGAGTCAGCACCCTCAGGACCTGTACCACAGTGAGAGTCAGCAACTTCAGGAACTGTACCCCAGTGAGACAGCACTCTCAGGAACTGTACCCCAGTGAGAGTCAGCACCTTCAGGAACTGTACCCCAGTGAGAGTCAGCACCTTCAGGAACTGTACCCCAGTGAGAGTCAGCACCTTCAGCAACTGTACCCCAGTGAGAGTCAGCACCTTCAGGAACTGTACCCCAGTGAGAGTCAGCACCTTCAGGAACTGTACCCCAGAGAGAGTTAGCACCTTCAGGAGCTGTACCCCCGTGAGAGTAAGCACCTTCAGCAGCTGTACCCCCGTGAGAGTAAGCACCTTCAGGAACTGTTCCCCAGTGAGAGTCAGCACCTTCACAAACTGTACCCCAGTGACAGGAAGCACCTTCAGTATCTGTACACCAGTGAGATTCAGCACCTTCAGGAACTGCACCCCAGTGAGAATCAGCACCCTCAGGACCTGTACCCCAGTGAGACAGCACTCTCAGGAACTGTACCCCAGTGAGAGTCACCACCTTCAGGAACTGTACCCCAGTGAGAGTCAGCACCTTCAGGAACTGTACCCCAGTGAGAGTCAGCATCTTCAGGAACTGTACCCCAGTGAGAGTCAGCACATTCAGGAACTGTACCCCAGTGAGATAGCACTCTCAGGAACTGTACCCCAGTGAGAGTCAGCACCTTCAGGAACTGTACCCCAGTGAGAGTCAGCACCTTCAGGGACTGTACCCCAGTGAGAGTCAGCATCTTCAGGAACTGTACCCCAGTGAGAGTCAGCACCTTCAGGAACTGTACCCCAGTGAGAGTCAGCACCTTCAGGAACTGTACCCCAGTGAGAGTCAGCACCTTCAGGAACTTACCCCAGTGAGAGTCAGCACCTTCAGGAACTGTACCCCAGTGAGAGTCAGCACCTTCAGGAACTGTACCCCAGTGAGAGTCAGCACCTTCAGAACTGTACCCCAGTGAGAGTCAGCACCTTCAGGAACTGTACCCCAGTGAGAGTCAGCACTCTCAGGAACTGTACCCCAGTGAGAGTCAGCACCTTCAGGAACTGTACCCCAGAGAGAGTCAGCACCTTCAGGAACTGTACCCCCGTGAGAGTAAGCACCTTCAGGAACTGTACCCCCGTGAGAGTAAGCACCTTCAGGAACTGTTCCCCAGTGAGAGTCAGCACCTTCACGAACTGTACCCCAGTGACAGGAAGCACCTTCAGTATCTGTACACCAGTGAGATTCAGCACCTTCAGGAACTGCACCCGAGTGGCCGTCAGCAACTGCAGGATCTGTACCCCAGTGAGAGTCAGCACCTTCAGGAACTGTACCCCAGTGAGAGTCAGCACCTTCAGGAACTGTACCCCAGTGAGAGTCAGCACCTTCAGGAACTGTACCCCAGAGAGAGTCAGCACCTTCAGGAACTGTACCCCAGTGAGAGTCAGCACCCTCAGGAACTTTACCCCAGAGAGAGTCAGCACCATCAGGAACTGTACCACAGTGAGAGTCAGCAACTTCAGGAACTGTACCCCAGTGAGACAGCACTCTCAGGAACTGAACCCCAGTGAGAGTCACCACCTTCAGGAACTGTACCCCAGTGAGAGTCAGCACCTTCAGGGACTGTACCCCAGTGAGAGTCAGCATCTTCAGGAACTGTACCCCAGTGAGAGTCAGCACACTCAGGAACTGTACCCCAGTGAGATAGCACTCTCAGGAACTGTACCCCAGTGAGAGTCAGCACCTTCAGGAACTGTACCCCAGTGAGTGTCAGCACCTTCAGGAACTGTACCCCAGTGAGAGTCAGCACCTTCAGGAACTGTACCCCAGTGAGAGTCAGCACATTCAGGGACTGTACCCCAGTGAGAGTCAGAATCTTCAGGAACTGTACCCCAGTGAGAGTCAGCACCTTCAGGAACTGTACCCCAGTGAGAGTCAGCATCGTCGGGAACTGTACCCCAGTGAGAGTCAGCACCTTCAGGAACTACCCCAGTGAGAGTCAGCACCTTCAGGAACTGTACCCCAGTGAGAGTCAGCACCTTCAGGAAATGTACCCCAGTGAGACAGCGCTCTCAGGAACTGTACCCCAGTGAGAGTCAGCACCTTCAGGAACTGTACCCCAGAGAGAGTTAGCACCTTCAGGAGCTGTACCCCCGTGAGAGTAAGCACCTTCAGCAGCTGATCCCCCGTGAGAGTAAGCACCTTCAGGAACTGTTCCCCAGTGAGAGTCAGCACCTTCACAAACTGTACCCCAGTGACAGGAAGCACCTTCAGTATCTGTACACCAGTGAGATTCAGCACCATCAGGAACTGCACCCGAGTGGCCGACAGCAAATGCAGGATCTGTACCCCAGTGAGAGTCAGCACCTTCAGGAACTGTACCCCAGTGAGAGTCAGCACCTTCCGGAACTGTACCCCGGTGAGAGTCAGCATCTTCAGGAACTGTACCCCAGTGAGAGTCAGCACCTTCAGGAACTGTACCCCAGTGAGAGTCAGCACCTTCAGGAACTGTACCCCAGTGAGACAGCACTCTCAGGAACTGTACCCCAGTGAGAGTCAGCACCTTCAGGAACTGTACCCCAGTGAGAGTCAGCACCTTCAGGGACTGTACCCCAGTGAGAGTCAGCATCTTCAGGAACTGTACCCCAGTGAGAGTCAGCACCTTCAGGAACTGTACCCCAGTGAGAGTCAGCATCGTCGGGAACTGTACCCCAGTGAGAGTCAGCACCTTCAGGAACTACCCCAGTGAGAGTCAGCACCTTCAGGAACTGTACCCGAGTGGCCGACAGCAAATGCAGGATCTGTACCCCAGTGAGAGTCAGCACCTTCAGGAACTGTACCCCAGTGAGAGTCAGCACCTTCAGGAACTGTACCCCAGTGAGAGTCAGCACCTTCAGGAACTGTACCCCAGTGAGGGTCAGCACCTTCAGGAACTGTACCCCAGTGAGAGTCAGCACCTTCAGGAACTGTACCCCAGTGAGAGTCCGCACCTTCAGGAACTGTACCCCAGTGAGAGTCAGCACCTTCAGGAACTGTACCCCAGTGAGAGTCGGCAGCTTCAGGAACTGTACCCCAGTGAGAGTCAGCAACTTCAGGAATTGTACCCCAGTGAGACAGCACTCTCAGGAACTGTACCCGAGTGAGAGTCCGCACCTTCAGGAACTGTACCCCAGTGACAGTCAGCACCTTCAGGGACTGTACCCCAGTGAGAGTCAGCATCTTCAGGAACTGTACCCCAGTGAGAGTCAGCACCTTCAGGAACTACCCCAGTGAGAGTCAGCACCTTCAGGAACTGTACCCCAGTGAGAGTCAGCACCTTCAGGAATTGTACCCCAGTGAGACAGCGCTCTCAGGAACTGTACCCCAGAGAAAGTTAGCACCTTCAGGAGCTGTACCCCCGTGAGAGTAAGCACCTTCAGGAGCTGTACCCCCGTGAGAGTAAGCACCTTCAGGAACTGTTCCCCAGTGAGAGTCAGAACCTTCACAAACTGTACCCCAGTGACAGGAAGCACCTTCAGTATCTGTGCACCAGTGAGATTCAGCACCTTCAGGAACTGCACCCGGGTGGCCGTCAGCAACTGCAGGATCTGTACCCCAGTGAGAGTAAGCACCTTCAGGAACTGTACCCCAGTGAGAGCCAGCACCTTCAGGAACTGTACCCCATTGAGAGTTAGCACCTTCAGGAACTGTACCCCAGTGAGAGTCAGCACCTTCAGGAACTGTACCCCAGTGAGAGTCAGCACCGTCAGGAACTGTACTCCAGTGAGAGTCAGCACCTTCAGGAACTGTACCCCAGTGAGAGTCAGCACCTTCAGGAACTGTACCCCAGTGAGAGTTAGCACCTTCAGGAACTGTACCCCAGTGAGAGTCAGCACCTTCAGGAACTGTACCCCAGTGAGAGTTAGCACCTTCAGGAACTGTACTCCAGTGAGAGTCAGCACCTTAAGGAACTGTACCCCAGTGACAGTCAGCACCTTGAGGAACTGTACCCCATTGAGAGTCAGCACCTTCAGGAACTGTACCCCAGTGAGAGTCAGCACCCTCAGGAACTGTACCCCAGAGAGAGTCAGCACCTTCAGGAACTGTTCCCCAGTGAGAGTCAGCACCTTCACAACCTGTACCCCAGTGACAGGAAGCACCTTCAGTATCTGTACACCAGTGAGATTCAGCACCTTCAGGAACTGCACCCGAGTGGCCGTCAGCAACTGCAGGATCTGTACCCCAGTGAGAGTCAGCACCGTCAGGAACTGTACCCCAGTGAGAGTCAGCACCTTCAGGAACTGTACCCCAGTGAGAGTCAGCACCTTCAGGAACTGTACCCCAGTGAGAGTCAGCACCTTCAGGAACTGTACCCCAGTGAGAGTTAGCACCTTCAGGAACTGTACCCCAGTGAGAGTCAGCACCTTCAGGAACTGTACCCCAGTGAGAGTTAGCACCTTCAGGAACTGTACTCCAGTGAGAGTCAGCACCTTAAGGAACTGTACCCCAGTGACAGTCAGCACCTTGAGGAACTGTACCCCATTGAGAGTCAGCACCTTCAGGAACTGTACCCCAGTGAGAGTCAGCACCCTCAGGAACTGTACCCCAGAGAGAGTCAGCACCTTCAGGAACTGTTCCCCAGTGAGAGTCAGCACCTTCACAACCTGTACCCCAGTGACAGGAAGCACCTTCAGTATCTGTACACCAGTGAGATTCAGCACCTTCAGGAACTGCACCCGAGTGGCCGTCAGCAACTGCAGGATCTGTACCCCAGTGAGAGTCAGCACCGTCAGGAACTGTACCCCAGTGAGAGTCAGCACCTTCAGGAACTGTACCCCAGTGAGAGTCAGCACCTTCAGGAACTGTACCCCAGTGAGAGTCAGCATCTTCAGGAACTGTACCCCAGTGAGAGTCAGCACCTTCAGGAACTGTACCCCAGTGAGAGTCAGCACCCTCAAGAACTGTACCCCAGAGAGAGTTAGCACCTTCAGGAACTGTACCCCAGTGAGAGTCGGCAGCTTCAGGAACTGTTCCCCAGTGAGAGTCAGCACCTTCAGGAACTGTACCCCAGTGAGAGTCGGCAGCTTCAGGAACTGTACCCCAGTGAGAGTCAGCATCTTCAGGAACTGTACCCCAGTGAGAGTCAGCACCTTCAGGAACTACCCCAGTGAGAGTCAGCACCTTCAGGAACTGTACCCCAGTGAGAGTCAGCACCTTTAGGAACTGTACCCCAGTGAGAGTCAGCACCTTCAGGGACTGTACCCCAGTGAGAGTCAGCACCTTCAGGAACTGTACCCCAGTGAGAGTCAGCACCCTCAGGAACTGTACCCCAGAGAGAGTCAGCACCTTCAGGAACTGTACCCCCGTGAGAGTAAGCACCTTCAGGAGCTGTACCCCCGTGAGAGTAAGCACCTTCAGGAACTGTTCCCCAGTGAGAGTCAGCACCTTCACAACCTGTACCCCAGTGACAGGAAGCACCTTCAGTATCTGTACACCAGTGAGATTCAGCACCTTCAGGAACTGCACCCGAGTGGCCGTCAGCAACTGTAGGATCTGTACCCCAGTGAGAGTCAGCACCGTCAGGAACTGTACCCCAGTGAGAGTCAGCACCCTCAGGAACTGTACCCCAGTGAGAGTAAGCACCTTCAGGAACTGTACCCCAGTGAGAGACAGCACCTTCAGGAACTGTACCCCAGTGAGAGACAGCACCTTCAGGAACTGTACCCCAGAGAGAGTCAGCACCTTCAGGGACTGTACCCCAGTGAGAGTCAGCATCTTCAGGAACTGTACCCCAGTGAGAGTCAGCACCTTCAGGAACTGTACCCCAGTGAGAGTCAGCATCGTCGGGAACTGTACCCCAGTGAGAGTCAGCACCTTCAGGAACTACCCCAGTGAGAGTCAGCACCATCAGGAACTGTACCCGAGTGGCCGACAGCAAATGCAGGATCTGTACCCCAGTGAGAGTCAGCACCTTCAGGAACTGTACCCCAGTGAGAGTCAGCACCTTCAGGAACTGTACCCCAGTGAGAGTCAGCACCTTCAGGAACTGTACCCCAGTGAGGGTCAGCACCTTCAGGAACTGTACCCCAGTGAGAGTCAGCACCTTCAGGAACTGTACCCCAGTGAGAGTCCGCACCTTCAGGAACTGTACCCCAGTGAGAGTCAGCACCTTCAGGAACTGTACCCCAGTGAGAGTCGGCAGCTTCAGGAACTGTACCCCAGTGAGAGTCAGCAACTTCAGGAATTGTACCCCAGTGAGACAGCACTCTCAGGAACTGTACCCGAGTGAGAGTCCGCACCTTCAGGGACTGTACCCCAGTGACAGTCAGCACCTTCAGGGACTGTACCCCAGTGAGAGTCAGCATCTTCAGGAACTGTACCCCAGTGAGAGTCAGCACCTTCAGGAACTACCCCGGTGAGAGTCAGCACCTTCAGGAACTGTACCCCAGTGAGAGTCAGCACCTTCAGGAATTGTACCCCAGTGAGAGTAAGCACCTTCAGGAACTGTTCCCCAGTGAGAGTCAGAACCTTCACAAACTGTACCCCAGTGACAGGAAGCACCTTCAGTATCTGTGCACCAGTGAGATTCAGCACCTTCAGGAACTGCACCCGGGTGGCCGTCAGCAACTGCAGGATCTGTACCCCAGTGAGAGTAAGCACCTTCAGGAACTGTACCCCAGTGAGAGCCAGCACCTTCAGGAACTGTACCCCATTGAGAGTTAGCACCTTCAGGAACTGTACCCCAGTGAGAGTCAGCACCTTCAGGAACTGTACCCCAGTGAGAGTCAGCACCGTCAGGAACTGTACTCCAGTGAGAGTCAGCACCTTCAGGAACTGTACCCCAGTGAGAGTCAGCACCTTCAGGAACTGTACCCCAGTGAGAGTTAGCACCTTCAGGAACTGTACCCCAGTGAGAGTCAGCACCTTCAGGAACTGTACCCCAGTGAGAGTTAGCACCTTCAGGAACTGTACTCCAGTGAGAGTCAGCACCTTAAGGAACTGTACCCCAGTGACAGTCAGCACCTTGAGGAACTGTACCCCATTGAGAGTCAGCACCTTCAGGAACTGTACCCCAGTGAGAGTCAGCACCTTCAGGAACTGTACCCCAGTGAGAGTCAGCACCCTCAGGAACTGTACCCCAGAGAGAGTCAGCACCTTCAGGAACTGTTCCCCAGTGAGAGTCAGCACCTTCACAACCTGTACCCCAGTGACAGGAAGCACCTTCAGTATCTGTACACCAGTGAGATTCAGCACCTTCAGGAACTGCACCCGAGTGGCCGTCAGCAACTGCAGGATCTGTACCCCAGTGAGAGTCAGCACCGTCAGGAACTGTACCCCAGTGAGAGTCAGCACCTTCAGGAACTGTACCCCAGTGAGAGTCAGCACCTTCAGGAACTGTACCCCAGAGAGAGTCAGCATCTTCAGGAACTGTACCCCAGTGAGAGTCAGCACCTTCAGGAACTGTACCCCAGTGAGAGTCAGCACCCTCAAGAACTGTACCCCAGAGAGAGTTAGCACCTTCAGGAACTGTACCCCCGTGACAGTAAGCACCTTAAGGATCTGTACCCCAGTGAGAGTCAGCACCTTCAGGAACTGTTCCCCAGTGAGAGTCAGCACCTTCAGGAACTGTACCCCAGTGAGAGTCAGCATCTTCAGGAACTGTACCCCAGTGAGAGTCAGCACCTTCAGGAACTACCCCAGTGAGAGTCAGCACCTTCAGGAACTGTACCCCAGTGAGAGTCAGCACCTTTAGGAACTGTACCCCAGTGAGACAGCGCTCTCAGGAACTGTACCCCAGAGAAAGTTAGCACCTTCAGGAACTGTACCCCAGTGAGAGTCAGCACCTTCAGGAACTGTACCCCAGTGAGAGTCAGCACCGTCAGGAACTGTACTCCAGTGAGAGTCAGCACCTTCAGGAACTGTACCCCAGTGACAGTCAGCACCTTGAGGAACTGTACCCCAGTGAGAGTCAGCACCTTCAGGAACTGTACCCCAGTGAGAGTCAGCACCTTCAGGAACTGTACCCCAGTGAGAGTCAGCACCCTCAGGAACTGTACCCCAGAGAGAGTCAGCACCTTCAGGAACTGTACCCCCGTGAGAGTAAGCACCTTCAGGAGCTGTACCCCCGTGAGAGTAAGCACCTTCAGGAACTGTTCCCCAGTGAGAGTCAGCACCTTCACAACCTGTACCCCAGTGACAGGAAGCACCTTCAGTATCTGTACACCAGTGAGATTCAGCACCGTCAGGAACTGTACCCCAGTGAGAGTCAGCACCCTCAGGAACTGTACCCCAGTGAGAGTAAGCACCTTCAGGAACTGTACCCCAGTGAGAGACAGCACCTTCAGGAACTGTACCCCAGTGAGAGACAGCACCTTCAGGAACTGTACCCCAGAGAGAGTCAGCATCTTCAGGAACTGTACCCCAGTGAGAGTAAGCAAGTTCATGAACTGTACCCCAGTGAGAGTCAGCACCTTCAGGAACTGTACCCCAGTGAGAGTCAGCACCTTCAGGAACTGTACCCCAGAGAGAGTCAGCATCTTCAGGAACTGTACCCCAGTGAGAGTCAGCACCTTCAGGAACTGTACCCCAGTGAGAGTCGGCACCTTCAGGAACTGTACCCCAGTGAGAGTCAGCACCCTCAAGAACTGTACCCCAGAGAGAGTTAGCACCTTCAGGAACTGTACCCCAGTGAGAGTCAGCACCTTCAGGAACTGTTCCCCAGTGAGAGTCAGCACCTTCAGGAACTGTACCCCAGTGAGAGTCAGCACCTTCACAAACTGTACCCCAGTGACAGGATGCACCTTCAGTATCGACCCGAGTGAGATTCAGCACCTTCAGGAACTGCACCCAAGTGGCCGTCAGCAACTGCAGGATCTGTACCCCAGTGAGAGTCAGCACCTTCAGGAACTGTACCCCGGTGAGTCAGCACCTTCAGGAACTGTACCCCAGTGAGAGTCAGCACCTTCAGGAACTGTACCCCAGTGAGAGTCGGCAGCTTCAGGAACTGTACCCCACTGAGAGTCAGCACCTTCAGGAACTATACCCCAGTGAGAGGCAGCACCCTCAGGAACTGTACCCCAGTGAGAGTCAGCAACTTCAGGAACTGTACCCCAGTGAGAGTCAGCACCTTCAGGGACTGTACCCCAGTGAGAGTCAGCATCTTCAGGAACTGTACCCCAGTGAGAGTCAGCACCTTCAGGAACTACCCCAGTGAGATTCAGCACCTTCAGGAACTGTACCCCAGTGAGAGTCAGCACCTTCAGGAACTGTACCCCAGTGAGACAGCGCTCTCAGGAACTGTACCCCAGTGAGAGTCAGCACCCTCAGGAACTGTACCCCAGAGAGAGTTAGCACCTTCAGGAGCTGTACCCCCGTGAGAGTAAGCACCTTCAGGAGCTGTACCCCCGTGAGAGTGAGCACCTTCAGGAACTGTTCCCCAGTGAGAGTCAGCACCTTCACAAACTGTACCCCAGTGACAGGAAGCACATTCAGTATCTGTGCACCAGTGAGATTCAGCACCTTCAGGAACTGCACCCGAGTGGCCGTCAGCAACTGCAGGATCTGTACCCCAGTGAGAGTAAGCACCTTCAGGAACTGTACCCCAGTGAGAGTCAGCACCTTCAGGAACTGTACCCCAGTGAGAGTCAGCACCTTCAGGAACTGTACCCCATTGAGAGTTAGCACCTTCAGGAACTGTACCCCAGTGAGAGTCAGCACCTTCAGGAACTGTACCCCAGTGAGAGTCAGCACCTTCAGGAACTGTACCCCATTGAGAGTTAGCACCTTCAGGAACTGTACCCCAGGGAGAGTCAGCACCTTCAGGAACTGTACCCCAGTGAGAGTCAGCACCTTCAAGAACTGTACCCCAGTGAGAGTCAGCACCGTCAGGAACTGTACCCCAGTGAGAGTCAGCACCTTCAGGAACTGTACCCCAGTGAGAGTCGGCAGCTTCAGGAACTGTACCCCACTGAGAGTCAGCACCTTCAGGAACTGTACCCCAGTGAGAGGCAGCACCCTCAGGAACTGTACCCCAGTGAGAGTCAGCAACTTCAGGAACTGTACCCCAGTGAGAGTCAGCACCTTCAGGGACTGTACCCCAGTGAGAGTCAGCATCTTCAGGAACTGTACCCCAGTGAGAGTCAGCACCTTCAGGAACTACCCCAGTGAGATTCAGCACCTTCAGGAACTGTACCCCAGTGAGAGTCAGCACCTTCAGGAACTGTACCCCAGTGAGACAGCGCTCTCAGGAACTGTACCCCAGTGAGAGTCAGCACCCTCAGGAACTGTACCCCAGAGAGAGTTAGCACCTTCAGGAGCTGTACCCCCGTGAGAGTAAGCACCTTCAGGAGCTGTACCCCCGTGAGAGTGAGCACCTTCAGGAACTGTTCCCCAGTGAGAGTCAGCACCTTCACAAACTGTACCCCAGTGACAGGAAGCACATTCAGTATCTGTGCACCAGTGAGATTCAGCACCTTCAGAAACTGCACCCGGGTTGCCGTCAGCAACTGCAGGATCTGTACCCCAGTGAGAGTAAGCACCTTCAGGAACTGTACCCCAGTGAGAGTCAGCACCGTCAGGAACTGTACCCCAGTGAGAGTCAGCACCTTCAGGAACTGTACCCCAGTGAGAGTCAGCACCTTCAGGAACTGTACCCCATTGAGAGTTAGCACCTTCAGGAACTGTACCCCAGGGAGAGTCAGCACCTTCAGGAACTGTACCCCAGTGAGAGTCAGCACCTTCAAGAACTGTACCCCAGTGAGAGTCAGCACCGTCAGGAACTGTACCCCAGTGAGAGTCAGCACCTTAAGGAACTGTACCCCAGTGAGAGTCAGCACCTTGAGGAACTGTACCCCATTGAGAGTTAGCACCTTCAGTATCTGTACCCCAGTGAGAGTCAGCACCTTATGGAATTGTACCCCAGTGAGAGTCAGCACCGTCAGGAACTGTACCCCAGTGAGAGTCAGCACCTTCAGGAACTGTTCCCCAGTGACAGTCAGCACCTTCAGGAACTGTTCCCCAGTGAGAGTCAGCACCTTCACAATCTGTACCCCAGTGACAGGAAGCACCTTCAGTATCTGTACCCGAGTGAGATTCAGCACCTTCAGGAACTGCACCCCTGTGAGACCGCGCTCTCAGGAACTGTACCCCAGTGAGAGTCAGCACCCTCAGGAACTGTACCCCAGAGAGAGTCAGCACCTTCAGGAACTGTACCCCAGAGAGAGTTAGCACCTTGAGGAACTGTACCCCAGGGAGAGTTAGCACCTTCAGGAACTGTACCCCAGTGAGACAGCGCTCTCAGGAACTGTACCCCAGTGAGAGTCAGCACCTTCAGGAACTGTACCCCAGTGAGAGTCAGCACCTTCAGGAACTGTACCCCAGTGAGAGTCAGCACCTTCAGGAACTGTACCCCAGTGAGAGTCAGCACCTTCAGTATCTGTACCCCAGTGAGAGTCAGCACCTTCTGGAACTGTACCCCAGTGAGAGCACCTTCAGGAACTGCACCCCAGTGAGAGTCAGCACCTTCAGGAACTGTACCCCAGTGAGAGTCAGCACCTTCAGGAACTGTACCCCAGTGAGAGTCAGCACCTTCAGTATCTGTACCCCAGTGAGAGTCAGCACCTTCTGGAACTGTACCCCAATGAGAGCACCTTCAGGAACTGTACCCCAATGAGAATCAGCACCTTCAGGTATTGTATTCGAGTGAGAGTCAGCCCCTTCTGGATCTGTACACCAGTGAGAGTCAGCAGCTTCAGGAGCTGTACCCCCGTGATAGTAAGCACCTTCAGGATCTGTACCCCAGTGAGAGTCAGCACCTTCACAAACTGTACCCCAGTGACAGGAAGCACCTTCAGTATCTGTACCCGAGTGAGATTCAGCACCTTCAGGAACTGCACCCGAGTGGCCGTCAGCAACTGCAGGATCTGTACCCCAGTGAGAGTAAGCACCCTCAGGGACTGTACCGTCGTCACACACAGCACCTTCAGGAACTGTATCCCAGAGAGAGTCAGCACCTTCAGGAACTGTATCCCAGAGAGAGTCTGCACCCTCAGGAACTGTACCCCAGTAAGAGTCGGCACCTTCTAGAACTGTACATAGAAATATAGAAACATAGAAGATAGGAGCAGGAGTAGGCCATTCGACCCATCGAGCCTGTTCCGCCATTTAATGAGATCATGGCTGATCATCCAAATTCAGTACCCTGTCCCTGCTTTCTCCCCATATCCCTTGATCCCTTTAGCCTTAAGAAATATATCTAACTACTTCTTGAATATATTTAATGAATTGGCCTCAACTGCCTTGTGTGGTAGAGAATTTCACAGGTTCACCACTCTCTGGGTGAAGAAATTCCTCCTCATCTCAGTCCTAAATGGCTTACCCCTTATCCTTAGACTGTGACCCCTGGTTCTGGACTCCCCCGTCATCGGGAACATCCTTCCTGTATCTAGTCTTGTCTAGTCCTGTTAGAATTTTATAAGTTTCAATGAGAACCCCTCTCATTCTTCTAAGCTCTAGCGAATATAAGCCTAATTGACCCAATCTCTCCTCATACGTCATTGCTGCCATTCCAGGTATCAGTCTGGTGAATCTCGCTGCACTCTCTCCATGGCAAGAACATCCTTCCTCAGATAAGGTGACCAAAACTGCACACAGTACTCAAGGTGTGGTCTCACCAAGGCCCTGTACAACTGCAGCAAGACATCCTTGCTCCTGTACTCAAATCCTCTCGCTATGAAGGCCAACATACCATTTGCCTTCTTAACCGCCTGCTGCACCTGCATGCTTACCTTCAGCGACTGGTGCACAAGGACACCCAGGTCTCGTTGCACTTCCTCTTTTCCCAATCTATTGCCGTTCAGATAATAATCTGACTTCCTGTTTTTGCCACCGAAGTGGATAACCTCGCATTTATCCACATTATACTGCATTTGCCATGCATCTGCCCAATCACCCAACCTGTCCAAATCATACTGGAGTTTCTCTGCATCCTCCTCACAGCACACACACACACCCAGCTTTGTGTCGTCTGCATACTTGGAGATATTACATCTAGTTCCATCGTCTAGATCGTTAATATATATATTGTGAATAGCTGGGGTCGTAGCACCCATCCCTGCGGTAACCCACTAGTCACTGCCTGCCACTCGGAAAAAGACCCGTTTATTCCAACTCTTTGCTTCCTGTCTGCCAACCAGTTCTCTATCCAAGACAGTACCTTACCCCCAATCCTGTGTGCTTTAACTTTGCACGCTAATCTCTTATGCAGGACCACTGTACCTCAGTGAGTCTCACCACCTGCAGGGTCTGTATGCCAGTGAGAGTCAGCACCTTGAGGAACTGTACCCCAGTCAGAGTCAGCACCTTCAGGAACTGTACCCCAGTGAGAGTCAGCACCTTCAGGGACTGTACCCCAGTGAGAGTCAGCACCTTCAGGAACTGTACCCCAGTGAGAGTCAGCACCTTCAGGGACTGTACCCCAGTGAGAGTCAGCACCTTCAGGAACTGTACCCTAGTGGCCCATTTTATCACAATGAATAGATAAAATGGGATATTGATATTCCAATTAAAATTTGGACCAGCTGTCATAGAATTCCACATCTTTTTCTGCTTTATGCTTTACAACTGCTGATTGTAGGGCATTCAGAAGCAGTAGTACTGGATTATCATGAGATAAACTCGAAAGCGGCTTGATGCTTTATGTTAGTCTGAAGAACAAATATCACGTGAGCTATTGTGCTTCAAGCCAAACATACATTAATCAGTCATGAAATTTTATTGCTGAAAATATTGCACTGGATTGCATTTTATTCTCTGTGTAGTTCTTGTTTTGCAACCAATTTGACTGTAAATGTTACATTCGATTAATTATTGAATCAGAGAAATTTACAGTAGAGAATGCAGCCATTCGGCCCATCGTGCCTGTTCCGGCCGACACAGAATTTTCCAGCCTAATCCCACTTTTCAGCTCTTGGTCCATAGCCTTTTGTAGGTTACAGCACTTCAAGTACTTATCCAAGTACTTTTTAAATGTGATGAGGGTTTCTGCCTCTACCAACCTTTCAGGCCCCCACCACCCTCTGGGTGAAAAAAAGTTCTCCCCAACTCCCCTCTAACCCTTCTGCCAATTACTTCTATGCCCCTGTGTTGTAGAGTAATTTTAAATCACTCAACACAAGTCCGAGATCGAGGGTCCAAACAGCCTTTATTCGCACCGGTGGGGAGACAGCCTGCTTGCGCCTTCGTCAAGCTTCTCCGAATTGTTACAGCAGTTAGTAGATATTTATACATACAGTTTGATGTGCTATACATTGTTCCCGCCTACCTTCTGCGTTATGACATAATTTTAGCTCTTATCAGCATTTGTTTATTGGCCCTTTGTCCTAGTCCCAAAAATCATTGACTTAGTGTCTGCTTCCTGATTTACCTAATGTCCTTGGGATATTGTTAGGCCATCTGGTTTCTAGGGCAGTTACACATCTTGAGCATACACTTTGTCTTGCAACATTTGCATTTCTATGTTTTTGATTGTACCTTGTAGCCAGCCCAGTTACGCGATTATGTGAGGTAATACTATGCACTGCCTCTCCTGACCATTTTTGTATAGAGCCAAATCCCTATCATGTACCAGCACTCCATACATCTTCTTTCCCCCTTTCACCCTGGTTATTGACCTCTTTGCAAGGGGAAATAGGCCCCTCATAATTTTATACACCTCAATTAAGTCTCCCCTCAGCCTCCGCTGTTCCAAGAAAAACAAACCCAGCCTATCCAATCTTCCCTCATAGCTAAAATTCTCCAGTCCCGGCAACATCCTCGTAAATCTCCTCTCCACCCTCTCGTGTAATCACATCTTTCCTGTAATGTGGTGACCAGAACTGTACACAGTACTCTAGCTGTGGCCTAACTAGTGTTTTATACAGTTTAAGCATAACCTCCCTGCTCTTATATTCTATGCCTTGGCTAATAAAGGAAAGTATCCCGTATGACTTCTTAACCATCTTATCTACCTGTCCTGCTACCTTCAGGATCTGTGGACATGTACTCCAAGGTCCCTCTGTTCCTCTACACTTCTCAGTATCCTACCATTTATTGTGTATTCCCTTGCCTGGTTAGCCCTCCCCAAATGCATTACCTCATACTTCTCCGGATTGAATTCCATTTGCCACTGTTCTACCCACCTGACCAGTCCATTGATATCTTCCTGCAGTCTACAGCTTTCTTCCTCGCTATCAACCACACAGCCAATTTTTGTTTGCATATTTGACTTATTCCATTTCTACACTTTTTGTTAAATCTTCCTTTCGCGGTAAATTTATTTAAAGATGTTAAATGTTCTATTCAGAGAGGAACGATAGTTTAGTGTTTGAGTGTACTGAAACTCCCAGGTCTCTTCTAATTTCATCCTTCGGATCCTCAGCATGGAGTACATGTGTCACTCACTTTCATTGTCTGCGCTGCTAATCTGAGTCCACTGATGCTCCCCATTTGGTGTCTTCAGCAAATATCATCACTTCTCATCTGACTTTCTGAATCATGTAAATGAGAAACAATAGTAGTTCTAACACCGAGTTCTGGGCTACTCCACTCCAACATAACTCCAACATGAAATGGGAGCGAGCCTTTGACTCAGTGGTTGCGCCTCTGAGTCAGAAGGTGCAGGGTTCAAACCCCGCTCCAGACAGTCCCAGCAAGTGACTCTGAATTCTGGGTTCATATCCAGCGAGACATAAGAACATATTAAATAAGAGCAGGAGTAGGCTATTCGGCCCTTTGAGCCTGCTCCGCCATTCAATAAGATCATGGCTGATCTTCTACCTCATCTCCACTTTCCTGCACTATCCCCAAATCCCTTGATTCCCTTAATATTCAAAAATCTATCGATCTCTGTCTTGAATATACTCAACGACTGAGCCTCCACAGCCCTCTGGGGTAGAGAATTCCAAAGATTCCTAATGGCCACCTCTTTCAAAACCCTAGGATGTAGGTCATCCGGTCCTTGAGATTTATCGACTTTTAGTCCCATTAATTTTGCTAGTACTGTTTTTTTACTAATTAATAATTTCTTTAAGTTCCTCATTCTCGTCACACCCTCGGTTTTCTCGTATTTCTGGTTTTTTTTTGTGTCTTCCTCCGTGAAGACAGAAACAAAGTAATTATTTAATTTCTCTGCCATTTCCTCATTCCCCATTATAAATTCTCCCATCTCTGACTGTAAAGGACCTACACTTACCTTCGCCAGTCTTTTCCTTTTCACATACCTATAGAAGCTTTTACAATCCGTTTTTATATTTTTTGCTAGTTTGTGCTCATATCCCATTTTCCCTTTCTTTATCAATGTCTTGGTCCTCCTTTGCTGATTTCTAAAAAGATCCCAATCCTCAGGCTGACCAGTTTTTCTGGCAACTTTATAAGCTTCCTCCTTTGACTTAATACTAGCTTTATTTTATTTTGTTAGCCATGGTTGGATCACTTTTCCTTTTGGGTTTTTATGCCCTAGAGGAATATATGTTTGTTGCAAATTATGCATTATTTCCTTGAATGTTAGCCATTGTATGTCCACCTTCATACCTTTTAGTGTAGTCTCCCAATCTACCATGGCCAACTTGTCCCTCATACCCTTGTAGTTTCCTCTGTTTAGATTGAAGACCTTTAGTTTCAGAGGCAGAATGACATGTGGCAGGGGTGTGGTTTAATTAACTGTAGGTATGTGTATAAGGAAATATATGAGCATATAGTTATTTAGAGGAGACAGGAGAGTGTGTGAAAAGAATTGTCTTTGATATTTCCTGTATGAAGATATGAGAAACATTGTCAATTGCCACCTCAGGTTGGTTTTGGGCGCTCTGACTGCGCTGACTGGAGTTGTATTTCTATTTAGTGGGAATTTTCATTCCTGTGAGGATGCGATGCTGGGAATTCGGGAAAACTCGGGAGATGCGAGTAACAGACGGTGCTTGGATCAGTTTTACACAACCCTACACCTGTCTGCTCAACAGCCGATCTGTCCCCAGATTATTAGAGGAGATCAGGCAGCCGTTGAAGAAGCACTTTTAAACTCTCTTGATGTGTCACGTAAAAAAACTCGTTTGACAGAAAATCATTATCTGAATATGACGAAGGACTGTGCTGCATTTATAGAGGCGCGTAAGTATCTAACCTTCGCACTCAGCAAGGAGGAGAGGCATTTCCCCATCGCCTATTCCATTGTGATTCATGGGAATATCGAAATGTTTGAGAGACTCCTGAGGAGCATTTACACCCCCCAGAACGTGTACTGTATCCATGTGGATAGGAAAAGTGCAGCCAGTTTCCAGCTCGCTGTCAGGGCTATCGCCGCTTGTTTCCATAATGTTTTCATTGCCAGCAAGTTAGAGAACGTGATCTACGCGTCGTGGTCCCGGGTCCAGGCTGATCTGAACTGTATGGAGGACCTGCTGCAGAGCCCGGTCCAGTGGAGGTATTTCATTAACCTGTGCGGACTGGACTTCCCCATTAAAACAAACGCCGAGATTGTCAGAAACCTGATTGTGCTGAACGGGAAAAACAGCATGGAGTCCGAATTGCCCTCAGCTATCAAAAAGGTGGGTTGGCGATTTCTTCTATTGGCCTCCTGTACCCGCAAAGTTAAACCGCTGATGCCCGACGTATTGGGTGACTGAAGATCGACATCAACCAGTGGTGTCGCCTTTAGTAAAGCAAAGTGCAAGGTTACATGGTTCAACCCCAAAGGATTAGAAACATATTGGATACAAACCTGTCCAGTGTTGGTGCCTTTTATAAAGTGTGTGGTTTCAGCCTAGTGTCGGGGGCCAGTTGCTGCCTCAACATGCTCTGCTCTGTCACCGATTTGGTAAGGTGGGAACTTGTGACTCCAACCACTAGGCAGAAGGAGGCTTGGGTGCTTGCCAATTAAGATTACAACAGCTTGCATCTTTAATGTAAAAAAACATTCCGAGTTGCCTCCTGGAGGCGAAATCAGATTTTTTTAAATGGACGCTGAGGCAGAAAAGGAGAAATTAGGAGGGCTGACCAAAAGTTTGGTTAGAGGTGGGTTTTAAGAAGAGCCTCGAAGGAGGAGTGAGGGAATTCCAGAACATGAGCTCTAGGTGGCTGAAGGCACAGCCACCAACGATGAAGCGAAGAGAGCAAGAGAATCATAAAAGGCCAGAGTCAGAGGAACATGCCCCTAGAAATTCATCTCGAGCGGTGGCGAAAACGGGCGGTATCGGATCGGCCGCCCATTATACGCAGTGCCTGATATTCAGTTCCACTGCAGTCAATAGACTGAATATCAGGCGCTGTGTATAGCAGGCGGTAGATCCAATACTGCCTGTTTTACACAACCGCCGGAGACGAATTTCTAGCCCAGAGAGTTTTGCTGGGGGTTGGGGAGGGTAGTTGTAGGGATGGAGGAGATTACAAAGATAAGGAGCGGTGAGGCTATGAAGAGATTAAAACACAAAAATTGACAATTTTAAAATCGAGGCATTGGGGTCCGGGAGCCAATATAGTTCAGTGAGGACAGGGGTAATGGGTGAAAGGGACTTGGTGTGGGATAGGACACAAACAGCAGAGTTTTGGATAAGCTGAACTTTATGGAGGGTTGAAGATGGGAGGCTGACCAGGAAAGCAGTGGAAAATCAAGTCGGGAGGTGACAAATTCATGGATGAGGGTTTCATAAGCAGATGGGCTGAGGTGAAGACGGGCAATTTTATGGAGACCGTCTTTATGATGGTATGTGATGTCAGAAGTTCAGCTCGGGGTCAAATAGAATGCTAAGATTGTGAACAGTATGGTTCAGCCTCAGACATTGGCCCAAAAATTAGTGAGGGAGCCTTCGTGCGGGGGTAAGGCTTCCCCGCGATATCTCACTGCGCGCCGGCTTTTTCATTCCCAGCTCACACGAACTTGATGTTCTAGACAGCAGCTGGGCAGTGCTTGCGTATCCCACAGGTGCAGTTAATTCGTGCGAGCTGTGGGATCACGTGATTCAGTTAGAGCCAATGGCAGCTCACCATCTTTCATTCATAGTTTTCACAGGAAGTGCTGTGAAAGCTATGAATCTATACCCCCCCAAAAGAACAGCTAAACCTCAATTAAATTTAAAAAAAAACCATCACATTAATAAAATAAGTATAGTTAAATAAATTAACCACTTTAAACAAAAAATTAAATTTTTGAAAAAATTTAAAATCTTTTAAAAAGTTATAAAAATAAACTTACCTTTCTTTAAAGTCTCTAAAAAAGATATACCTGTTGAAAAAAATTCAAAATAATACTTAATTAACTATTTACCTTGTTAAAAGAGGGTCTTACGCCTCCTTTCTTTATGTGCAAAATCTTCCATGCTTACCTGCGCGTTCAAAGCACTAAGTGCACTGCGTGCGCGCAGCCTGTAGCGCGCACGCGGTTCACTTAGGAACCGCCCCCTTTTGAAATCACCAAGTGCCGGTTTTCAGCGCATGCGCAGTGCATGCAGAAAACCGGCAATTGGAGACAGAATACGCGAGAGTACACAGTGCGTACTCTCGCGTAGAGGCACTAATTTTGGGGCCAATAGCTGGGGAGGGAGATAGAATTGGAGGCAAGAGTATGGAGTTTGTGGCAGGGGCCAATGAGGATGGGTTCACTCTTCCCAAAGTTTAAATGAGGGGAATTGTGGCTCATCCAAGACTGAATATCAGACAAGGGGGTAGATTTTGAGCCTCTATGTGGGGGAACAACACCAACAGTGACCACAACATTATACAGTTTCAGTTGGCTGGTAGAGCTAAAGGTACTGAGAATATGCAACTTGTACCAGATTTCAGAAGAGCAAATTTCACTAAAATGGCAGATGATTTGGAACAGGTAAATTGGCTAACCCTGCTGTGTGGTGATGAGACAAATGTAGAATGCAAGTGGAAAGTTTTTAAGAACAAGATTAAAAAATGTGGAAAACAAATATGTACCCAAAGTCAAAAGAACGAAGTGTGGTAAGAAAAAGCTAAGGTGGCTGACTGTGTGTGTGTATATATATATATATATATATATATGTGTATATATATACAAAGACAACTAAAATGTAAACAGAAATGTTTATATAAATGAAAGGCATTTAATACTCAACTCAACAGAGTTGAGTACAAGGAACAACTAAAGAAAACAAAGGCTGCTATTAGATCAGCAAAAAAGGCTGGTGGGAAAAAGGATTGTAGACAACTGTGAAAGTAATGGGAAAAGCTTTTAAATTATGTGAAGAGTCAGAGAGCTATCAAAGACTGTATTGGGCCACTGACGGATGTTCAAGAGCAGGTTACAAAGGATTCACTGGGTATGGTGGAAATATTAAATAAGTACTTTGCATCAGTCTTCACCCTTGAAGATGATGCTCAACTATTAGAATTTAATAATGTTACTAACAAAACTAGTAATATTAACATAGATGAACATATTGTTTTAGAAAGAATTAAGAACTTGAAAATAGATAGAGCAGCCGGGCCAGATGATATCCATCCGAGGGTCCTCAGGGAGATGGGTCATCTGCTGTATGAGCCCCTAGCCTGTATTTTAATACAGTGCACTGCAGTCTGGAATGGTTCCTATAGACTGGAAGGAGACTAATGTAGTCCCCATCTTTAAAAAAGCTGACAAGACAGACATGGGTAACTATAGGCCCATTAGTTTAACATCAGTAATAGGTAAGATGCTGGAGGGAATCATTAGGGATGCAATATATGAATACTTGGATAGAGAGACACCCAATATGGCTTTATAAAAAGGTCATGGCTTACAAATCTAATTGTATTTTTTTAAGAAGTTACAAAGTTGGTGGATGAGGGAAGTCCAGTAGACATTGTCTACTTAGACTTCCAAAAAGCTTTTGATAAGGTACCGCACAAAAGGCTTCTCTATAAGATTGAAGCCTCTGGTATTAGTGGTAATATATTGAGCTGGATTGAGAACTGGCTGGCAGGACGTAGGCAAAAACTAGTTATAGATGGATTTGGATATGTTTGGAGACCAGTCACCAGTGGTGTCCCGCAGGGATTGGTGTTGGGACTACTATTTTTATTAATGATCTGGATGTAGGTGTTGGGGGCACGATCTGCAAACTTACTGATGATACGAAGATCTGTGCGAGTATTAGGACTGTAGACGATGCTTGTCTGCTTCAGGCGGATCTTAATATGTTGGGAGATTAGGCTCATGACTGGCAAGTGATGTATAACTTGGATACGTGCAGTGTTATGCATGTGAGCAGGGCAAATGCTCAACATTCATAAACCCTTCATGGAAAAGCATTAAATAAGGTGGAGATAGAAAGAGATTTGGCCATTCTAGTGCATACATCTTTAAAGCTGTTCCAGTTCAGCTACAACACTGGCATCTATCTGACAATGTGGAAAACTGCCCAGGTATGTCCTATCCACAAAAAGCAGGACAAATCCAACCTGGCCAATTACCGCCCCATCAGTCTACTCTCAATCATCAGCAAAGTGATGGAAGGTGTCATCGACAGCGCTATCAAGCGGCACTTACTCAACAATAACCTGCTCACTGATGCCCAGTTTGGGTTCCGCCAAGACCACTCGGCTCCCGACCTCATTACAGCCTTGGTCCAAACATGGACAAAGGAGCTGAATTCCAGAGGTGAAGTGAGAGTGACTGCCCTTGACATCAAGGCAGCATTTGACAGAGTCTGGCATCAAGGAGCCCTAGTAAAACTGAAGTCAATGGGAATCAGGGGGAAAACGCTCCACTGGCTGGAGTCATACCTAGCACAAAGGATGATGGTTGTGGCGGTTGAAGGTCAATCATCACAGCCCCAGGACATTGCTGCAGGAGTTCCTCAGGGCAGTGTCCTAGGCCCAACCATCTTCAGCTGCTTCATCAATGACCTTCCCTCCAACATAAGGTCAGAAATGGGGATGTTCGCTGATGACTGCACAGTGTTCAGCGCCATTCGCAACTCCACAGATAATGAAGCAGTCTATGCCCGCATGCAACAAGACCTGGACGACGTTCAGGCTTGGGCTGATAAGTGGCAGGTAACATTCGCGCCACAGAGGTGCCAGGCAATGACTATCTCCAACAAGCGAGAGTCTAACCACCTCCCCTTGACATTCAGTGGCATTACCATCACCGAATCCCCCACTATCAACATCCTGGGGATCATCATTGACCAGAAACGTAACTGGACCAGCCACATAAATACTGTGGCAACAAGAGCAGGTCAGAGGCTAGGTACTCTGCGGCGAGTGTCTTACCTCCTGACTCCCCAAAGCCTTTCCACCATCTACAAGGCTCAAGTAAGGAGTGTGATGGAATATTCTCCACTTGCCTGGATGAGTGCAGCTCCAACAATACTCAAGAAGCTCGACACCATCCAGGACAAAGCAGCCCGCTTGATTGGCACCCCATCCACCACCTTAAACATTCACTCCCTCCACCACCGGCGTACCATGGCTGCAGTGTGTACCACAAGATGCACTGCAGCAACCATATTCAATTAGAGGGTGAGAAGGTTGGATCTCAAACAAGCGTGCTAAGCTTGAATAAAGGAGACTATGAAGGTATGCGAGTGGAATTGAGTAGAGTGGATTGGGAAAATAGATTAAAGGGTAAGACGATACATGATCAGTGGTGTACATTTAAGGAGATATTTTACAACTTCCAAAAAATATATATTCCACTGAGAAGAAAAGGGTGTAAAAGAAAAGACAGTCATCCGTGGCTAAGTAAAGAAATTAAGGATAGTATTCGACTAAAAACAAGGGAATATAAGGTAGCCAAATCTAGTGGGAGGATAGAGGATTGGGAAAACTTTAAAAGACAGCAAAAAATAACAAAAAGATTGATTAAGAAAGGGAAAATAGATTATGAAAGTAAATTAGCAAAAAATATAAAAACAGATAGTAAGAGTTTTTATAGTTATATAAAAAGAAAAAGGGTGGCTAAAGTAAATGTTGGTCCCTTAGAGGATGAGACCGGGAAATTAATGGTGGGAAATATGGAGATTGCAAATACACTGAATGAATATTTTGTATCAGTCTTTACAGTAGAGGACACTAAGAATATCCCAACACTGGACAAACAGGGGGCTATAGGGGGGGAGGAGCTAAACACAATCAAAATCACTAAGGAAGTGGTACTCGGTAAAATAATGGGACTCAAGGTGGATAAATCACCTGGACCTGATGGCTTACATCCTAGGGTCTTGAGGGAAGTGGCGGTAGGGATTGTGGATGCATTGGTAATAATTTTCCAAAACTCCCTGGACTCAGCAAAGATCCCGGCAGACTGGAAAACTGCTAATGTAACACCCTTATTTAAAAAGGGCAGTAGACAGAAGGCTGGAAACTATAGACCGGTTAGCCTAACATCTGTGGTAGGTAAAATTTTGGAGTCCATTATTAAGGAGACAGTAACGGGACAATTGGATAATCATAATTTAATAGGACAAAGTCAGCATGGTTTTATGAAGGGGAAGTCATGTTTGACAAATTTGCTGGAGTTCTTTGAGGAAGTAACACACAGGGTGGATAAAGGGGAACCAGTGGATGTGGTGTATCTAGACTTCCAAAAGGCATTTGACAAGGTGCCACACAAAAGATTATTGCTTAAGATAAAAAATCACGTGATTGGGGGTAATATTCTGGCATGGATAGAGGATTGGCTATCTAACAGAAGGCAGAGAGTTGGGATAAATGGTTCATTCTCAGACTGGCAATCAGTAACTAGTGGTGTTCCGCAGGGGTCAGTGCTGGGTCCCCAACTCTTTACAATCTATATTAACGATTTGGAGGAGGGGACCGAGTGTAACATATCAAAGTTTTCAGATGATACTAAGATGGGAGGCAAAGTAGTGAGTGAGGAGGACATAAAAAATCTGCAAGGGGACATAGACAGGCTAAGTAAGTGGACAGAGATTTGGCAGATGGAATACAATACTGGAAAGTGTGAGGTTATGCACTTTGGCAGGAAAAATAGTAGAGCAAGTTATTATCTTAATGGCAAGAAACTGGAAAGTACTGAAGTACAAAGGGATCTGGGGGTCCTGGTGCACGAAACTCAAAAGGTTAGTATGCAGGTGCAGCAAGTGATTAAGAAGGCCAATGGAATGTTGGCTTTCATTGCTAGGGGGATAGAATATAAAAATAGGGAGGTATTGCTTCAGTTGTACAAGGTATTGGTGAGACCGCACCTGGAATACTGCATACAGTTTTGGTGTCCATACATAAGAAAAGACATACTTGCTCTCGAGTCAGTACAAAGAAGGTTCACTCGGTTAATCCCGGGGATGAGGGGATGGACATATGAGGAGAGGTTGGGTAGATTGGGACTATACTCATTGGAGTTCAGAAGAATGAGAGGCGATCTTATTGAAACATATAAGATTGTGAAGGGGTTGGATCGGGTGGATGCGGGGAGGATGTCCCCGATGATGGGTGAAACTAGAACTAGGGGACATAGTCTTAGAATAAGGGGCTGCTCTTTCAAAACTGAGATGAGAAGGAACTACTTCACTCAGAGGGTGGTAGGTCCATGGAATATGCTGCCCCAAAAAGCTGTACAGGCTACATCATTACATAAATTTAAAACAGAAATAGACAGTTTCCTAGAAGTAAAGGTAATTAAGGGTTACGGGGAGCGGGCAGGAATTTGGACATGAGTCTAGGTTCGGATCGGTCATGGCCCTGTGGGTAGCGTAGTGGGCCCAGGGGCCGTGTAGCCTGATCCTGCTCCTATTTCGTGTGTCCAATTCTGTTAGGTTCAGGAGATGGTTCTGTGATAGTAGATTAGCGGTTAGGATCAGATCAGCCATGATCTTATTGAATGGCGGAGCAGGCTCGAGGGGCCAATTGGCCTACTCCTGCTCCTATTTTTTATGTTCTTATGTTCTTATGTAACTCGCCAAGGCTTCTTCGGCAGCACCTCCCAAACCTGCGACCTCTTCCACCTAGAAGGACAAGGGCAGCAGGCGCATGGGAACACCACCACCTCCAAGTTCCCGTCCAAGTCACACACCATCCTGCCTTAGAAGTATATCACCGATCCTTCATCGTCGCTGGGTCAAAATCCTGGAACTCCCTACCTAACAGCACTGTGGGAGTACCATCACCACATGGACTGCAGCGGTTCAAGAAAGCAGCTCACCACCACCTTCTCAAGGGCAACTAGGGATGGGCAATAAACGCTGGCATTGCCAGCGACGCCCTGATCCCATAAACGAATAAAAAATAAGGTACATGAGCAATTCCGTGAAGCGATAGCTAGAGCAAATAGGGCGTTGGGGTGTATCCACATGACAACTGAGTACAAGACGATGCATACTATTTTGCCCTTGGTCAGGCTGCACTTGAAATACTGTGTCCAGTTTTAGTCTCCTCACATGGTGGATGATATTGAGGCTTTGGAAATGGTGCAGAGGAGGCCCATTGGACTAATTCCCAGCATAAAGGATCTTAGTTATCAAGATAGGCTAAAAGAGTTGGGACTCTACACTTTAGAGAAACGTAGACTGAGGGGTGATCTGATTGAGGTTTATAAGATAATGAAGGGAATAGATTGTGTTCCAGTGGATAGTTTGTTTCAATTAAACAGGTTAGGGAGGACCAGGGGTCACAAATTTAAGTTGTGTAAGGCCAGATCTAGGTTAGATGTCAGGAGGTGGTTCTTTTCCCAGAGAATAGTGGACCTCTGGAACAGGCTACCACCTCGTGCGATGGATACTGATTTGCTGAATTCCTTCAAGCGAGAGCTGGACCTGTTTCTGGCTGGGACGGAGATCACCTCTTACAGAAGGTAGGTATTGCAGGGAATTCAGGGCCAGAGTGATCTCCTGGACTAGTTTTGATCGCCTAGATGGGTTGGAGAGGAATTTCCCAGATTTTTTTTCCCCAAATTGGCCTGGGTTTTTAAAAAAAAAAAATTGCCTCTCCCAGGAGATCACATGGTTTCGGGTGGGGTGGGGAGTGTATATTGTGATACACAAGGTATCGCAATTGTGTGGGACAGGCTGGATGGACCAGAGGGTCTTTACCTGTCTGTCATTGTTCGTAAGTTCATATTTTGACATTGTGCGATTGTGTAAAATGGGTGATAACAAATGGGCAACCTGTTTTACATCTCTTCCGATTTTTAGTTCCATTTTGAATTTTTTTCCCCTTTTTAAAAAATCTTTAGGTTATTATTTTATCCCCTTCCCTCTATTTATTGGTTTAATGGCCTTTCTGCAGTAATCACCACATTCTGATCTCTCTGCTAAAGTGTCCTTTTCTTAAATTACAGGAACGGTGGCTTTTTCATCATGAAGTTAAAAACCAAATAAGCAGAACTAAGGAGAAGAAGAGCTCACCTCCAATAAGTACTCCCATGTTCACTGGGAATGCATACTTCGTGGCTGCAAGGGGATTTGTAAACCATTTGTTTGAGAGTCCTGAAATCCAGAAATTTCTAAAGTGGGCAGAAGATACCTATAGTCCTGATGAGCATGTTTGGGCTACTCTGCAGAGAATTCCTACAGTCCCAGGCTCCGACCCTCCCAGTGACAAGTATCAGATGTCAGATATGGCAGCCATTGCCCGCCTGGTGAAGTGGTCCTACATGGAGGGGGATATATACAAAGGTGCACCCTATCCCAAGTGTACAGGAGCTCACCATCGTGCAGTGTGCATCTATGGTTCTGGTGACCTTCACTGGATCCTGCAACAACACCATCTTTTTGCCAACAAATTTAATCCTGAAGTAGATAACACAGCCCTTCAGTGCTTGGAGGAATATCTGAGATTTAAAACAATTTATGGAAAAGAATTGATGTAGGGTTATATTTTATTTCATCCTAACTTTTCCATATTTATTTGCTCTTCACATAGTTGCACATCTCCATTTGTTACCTCTAGACTTGACTATTCCAACACACTCCTGGCTGGCCTCCCACATTCCACCCAACATAAACTTGAGGTCATCCAAAACTCGGCTGCCCGTGTCCTAACTCGCACCAAGTCCCGTTCGCCCATCACCCCTGTGCTCGCTGACCTACATTGGCTCCTGGTTAAGCAGCGCCTCAATTTCAAAATTCTCATCCTTGTTTTCAAAGCCCTCCATGGCCTCGCCCCTTCTTATCTCTGTAATCTCCTTCAGCCCCACAACCCCCCGAGATATCTGCGCTCCTCTAATTCTGCCCTCTAGAGGATCCCTGATTATAATCGCTCAACCTTTGGTGGCCGTGCCTTCTGTTGCCTAGGCCCTAAGCTCTGGAATTCCCTGCCTAAACCTGTCCACTTCGCTACATCTCTTTCCTCCTTTAAGACGCTCTTTAAAACCTATCTCTTTGACCAAGCTTTTGGTCACCTGCCCTAATTTATCCTTATGTGGATCGGTGTCAAATTTTTTATCTTAAAATACTCCTGTGCAGCGCCTTGGGACGTTTTACTACATTAAAGGCGCTATATAAATACAAGTTGTTGTTGTTTAGCTTCCATCAACCACCAGGAATGGTAGTCCAAGCCTCCGTGATTAATGATGCCATTGGCTGACAGAAGATGACCTCTGAAACATTTCATCCATCCAGAAACACCCTACAGAGGAAGGACAAGAAGAAACTTCATGAGCTATGAAGGAGCTGACCACTCTTCTGCCTTGATGCAGAGATCCTTGGGTTTAAAGGTTGTGTACATTGCTGGGTGCTGTCTTTAAGCTTGGGTAAACTGTTTTAAAGATGCGTGTAATGTTAAATCATTAAAGGTAACTTTGATTAATATACAAAGTAGTGTGACTTTCTTTGGCTGGCTATTGTTTGGGTTCACAAATCACTGGAACATCTGTATCCCGACAGTACAGGGAGCATTGGCAGTGATCTGGGATCGCCCTGTGCTGCTACTCTCTAAGGTTAGAAAAATGCACCTCTGCAAAAAGGAAAAGAGTGCACAAATGAGATTGGACAAGCATACCAAGATAACAAATCGGTACACGGAAATCAGAACCAACAGAAAATAAACCCACCCAACGGCTTGGGGAAAATGTACCACCCAGTGACATATTGAGCCAGAAGGTCCCAGGCTTGACCCCTGGTCCGTGTTGTGGTTAGAATATGGAACTTGCTACCACAGATACATTTAAGGGGAATCTAGATAAACACATGAGGGAGAAAAAGAATAGGATATGTTGATGAGGTCAGATGAAGAAGGTTGGGAGGAGGTTCATGTGGAGCACAACCACCAGCATGGATCTATTGGGCTGTATGGCCTGTTTCTGTGCTGTAAGTACTCATAGAATCATAGAAATTTACAGCATAGAAGGAGGCCATTTGACCCATCTTGTCCATGCCGGCCGACAAAGAGCTATCCAGCCTAATCCCACTTTCCAGCACTTGGTCCGTAGCCTTGTAGGTTACGGCACTTCAAGTGCATATCCAAGTACTTTTTAAATGCAATGAGGGTTTCTGCCTCTACCACCCTTTCAGGCAGTGAGTTCCAGACCCCCACCACCCTCTGGGTGAAAAAGATTCTGCTCAAATCCCCTCCAAACCTCCGACCAATTACTTTAAATCTATGCCCCCTAGTTATCGACCCCTCTGCTAAGGGAAATAGGTCTTTCCTATCCACTCTATCTAGGCCCCTCATAATATTATACACCTCAATTAGGTCTCCCCTCAGCCTCCTCTGTTCCAAAGAAAACAACCCCAGCCAGCCGATCCAATCTTTCCTCATAACTAAAATTCCCCCGCCCAGGCAACATCCTCGCAAATCTCCTCTGCACCCTCTCTAGTGCAATTACATCCTTCCTGTAATGTGGTGACCAGAACTACACGCAGTATTCTAGCTGCAGCCTAACTAGTGTTTTATACAGTTCAAGCATAACCTCCCTGCTCTTATATTCTGTGCCTCGGCTAATAAAGGCAAGTATCCCGTATGCCTTCTTAACCACCCTCTCTACCTGTCCTGCAACCTTCAGGGATCTGTGGACATGCACTCCAAGGTCCCTCTGATCCTCTGCACTTCTCAGTGTCCTACCATTTATTGTGTATTCCCTTTCCTTGTTAGCCCTCCCCAAATGCATTACCTCACACTTCTCCAGATTGAAATCCATTTACTATGTAAAGTCAGCCAAAGACAGCAGGCCGGTGGGGGCCTTATTTGGCTGCAGCCCCCTGGACGAGGGAAGTGAAAGAGTCATCTTGGGTTCTCACACCTAACTGATATCCGAAACTGCTGGAAGAGACATGTGTGTGGACAACAGGGCCTGATTCTCCTCCCATTGGCTGGTTCGCAGTGGGATAGTTCTAACCAATGTGAAACTGCCCAGAAACCTCATTAACCAAGCAGGGCGGTTGGAAGCCAGAAAGCCAGTCTTCATTGGCTGATCACTGCCGGGCAGAGGGAGGCAAAGACTGTTCTGCAGCTAGTTAAAGGGCAACACCACCTCTCAGCAAGATGACAGAGGTCACAGCAACCTCGGTGGTGTCAGCAGCTGGAAGGTTCCCAGATTACCTGTGGAGGTGCTGTGGCAGAACTGAGGGCCAGGAGGGAACTGAGGCCAAAAGTTCATGTTAGAGAGTGGTGCAGGCTGTGTGGAGGGAGGTGGCAGAGGCAGTCAGTGCAACCTCCACCACCCCAAGAACTGCCACACAGAGCAGGAAGAGGTTGTTAGATTCGAATTTGGAGAAACTCTAGATGGAGACGGAATTGAGGACAAGAACAAAATTTATTAAAACAACTAAGAGAGACTTGTGCACAAGGGGAGCCACCCAGCTTCCTCAAGCTTGAGGTGCACTCACAAAGGAAAAACAGCGGTTCATTCAAGATATACAGTTCTATAATCAACGCCCACTTACTACAGAATGGGGGCATACACATACAAACAACATCACCACAGTTACTCTTTATTGGTTTCGGTGTTTAGTCACTCAACTGTTGGGCCCATCCCCTGAACTCAGGTGCCCCTCCCCTGCCCATGCTGGACACAGATGTTGGGAGTAACCCTACCTCCACATTCCTGTTGTTATCTCTTCCTCGCTATAAGCATAGTTTATTGTTCGAGAGGACCGGTTTTACCCTTAACTGCCGACCAAGCACAAAGCCACAGTGATTCATGTGTCCAGCGAACTCGTACCATGTTTGATAATTGGTACCCTTATCTCCTGGGAGGATAGGCCGTGCTTGGACAGTGACTCCACTAAGGCGCTGTGAATACACATCCCGAAGTTTAATTAGTGAAGAGACGCCTTGCAGCCTGCAAAAGTGCCTGTTCCTTGCATTTTACGATACCCTTATCACTTTTACTGGTCTCTGATGTTCGATATTCGACCTCACTTACATCCCTGCTATCTGTTCCCAGCTGCATGTTGTCAGTCTCCGTTTTAATTAAGCCCCATCTTTGAATCTACAGCTATTCCTTACAAGTGCCCTTTTTATGAGAGGGTTAAGCATAGTCAAGTATCCCAGAATTCTTTGGGAACAAGCTGAACCTTTCAGTGAGCTATTTCTTACAGTTACCTTCTTTGGGAGGGTTAAACCTAGCCAAGTATCCCAGAATTCTTTGGGAACTAGCTGGATCCTTCAAGGTTCAATGACCTCACAAGGGTAAATCAAGGCCCGGGTGCCGATACACACCCGCTACTACTCATACAGCTTCACTCACCTCTACTTTGCAGAATTTTTCTCTCTCACACCGACGTGTCAGGGAAATTCACTGTTGTAAAAGGGCAACTTCTCCAAACATTCAAGCAGCTTCTCAATTCACTTTACCTGCCACAAGGGCTTCTGCTAGTCTTCACGAACACGTCACTTAAAGGGGCATGGTGCCTTCACGTCTCATCGTCATGGAATGTAACAAGGGCAATACGGTAATCATGGGGGACTTTAATCTACATATTGACTGGGCAAATCAAATTACCACTAATGGTGCGGAGGACGAATTCTTGGAATGCATGCGAGATGGTCTCCTGGATCAGTATGTGGAGGAACCAACCGGGGAACAGGCTATTCTGGATCTGGTACTGTGTAATGAGAAAGGGCTAATCAATAATCTTGTGGTAAAGGGGCCTTTAGGGACAAGTGACCATAATATGATTGAATTTTACATTAAGTTTGAGAGTGATGTAGTCCAATCTGAAACTAAGGTCTTCAATCTAAACAGAGGAAACTACAAGGGTATAAGGGACAAGTTGGCCATGGTAGATTGGGAGACTACACTAAAAGGTATGAAGCTGGACATACAATGGCTAACATTCAAGGCAATAATGCATAATTTGCAACAAACATATATTCCTCTAACGCATAAAAACCCAAAAGGAAAAGTGATCCAACCATGGCTAACAAAAGAAATTAAAGCTAGTATTAAATCAAAGGAGGAAGCTTATAAAGTTGCCAGAAAAACTGGTCAGCCTGAGGATTGGGATCTTTTTAGAAATCAGCAAAGGGGGACCAAGAAATTGATAAAGAAAGGGAAAATGGAATATGAGCACAAACTAGCGAAAAATATAAAAACGTATTGTAAAAGCTTCTATAGGTATGTGAAAAGGAAAAGACTGGCAAAGGTAAATGTGGGTCCTTTACAGTCAGAGACGGGAGAATTTATAATGGGGAATGAGGAAATGGCTGAGAAATTAAATAATTACTTTGTTTCTGTCTTCACGGAGGAAGACACAAAAAACCTCCCAGAAATACGAGAAAACCAAGGGTGTGGCGAGAATGAGGAACTTAAAGAAATTATTAATTAGTAAAAAAACAGTACTAGCAAAATTAATGGGACTAAAAGTCGATAAATCTCAAGGACCGGATGACCTACATCCTAGGGTTTTGAAAGAGATGGCCATTGGGATAGTGGACGCATTGGTTGTCATCTTCCAAAATTCTATAGATTCTGGAACGGTTCCTGCAGATTGGAGGATAGCAAATGTAACCCCGCTATTTAAGAAAGGAGGGAGAGAGAAGACAGGGAACTACAGACCTGTTAGCCTCACATCAGTAGTTGGGAAAATGCTGGAATCTATTATAAAGGATGCAATAACTGGGCACTTAGAAACTAATAGTAAGATTGGGCAGAGTCAACATGGATTTATGAAAGGGAAGTCCTGTTTGACAAACCTATTGGTGTTCTTTGAGGATGTAACTAGTGGAGTAGACAAAGGGGAACCGGTAGATGTGGTGTATCTGGATTTTCAGAAGGCCTTTGATAAGGTCCCACACAAGAGGTTGGTGAACAAAATTAGGGCACATGGAATTGGGGGTAATATACTAGCATGGATTGAGAATTGGTTAACAGACAGAAAACAAAGAGTAGGGATAAAGGGGTCTTTTTCAGGATGGCAGACTGTGACTAGTGGGGTACGCAAGGATCGGTGCTTGGGCCCCAGCTATTCACAATCTATATCAATGCTTTGGATGAGGGGACTAAATGTAACATTTCCAAATTTGCTAAGCTAGGTGGCAGTGTCAGTTGTGAAGAGGATGTGAAGAGGCTTCAAGGGGATCTCGACAGGCTCAGTGAGTGGGTGAGAACATGGCAGATGGAATATAATGTGGATAAATGTGAAGTTATCCATTTTGGTAGAAAAAACAGAAAGGCAGAGTATTTCCTAAATGGTGAAAGATTGGGGAATGCAGATGCTCAAAGGGACCTGGGTGTCCTTGTACATGAGTCACTGAAAGTGAATGTGCAGGTGCAGCAAGCCATTAGGAAGGCAAATGGTATGCTGGCCTTCATTACAAGAGGATTTGAGTACAGGAGTAAAGAAGTCTTACTCCTATTATATAGGGCCTTGGTGAGACCACACCTGGACTACTGTGTACAATTTTGGTCTCCTTACCTAAGGAAGGATATACTTGCCATAGAGGGAGTGCAACAAAGGTTCACGAGATTGATTCCTGAGATGGCGGGACTGTCGTATGAGAAGAGATTGAGTAAACTAGGCCTGTATTCTCTTGAATTCAGAAGAATGAGAGGAGATCTCATTGAAGCATACAAAATTATTACAGGGCTTGATAGGATGGACGCTGGGAGAATGTTTCCCTTGGCTGGGGAGTCTAGAACCAGGGGCCACAGCCTCAAGATAAAGGGTAGGCCATTCAGGACTGAGATGAGAAGAAATTTCTTCACACAAAGGATGGTGAATCTTTTGAATTCTCTACCCTAGAGGGTTGTGGAGGCTCAGTCATTGGGTATATTCAAAACAGAAGTCAATAGATTTCTGATTAGTAAGGGCATCAAGGGATATGGCAATAGGGCCGGTGAATGGAGTTGAGGCAGAAGATCAGCCATGATCTCATTGAATGGCGGAGCAGGCTCGAAGGGCCGAATGGCCTACTCCTGCTCCTATTTCTTATGTTCTTATGTTATTACATAATGCGGAAAGTCACCATGACACTCAGGCCTATAGCATTGTCCTCTATCACTCCAAAGGACAAATGTTTTACACCAAGCGCCACAGAAGGAAAACCTCATAACAATGTAAGAATATTCACCAGTTCTGTATCAGTTCGAATATACACTAACAACAACAACCTGCATTTATATAGCGCCTTTAATGTAGTAAAATGTCCCAAGGCACTTCACAGGAGTATTATAAGACAAAACATTTGACACCGAGCCACATTAGGAGAAATTAGGGCAGGTGACCAAAAGCTGGGTCAAAGAGGTAGGTTTTAAGGAGCTTCTTAAAGGAGGAGAGAGAGGTAGAGCGGCAGAGAGGATTAGGCAGGGAATTCCAGAGCTTAGGGCCTAGGCAACAGAAGGCACGGCCACCAATGGTTGAGTGATTATAATCAGGGATGCTCAAGAGGGCAGAATTAGAGGAGCGCAGATATCTCAGGTGGTTTTGGGGCTGGAGGAGATTACAGAGACAGGAGGGGCGAGGCCAGGGAGGGATTTGAAAAAAAGGATGAGAATTTTGAAATCGAGGCGTTGCTTAATCGGGAGCCAATGTAGGTCAGTGAGCACTGGGGTGATGGGTTAACGGGACTTGGTGCAAGTTAGGAAACGGGCAGCCAAGTTTTGGATGACCTCAAGTTTACGTGGGGTAGAATGTGGGAGGCCGGTCAGGAGTGCGTTGAAATAGTCCAGTCTAGAGGTAACAAAGGAATGGATGAGTATTTCAGCAGTAGATGAGCTGAGGCAAGGGTGGAGACGGGCGACATTACAGAGGTGGAAATAGGCGGTCTTAGTTATGACACGGTTATGTGGTTGGAAGCTCATTTCAGGGTCAAATATGACATCAACGTTGCGAACATATGTTAGGGAGAGGGATGGATTCAGTGGCTAGGGAATAGAGTTTGTGGCAGAGACCAACTGCATCAGGGGGAATATTCCATACTAGACTAATACCTGGAATGGGCGGGTTGTCTTATGAGGAAAGGTTGGACAGGCTAGGCTTGTATCCGCTGGAGTTTAGAAGAGTAAGAGGTGACTTAATTGAAACATATAAGATCCTGAGGGGTCTTGACAGGGTGGATATGGAGAGGATGTTTCCTCTTGTGGGAGAATCTAGAACTAGGGGTCACAGTTTAAAAATAAGGGGTCGCCCATTTAAGACAGAGATGAGGAGAAATTTTTTCTCACAGAGGGTCGTGAGTCTTTGGAACTCTCTTCCTCAGAGGGTGGTGGAAGCAGATCATTGAATATTTTTAAGGCAGAGGTAGATAGATTCTTGATAATCAAGGGGATGAAAGGTTATCGGGGGTTGGCGGGAATGTGGAGTAATCAGATCGGCCATGATCTTATTGAATGGCGGAGCAGGCTCGAGGGGCCAAGTGGCCTACTCGGGCTCCTAATTCGAATGTTCATATGTTCATATGAATATTCGCCAGTACTGTATCAGTGTGAATATTCACCAGTATTGTACCAGTGTGAATATTCACCAGTATTGTCTCAGTGTGAATATTCTCCAGTATTGTATCAGTGCAAATGTTTGCCAGTATTGTATCAGTATGAATATTCACCAGTACTGTATCAGTGCGAATATTCACCAGTATTGTATCAGTGCGAATATTCACAGCACTGTATCAGTGCGAATATTCACCAGTATTATATCAGTGCAAATATTCACCAGTATTGTATCAGTGCGAATGTTCGCCAGTATTGTATCAGTGCAAATGTTTGCCAGTATTGTATCAGTGTGAATATTCGCCAGTATTGTATCAGTGTGAATATTTACCAGTATTGTATCAGTGCGAATATTCGCCAGTATTGTATCAGTGCAAATGTTCACCAGTATTGTATCAGTGCGAATATTCACCAGTATTGTACCAGTGTGAATATTCGCCAGTATTGTATCAGTGTGAATATTCTCCAGTATTGTATCAGTGCGATTATTCACCAGTATTGAATCAGTGCGAATGATCGCCAGTATTGTACCAGTGCAAATATTTACCAGTATTGTATCAGTGTGAATATTCACCAGTACTGTATCAGTGCGAATATTCCCCAGTATTGTATCAGTGAGCATATTCACCAGTATTGTGAAAGTGTGAATGTTCACCAGTATTGTATCAGTGCAAATATTCGCCAGTATGGTATCAGTGCGAATATTCACCAGTACTGTATCAGTGCAAATATTCGCCAGTATTGTATCAGTGCAAATGTTTACCAGTATTGTACCAGTGTGAATATTCGCCAGTATTGTATGAGTGTGAATATTCACCAGTATTGTATCAGTGCGAATATTCGCCAGTACTTTATCAGTGTGAATGATCACCAGTATTGTATCAGTGCGAATGTGTGCCAGAATTGTATCAGTGTGAAAGTAATGGCCTAAAAATTTGTGTTGATACGCGAGAGTACGCACTGTGTACTCTCGCGTATTCTGTCTCCAATTGCCGGTTTTCTGCATGCACTGCGCATGCGCTGAAAACCGGCACTTGGTGAATGGAAAAGGGGGCGGTTCCTAGGTGAACCGCGTGCGCGCTACAGGCTGCGCGCATGCAGTGCACTTAGTGGTTTCAACGCGCAGGTAAGTATGGAAGATTTTACACATAAAAAAAGGAGGAGTAAGACCCACTTTTAACAAGGTAAGTAGTGAATTAAGTATTATTTTGAATTTTTTTTAACAGGTATATCTTTTTTAGAGACTTTAAAGACAGGTAAGTTTATTTTTATAACTTTTTAAAAGATTTAAAAAAATTTCAAAAATTAAATTTTTTATTTAAAATGGTTAATTTATTTAACTATACTTATTTTATTAATGTGATGGTTTTTTAAATTTAATTGAGGTTTAGCTGTTCTTTTGGGGGGCTATAGTATTCATAGCTTTCACAGCACTTATGTGAAAGTTATGAATGGAAGATGGTGTGCTGCCATTGGCTCTAACTGAGTCACGTGATCCCACAGCTCGCACGAATTATCTGCGCCTGTGGGATACGCAAGCCCAGCACAGCAGCTGTCCAGAACATCAAGTTCGTGCGAGCTGGAACTGAAAAAGCCAACGCGCAGTGAGAGATCGCGGGGAAGCCTTACCCTCGCACGAAGGCTTCCTCACGAATTTTTGGGCCATTGTATCAGTGCGAATGTTCGCCAGTAGTGTATCAGTGTGAATATTCACCAGTATTGTATCAGTGAGCATATTCACCAGTATTGTAAAAGTGTGAATGTTCACCAGTATTGTAGCAGTGCAAATATTCACCAGTATTGTAAAAGTGTGAATGTTCACCAGTATTGTATCAGTGCAAATATTCGCCAGTATGGTATCAGTGTGAATATTCACCAGTATTGTATCAGTGCGAATACTCGCCAGTATTGAATCAGTGCGAATATTCACGAGTATTGTATCAGTGCGAATGTGTGCCAGAATTGTATCAGTGTGAAAGTATTGTATCAGTGCGAATGTTCGCCAGTAGTGTATCAGAATGATTAAACTGGAGTTGATATTGGTGGCTTTTAGGGCTACAAGTAAGCACAAGCCTTACGGGCGGCTGTAAATTTTAGCTGCAAAAGAATTATGTGTACTTGACGCTTAATTCAGGAAGTGAAGAGGAAAGCAGATCACTTAGAACATGCTAAATTAATTACAGATGACACAATGAGGAATCAGAAATCAGTTCTCTTCACTCAAGGTGTGGTCTGGACGATATAGCGAGAACTTGCTTCAGGACAACGAGGCAGCTGAGCGACAAATCCAACAAGCAGGAAAACACTAATGGCGGGAGACGGTGTATAATGCAGGCCCGCATCTCTGTTACTGCTTGTTATCTGAATCTTTCATTGTTGCTCAGATTGTGGTACTGTGTGGTTTGCTCAGTTTAGTTTGTTGGCCAATATTCAGCCAGCAGAATGATGCACTAAAACTTTACATTTTCCATATTTTTGGCCACAACATGAAGGCGTATATTGATGTGAACCTATTCCATTACTCGTGCCATGTAATACTGATGAACTCATGACCATCAATTGTTTTAACTATGGACTCATTTTAAATGCACGATTCGGTAACAAAAGTAAATTGGACCAGAATGAACCAGGAGACATAGAGGACCAAATAATGGACTTCTTCTTTGGTATGTTAGTAGCAAAGCAAGTCAAATGTCAATATCTAAGTCAGATATTGAACTGATAGTGATTTGCAATTCGAGATTATTAAGTCTGTGACTGCTGAGTGCTCTCTTAAATCTGCTCTTTTAAATCTTGCCTTTAAAATTAGTTAAATAGGCATATAAATAGTAAACGGGTAGTAAGAGGAGGGGTGGGGGCGATTAGGGACCAAAATGGAGACCTATGCATGAAGGCAGAGGGTATGGCTAAGGTGCTAAATCAGTACTTTGCATGTGTCTTCACCAAGGAAGAAGATGCTGCCAAAGTCATAGTGAAGGAGGAGGTAGAGGAGATACTGGGTGGGGTAAAAATTGATAAAGAGGAGGTACTAGAAAGTAGATAAGTCACCAGGACCTGATGGGATGCATCCTAGGATGCTGAGGGAAGTAAAGGTGGAAATTGCGGGGGTATTGGCCATAATCTTCCAATCCTCCTTGGATACAGGGGTGGTGCCAGAGGACTGGAGAATTGCAAATGTTACACCCTTGTTCAAAAAAGGGTGTATGGATAAACCCAGAAACTACAGGCCAGTCAGTTTAACCTCGGTAGTGGGGAAGCTTTTAGAAACGATAATCCGGGACAAACTTAACAGTCACTTGGATAAGTGTGGATTAATTAATTAAAGCCAGCATGGATTTGTTAAAGGCAAATCATGTTTAACTAACTTGATTGAGGTTTTTGATGAGGTAACAGAGAGGGTTGATGAGGGCAATGCAGTTGACATGCTGTACATGGACTTCCAAAAGGCATTTGATAAAGTGCCACATAATAGGTTTACCAGCAAAGTTGAAGCCCATGGAATAAAAGGGACAGTGGCAGCATGGATATGAAATTGGCTAAGTGACAGGAAACAGAGGGTAGTGTTTATCAGACTGGAGGAAGTGGTGTGAGGTCGGTTCTAGGACCACTGCTTTTCTTGATATATATTAATGACTTAGACTTAGGGTGTACAGGGCACAATTTCTAAATTTGCAGATGACACAAAACTTGGAAGTATAGTGAAAAGTGAGGAGGATAGTGATAGACTTCAACAGGACATAGACAGGCTGGTGTAATAGGTGGACACGTGGCAACAACAACAACAACAACTTGTATTTATATAGCGCCTTTAATGTAGTAAAACATCCCAAGGCGCTTCACAGAAGTATTATAAGACAAAAAATTGACACTGAGCTACATAAGAAATTAGGGCAGATGACCAAAAGCTTGGTCAAAGAGGTAGGTTTTAAGGAGCGTCTTAAAGGAGGAAAGAGAGGTAGAGAGGCGGAGAGGTTTAGGGAGGGCATTCCAGAGCTTAGGGCCTAGGCAGCTGAAGGCACGCCCACCAAAGGTTGAGCGATTATAATCAGGGATGCTCAAGAGGGCAGAACTTGAGGAGCGCAGATATCTCAGGGGGGTTGTGGGGCTGAAGGAGATTACAGAGATAGGGAGGGGCGAGGCCATGGAGGGATTTGAAAACAAGGATGAGAATTTTGAAATCAAGGCGTTGCTTAACCGGGAGCCAATGTAGGTCAATGAGCACAGGGGTGATGGGCGAACGGGACTTGGTGTGAGGGTTCAGGGAATTAATTCCAGAGTAGAATTTAGGTAATGTAAACAGAAAATGCTGGAAATACTCAGCAAAGAAAGACTTGTATTTCGACCGCGCCTTTCACCATCTCAGGACGTCGCAAAGCACTTTACAGCCAATTAAGTACTTTTTCAAGTGTAGTCACTGTTGTAATGTAGGAAATTTGGCAGTAAATTTGAGCACAGCAAGCTCCCACAAACAGCAATATGATAATGAAAACAGAAAATGCTGGAAACACTCAGCAGGTCAGGCAGCATTTGCAGAGAGAGAAACAGAGTTAACGTTTCAGGTTGATGACTTTCGTCAGAACTGGAAATATTTAGAGATGTAACAGATTTTTAAGCAAGTGTAAGGGTGGGGAAAGGGGAGAGGGGAGGAAAGAACAAAAAGGAAGGTCTGTGATAGGATGGAAGGCAGGAGAGATTAAAAGACAAAAGGGATGATGGTGCAAAGCAAAAGGAGATGGTAATGGGACAATTTAAGAAACAAAAGATGACTCTAGATGGGGTGTAAATGGCAATGGCAGTATCATCAACAGCTGCCATGTGAGAGGAAAAAAAAGGAAAAGGCTAGAAAAAATAGGGGTCGAGGTTATAGTCTGAAATTGTTGAACTCGATGTTGAGTCCAGAAGGCTGTAAAGTGCCTAATCGAAAGATGAGGTGCTGTTCCTCGAGCTTACGTTGAGCTTCGTTGGAACAGTGTAAGAAGCCAAGGACAGAGAGATCAGAGTGGGAGTGGAGTGGAGAATTAAAGTGACAGGCGACCGGAAGCTTGGGGTCACCCTTACGGACTGAATGAAGGTGTTCCGCAAAGTGGTCACCCAATCTGCTTTTAGTCTCCAGAATGTAGAGGAGACCGCATCGTGAGCAGCGAATACAGTATACTAAATTGCAAGAAGTACAAGTAAATCGCTGTTTCCCTGGAAGGAGTGTTTGGTGCCCTGGACAGTGGGAAGGGAGGAGGTAAAAGGGCAGGTGTTGCATCTTCTGTGCTTGCATGGGAAGGTGCTTTTGTATTATTAATGAAGGTTACAAGGTCAAAATCCTGGAACTCCCTCCCTAACAGCACTGTGGGAGCACCTTCACCACACGGACTGCAGCGATTCAACAGGCAGCTCACCACCACCTTCTCAAGCACAATTAGGGATGAGCAATAAATGCTGGCCTTGTCTGCGACTGCCCGCCTCCCGAGAATGTATAAAAAAATGTGTGGGATTACCCTCAGGCCCCAGTATGTGTGGGAATACCCTGAGGGCCCAGTATAGAATCATAGAATGGTTAAAGCACAGAAGAAGGCCATTCGGCCCATCGAGCCTGTGCCGGCTCTCTGCAAGAGCACTTCAGCTAGTCTCACTCCCCCGCCCTTTCCCCGTAGCCCTGCAAATTTCTTTCCTTCAGATACTAATGCAACTCCCTTTTGAAAGCCGTGATTGAATCTGCCTCCACCACCCTTTCAGGCAGTGCATTCCAGATCCTAACCACTCGCTGCATAAAAAAGTTTTTTCTTACGTCGCCTTTGGTTCTTTTGCCAATCACCTTAAATCTGTGTCCTCTGGTTCTCGACCCTTCTGCCAATGGGAACAGCTTCCCTCTATCTACTCTGTCCAGACCCCTCAGGCCCCAGGATGTGTGGGATTCTGCCAAGGACCCAGTATGTGTGGGATTCCCCTCAGGTCCCAGTATCTGTGGGATTACCCTCAGTCCCCAGTATCTGTGAGATTACCCTCAGTCCCCAGTATGTGTGGGATTACCCTCAATCCCCAGTATCTGTGGGATTACCCTCAGTCCCCAGTATCTGTGGGATTACCCTCAGTCCCCAGTATCTGTGGGATTACCCTCAGTCCCCAGTATCTGTGGGATTACCCTCAGTCCCCAGTATCTGTGAGATTACCCTCAATCCCCAGTATCTGTGGGATTACCCTCAGTCCCCAGTATCTGTGGGATTACCCTCAGTCCCCAGTATGTGTGGGATTACCCTCAATCCCCAGTATCTGTGGGATTACCCTCAGTCCCCAGTATCTGTGGGATTACCCTCAATCCCCAGTATCTGTGGGATTACCCTCAGTCCCCAGTATCTGTGGGATTACCCTCAGTCCCCAGTATCTGTGAGATTACCCTCAATCCCCAGTATCTGTGAGATTACCCTCAGTCCCCAGTATCTGTGAGATTACCCTCAGTCCCCAGTATCTGTGAGATTACCCTCAATCCCCAGTATCTGTGGGATTACCCTCAGTCCCCAGTATCTGTGAGATTACCCTCAGTCCCCAGTATGTGTGGGATTACCCTGAGGGCCTGATGAAAGGTCATTAACCTGCAATGTTAACTCTGTTTCTCTCTCCACAGATGCTGCCAGACCTGCCAATACTTATCCCTCAATCAACGTCACTAAAACAGATTATCTGGTCATTATCATATTGCTAAAGCAAAATACTGCGGATGCTGGAAATCTGAAATAAAAACAGAAAATGCTGGAAACACTCAGCAGGTCGGGCAGCACCTGTAGAAAGAGAAAAGAGTTAATGTTTCAGGTTGATGACTTTCGTCAGAACTGGAAAAAGTTAGAGATTTAACAGATTTTTAAGCAAGTGTAAGGGCAGGGAAAGGGGAGAGGGGAGGAAAGAACAAAAGGGAAGGTCTGTGATGGGATGGAAGGCAGGAGAGATTTAAAGACAAAAGGGATGATGGTGCAAAACAAAAGGAGATGGTAATGGGACAATTTAAGAAACAAAAGATGACTCTAGATGGGGTGTAAATGGCAATGGCAGTATCATCAACAGCTGCCATGTGAGAGGAAAAAAGGAAAAGGCTAGAAAAAATAGGGGTCGAGGTTATAGTCTGAAATTGTTGAACTCGATGTTGAGTCCAGAAGGCTGTAAAGTGCCTAATCGAAAGATGAGGTGCTGTTCCTCGAGCTTACTCTGAGCTTTGTTGGAACAGTGTAAGAAGCCAAGGACAGAGAGATCAGAGTGGGAGTGGAGCGGAGAATTAAAGTGACAGGAGACCGGAAACTCAGGGTCACGCTTACGGACTGAACGGAAGTGTTCCGCAAAGCAGTCACCCAATCTGCATTTGGTCTCCTGAATGTAGAGGACACCACATCGTGAGCAGCGAATACAGTATACTAAATTGCAAGAAGTACAAGTAAATCGCTGTTTCACCTGGAAGGAGTGTTTGGTGCCCTGGACAGTGGGAAGGGAGGAGGTGAAAAGGCAGGGGTTGCATCTCCTGTGCTTGCACGGAAAGGTGCCGTGGGAAGGGGAAGGGGTGTTGGGGTGATAGAGGAGTGGACCAGGGTGTCGCGGAGGGAGCGGTCCCTTCGAAATGCTGAAAGGGGAGGGGAAGATGTGTTTGGTGGTGGGATCACGCTGGAGGTGGCGGAAATGGCACAGGATGATCCGTTGAATGTGGAGGCTGGTGGGGTGAAAGGTGAGGACAAGGGGAACCCTATCATGGTTCCGGGAGGGAGGGGAAGGGGTGAGAGCAGAAGTGCGGGAAATAGAACTGTTGGAGGAGAAAATTATTAAAGAAATGTCGGAGAAGAAAAACTCATCCAGTTAATGAACTTTAAATTCGCTGACACAGGACTTTTCTGCAATGGATTGGCAGTCTGCCTTGTCAGACAACGTTGCAACATACAGGGCTCGAGATAACACTGTCACATAGACGAGGCTGATCACATCAATTGTATCCTGACGTTAATTGATTTACTATGCTTAACAATTGTATACATAAAATTGATTGGATTCTAATGACTATCACATGCTCATGTGAGCACGATGTAATCAATGATGGATGTATAAAATACTGTGCCCCAGAGTGACTTATTTGAGAGGTCGGTGACTGCACGTGGGTGCATCAATTCTCTCCCAGAGCGCTCTGAATAAAGTGTACTCCCGCATTTAACCGTGTAAATTGGTGTTTGAGTTTTATTGCTCAGTCGGGCTAAGTCGGGTAGCGCGTCGACTCTCCTTCACGGTTAGCCCGCTTAAGGCTCCGATTAGCCCCTACAACAATTGGCGCTGCGAGCAGGGTTACTGAGTACCGACACCCTGATCAAGTGTTAACGGGCTCAAGTAACCGAAAGAATCTGAGGGGATTTGCGAGAGTACACTTTATAGGGGTTTTGGTCCGGGTATTCTCGGAAGGCAGAGGGGGAACCGTTGTGAGTATTCTGCATTACACTGTCAAATTTTTGGGCCGTAGGTTAAAGGTACAGAGTAAAACCTGTGATAAAGTCTGCGGGCGGTGCTTGCGAGATCCGGAACTCCAGGCAACTAGACACGTCGGTAAACGAGTTCACGAGTCCAGAAGGACGGGAGAGTGAAGAGAGGCGGTGAGTGTTTACTGGAGAGTGTGATCGGAGAGCGGACGGGCGATGTCAGGTAAGGACATTAAGATGGGGCCCCCGGGGTCCCTTATTAATAGTTACATGACAGATAGACGTTCGCTGATAGACAGAATGCAGAAAGATGGCTGGGATGTTAGCCAGTCATTAGAGTCACAACGAGAGTGGGTACGTAAGCAAAAAAGGGAGAAAACCAAGAAAACGGGAGTTCTTTTGGTACACCAATTGGCGGGACTAATCGAGCAAGTAGATAAGGTCCGAGAGACTGAGAAGGCCAAAAACAGAGAAATAGCAGATTTAAAAAAGAAGATAGAAATACTAGAGGGAATAAATCAAGAACAAAGTAGAATGTGTCCCGGAAGGTGGACGGGGTGTAACACAGATCCACTCCCCCCGTACGGACTTTCCGGACCAACAGCCCCAACTGAAGAAACAGTTGGGGATACAACAGAAGAATATTTCGCGGCCCCCGTTAGAATGAGGGGCCAGCCTGGTGCCGCCGGGGCAAGGGCGGATTTTCAGCCTTTTACCCCGGGAGAAAGACAACAGATTTTGAAAGACCTGGGGAACTTACAAACACGAAGTGCCAACACCAAGTTCTGGGCAAACCTAGATATGGTTTGGCTGGGACACAGCCTCCACCTGCGTGACGTTCATCAGTTGGTCCGGGCAGCATGTCCGGTCGACCGATGGCGCCTCACGCAGACCACCCCCAATCAGGCCAATACGGATTATAAGACCGGTCGATGGACTGAACAATGTCCATTGGCAGATACAATAGACCGACAACAGGCTCCCTTTAATCTGTTTAAAACAGAAATCCAGCGGGTGTTAGGAGAGGCCCCAACTAATTGGAGTAAGATAACGTCCTGTAAGCAGCAAAAGGGCGAGGGGGCCTCCGAATATGGAGAAAGGCTGTTTATTGTTTATGGAGAGTCATCAGGCCAACCAGGGCCGGCAAGAACTGACCCCGCTTTCATTCAGGCCTTTAAAGATGGCTTGTCTCCCGCACACCAGGCTATCATCAAGATGGGCGTAGTAACAACCAGGAATTACGACGACCTAGTAGAGTGGGCTTGTGGGGTAGACGGGTTAAAAGCCAAAGAGGAAGGTACGGTCAAGGTTAAACAGGAAAGTGTAAGTGCGGTAAAACAGGCAGTGGGACCCAAGGGGGCATGTCATGGTTGCGGGAAGCCTGGACATTTTATTAGAGATTGTATGGCTAAGAAGACATGTACTTACTGTAATAAGAAGGGCCATACTGAGGCCACTTGTTTCAGTAAACATGGCAGACCTGAGACGACCCACGTCACCATGACCCCCGAAGAAAAGAGACAATATCAACAGTGGAAAGAGACACAGTGACAGTCAGCGGCCCCCGTAAAAAGAGACAAAGGAAGGATGTATGTGTCTGCACTAGTAGGGGGCCGACCGTGTGAGATGCTAGTGGACACCGGTGCCTCAGTATCCGTGACCAACCTTCCCATCCCGATAACGGACAGAAAGGTCTACATCACAGGGATTGGCGGTGATAAAACACCTGCCTTTCTGAGCACAACCCAATTGGTAGAAATAGATAACTTTTTCATCCCTATGCGATTTTACGTGTGTAAGAATAATGAGGGAACAATAATGGGAAATGACTTAATGAAAGAATACCAGGTATTAATTGATTGTGGTAAGAAGAAAATAACTTGGCCAAACTTGGACGGGCATAAAACTAGTATGCACTGTCTGACCAATAATACCACCAAAGTGGGAGTGGCTACAGCGGTAAGCCGGGACTGGCAAGTGGAAACCAATGGGTACGGGGACACGTGTGCCTCGGTACAAGGAGTATGGGCAAAAGATAAGTTAGACACAGGAATGGTTAAGATTGACCCCATTGTCGTCCCAGGACCCGAACACAAACCCCACCGACAATATCCCATTAAACCTGAAGCAAAGAACCAGGTAGTCAATATACACAGATAGCCGGTATGCCTTCGGGGTAGTGCATGACTACATGACAGCATGGGGACGTAGAGGGTATATAACCACAGGAGGTAACCCCATCAAACATCAGGGACGAATAGAGGCCTTGCTAGAAGCAAGCAAAAGACCTAAACAGGTGGCAGTTATCAAAATTAAGGCCCATCAGAAAGAACCAGACAAGACAAGCCCAGACTGGGACAGCCACCAGGGGAACCAGGCGGCTGATTGGGCAGCACAGGCAGCTCTAGAACAGGAGGAGATAAACGAAGTACTGGTGGGCAGCGTAGACAGCCCGGAGAACGAAATAAAGATCTGGGAAGTCCAAGACGAAGCATCAGACCGGAAAAGGAAACATGGGTAAGAAATGGAGCTGGAGTAGGATCCGATCGAGTCTGGCGAAAAGAAGGTAAAGTAGTAGCACCGGAGTGCATACAACAGACTCTGCTAGAGATACATCACGGTATTTCACATACAGGGAGAGAGGCAATGAGCTCCTTATTAAGTAAGGATTGGTGGTGGAAGGGGATGGGAAGAGACATCGCGAGGCACTGTCAGCGATGTATCACTTGTGCTCAGCATAATCCTGGCCGGCCTATTAAAATTAGAATGGGCCACCAGCCAAGACCCCGAGGTCCTTGGGAGCACATACAAATTGATTTTACGGGACCACTTCCCCAGTCCCACGGAAAAATATACTGCCTTGTGATAATTGACCAGTTCACAAGGTGGGTAGAAGCTTTCCCAACGCGGAATTGCACGGCCTTAACGGTAGCCAGAATCCTGGCCGAGGAAGTAATCCCGCGGTGGGGAGTGCCCTTGCAAATCGACTCTGACCAAGGAACGCACTTTACAGGGAGTGTAGTAAAGAATATTTGTCAGCTGATGGGGATCAAACAGAAGTTCCATATCCCTTACCACCCCCAGAGCTCGGGAATGGTTGAAAGAATGAATCGAACACTCAAAAACGCTTTAGCAAAGGCAATACAGGAATCTGGGAAAACATGGGTTGAGGTTTTACCCCTTATCCTAATGAAGTTACGAGCCACCACGAATCGTACGACAGGCCTGACCCCTTATGAACTAATGACAGGAAGGGCGATGCAATTACCAGAAGGCATCATAACAGGTGGGGCTGATGTGGGCCCCTTAAAGGACAGACTACGGCGTTATGTCTTAGAGCTTAGCACCCAACTGAAGGGGATGCGCCAAGCCGTACGAGACAATCAGGAACTTCAGGATCAGGCACAGGAGGGGGTCATGACACCCTCCGTGCCGTCAGCGGGCAGCAAAGTGATGCTGAAGGTCCTGCCTGACAAGCCAGGCTTCGCCCCAAAATGGAGCGGACCCTACGAAATTATAATTAGTGGTGATACCTGTGCCTGTCTGGACATAAGGGGGAAGGGAGTCTGGAAACATTGGACACAATTAAAAATAAGATGAACTAATGGGCGCTTCTTTGTGTTTCTTTTACCTACAGATCAAGCGACCCGTAAATGTCCAATTACCTTACCTGTTTGCATTCGTGCTTTGGCTTATTGCATTTGGTGTACTAACTACTGTGTTTTTATGTTTGTATGTTAATACAAGAGTGCTACCAGAAGCGGCAACGACGCGGTGATAGACAGTGCCTGCTTCCAAGTAAAAATGGGGATACCACTGTGTTTAATAGCGTTAACATGCATTGTTTCGGGAATGGAAAGGGGCTCCCGTAAGCGAAGAGAGCTCCAGGTGAATACCTTTGTATATATGTCGTATGAATACGTAAAGGAGACAGGGCAAAGTAGCTGTTGGGTGTGTAGTCATATTCCGATCCACAGTAAGGGTGGGATACCACTGCGGCCCATACCCCTGAATCTCACGGAACTAGCAGAATTTGCGCTTAATGACCAGAACAGCTATCATGACATCACGAGGGAGGAGTTCCGAGGTGGAGGGTACCCATTGGAACAATTTAAGGGATGTTACAAACCCAAGTACAACTCTAGTAAAGATCCACCCTTCTTCGCCCTAACAAACACAACCGGGGTCGGAAGACCCGTCGGGGAAATATGTTGGACAAGGAGTGTAAGTAGAGGGGTGAAGGTGAACCTAGAGGCAGGAAATAGTAATTGCACCCAAACCTTTGTGACATATGAGGAGGGGAACACGGCATTTGAAAGCTGGTGGTTTAATACCACTGGTCTGCTAAACTTAACGAGTAACCAACCGTGGAATGGGACCCGACGGGCCACAGATAGTCAGATGGGTTTCACTATCTTTCGGGCAAACATGGATATGACGGCCTACAATGGAACATATTTTATATGCGGGCACAAGGCGTACCCATGGCTGCCCAGAGATTGGACCGGGTCATGTTACCTGGGATACGTTATGCCTTATGTATACCATCTCAAATCCCTCACGGAGCACCATTGTTATCGAACCAGGCGAGGAATTACGGAGACTGAGCGATTCTTCGCCGTCGCCTTCCCCCACTGGGGGGTGGGTAAATTAGCACGGGAAATCATTAACAATGCCCAAATTCTCGAGAAGGTAGCCAACGACACCACAGAAGCCCTTGCAGAAATAAGCGCAGAAATGGTAGCCCTCAGGACAGTGGCCATGCAAAACAGGATGGCACTGGACTACCTGCTTGCAAAGGAAGGAGGCACTTGCGCGGTGATCGGGCAAGAGTGTTGTACTTACATCCCTGATAGTTCGGAAAACATCACCAACTTGGTAAATCACATGAAGGAAGAGATTAAGAAATTACACCGGGAACCGACACAGTCATGGCTAGAATGGTTGGGGCTAACAGAATGGGGCCCCTGGATTATGCACGTAATGGTTGTGATAGTGATGATATGTGTCGCTGTATGTTGCTTGATAACCTTGTTAAAGACATGTTGTAAGATTGCCACAACCCAGCTAATGTCAGTCAGCGCCGTACGGGAAGAGGAGCCGTTGCTCAAAGACGAAGAAAAGGAAGGATACACCGATCTCCAGCCCATGGAGGAAACGCATGACACCGTCGCCGGGGTAGCCAGCCCTCAAGAGATGAGCCAGTGGCTGTAGCGTCGACCCCGTGAAGAGGCACGGAGCAGTGGTTTCCTGGGGGCAAGAAGGTCGTGCCCCCGGACCAACAGAAGGGAGTGTTGGAGGAGAAAATTATTAAAGAAATGTCGGAGAAGAAAAACTCATCCAGTTAATGAACTTTAAATTCGCTGACACAGGACTTTTCTGCAATGGATTGGCAGTCTGCCTTGTCAGACAACGTTGCAACATACAGGGCTCGAGATAACACTGTCACATAGACGAGGCTGATCACATCAACTGTATCCTGACGTTAATTGATTTACTATGCTTAACAATTGTATACATAAAATTGATTGGATTCTAATGACTATCACATGCTCATGTGAGCACGATGTAATCAATGATGGATGTATAAAATACTGTGCCCCAGAGTGACTTATTTGAGAGGTCGGTGACTGCACGTGGGTGCATCAATTCTCTCCCAGAGCGCTCTGAATAAAGTGTACTCCCGCATTTAACCGTGTAAATTGGTGTTTGAGTTTTATTGCTCAGTCGGGCTAAGTCGGGTAGCGCGTCGACTCTCCTTCACGGTTAGTCCGCTTAAGGCTCCGATTAGCCCCTACAACAGAACGGACACGGTCAAGGGCCGTGTCAACCACAGTAGAGGGGAATCCTCGGTTGAGGAAAAAGGAAGCAATATCAGAAGCACTGGTATAGAAGGTGGCATCGTCAGAGCAGATGCAGCGGAGACTGAGAAACTGGGAGAGTGGAATAGAGTCCTTACAGGAAGCGGGGTGGGAGGAATTGTAGTCCAGGTAGCTGTGGGAGTCAGTGGGCTTATAGTGAATGTTTGTCAATAGCCTAGCCCCAGAAATGGAGACAGAGAAATCGAGGAAGGGAAGGGAAGAGTCGGAGATGGACCATGTGAAGGTGAGGGAAGGGTGGAAATTGGAAGCAAAGTGAATGAAATTTTCTAGTTCAGGGTGAGAGCAGGAAACGGCACAGATACAGTCATCAATGTAGCAGAAAAAAACATGAGGTAGGGGACCTGAGTAGGACTGGAACAAAGAATGTTCCACATATCCCAAGAAAAGGCAGGCATAGCTGGGACCCATGCGGGTTCCCATAACAACACCTTTAATTTGGAGGAAGTGAGTGGAGTCAAAGGAGAAGTTGTTCAATGTGAGAACAAGTTCAGCCAGGCGGAGGAGGGTGGTGGCAGATGGGGACTGGTTGGGCCTCTGTTCAAGGAACATAAGAACATAAGAACATAAGAAATAGGAGCAGGAGTAAGCCAAACGGCCCCTCGAGCCTGCTCCGCCATTCAATAAGATCATGGCTGATCTGATCCTAACCGCCAATCTACTATCTATCACAGAACCATCTCCTGCATCTAACAGAATTGCACACACGAAATAGGAGCAGAATCAGGCTACACAGTCCCTGGGCCTGCTCCACTACCCACAGGGCCATGACCGATCCGAACCTAGACTCATGTCCAAATTCCTGCCCGCTCCCCGTAACCCTTAATGCCCTTTACTTCCAGGAAACTGTCTATTTCTGTTTTAAATTTAATTAATGTTGTAGCTTCTACAGCTTTTTGTGGCAGCATATTCCATGGACCTACCACCCTCTGAGTGAAGTAGTTCCTCCTCATCTCAGTTTTGAAAGAGCAGCCCCTTATTCTAAGACTATGTCCCCTAGTTCTCGTCTCACCCGTCATCGGGAACATCCTCCCCGCATCCACCCGATCCAACCCCTTCACAATCTTATATGTTTCAATAAGATCGCCTCTCATTCTTCTGAACTCCAATGAGTAGAGTCCCAATCTACCCAACCTCTCCTCATATGACCACCCCCTCATCCCCGGGATTAACCGAGTGAACCTTTTTTGCACTGCCTCGAGAGCAAGGATGTCTTTCCTTAAGTAAGGACACCAAAACTGTATGCAGTATTCCAGGTGCGGTCTCACCAATACCTTGTACAACTGAAGCAATACCTCCCTATTTTTATATTCTATCCCCCTAGCAATGAAAGCCAACATTCCATTTGCCTTCTTAATCACTTGCTGCACCTGCATACTAACCTTTTGAGTTTCGTGCACCAGGACCCCCAGATCCCTTTGCACTTCAGTACTCTCCAGTTTCTTGCCATTAAGATAATAAATTGCTCTAGGATTTTTCCTGCCAAAGTGCATCACCTCACACTTTCCAGTGTTGTATTCCATCTGCCAAATCTCTGCCCACTTACTTAGCCTGTCTATGTCCCCTTGCAGGTTTTTTATGTCCTCCTCACTCACTACTTTCCCTCCCATCTTAGTATCATCTGCAAATTTTGATATGTTACACTTGGTCCCTTCCTCCAAATCGTTAATATAGATTGTGAAGAGTTGGGGACCCAGCACTGACCCCTGTGGAACACCACTAGTTACTGATTGCCAGTCTGAGAATGAACCATTTATCCCAACTCTTTGCTTTCTGTTAGATAGCCAATCCTCTATCCATGCCAGAATATTACCCCCAATCCCGTGATTTTTTACCTTAAGCAATAATCTTTTGTGTGGCACCTTGTCAAATGCCTTTTGGAAGTCTAAATACACTACGTCCACTGGTTCCCCTTTATCCACTCTATATGTTACTTCCTCAAAGAACTCCAGCAAATTTGTCAAACATGACTTCCCCTTCGTAAAACCATGCTGACTTTGTCCTATTAAATTATGATTATCCAAATGTCCTGTTACTGTTTCCTTAATAATGGACTCCAAAATTTTACCTACCACAGATGTTAGGCTAACCGGTCTATAGTTACCAGCCTTCTGTCTACTGCCCTTTTTAAATAAGGGTGTTACATTAGCAGTTTTCCAGTCTGCCGGGACCTTAGCGGAATCCAGGGAGTTTTGAAAAATTATTACCAATGCATCTACAATCCCTACCGCCACTTCCTTCAAGACTCTAGGATGTAAGCCATCAGGTCCAGGTGATTTATCCGCCTTGAGTCCCATTATTTTACCGAGTACCACTTCCTTAGTGATTTTGATCGTGTTTAGCTCCTCTCCCCCTATAGCCCCCTGTTTGTCCAGTGTTGGGATATTCTTAGTGTCCTCTACTGTAAAGACTGATACAAAATATTCATTCAGTGTTTTTGCCATCTCCATATTTCCCACCATTAATTTCCCGGTCTCATCCTCTAAGGGACCAACATTTACTTTAGCCACCCTTTTTCTTTTTATATAACTATAAAAACTCTTACTATCTGTTTTTATATTTTTTGCTAATTTACTTTCATAATCTATCTTCCCTTTCTTAATCAATCTTTTTGTTATTTTTTGCTGCCTTTTAAAGTTTTCCCAATCCTCTGTCCTCCCACTAGATTTCGCTACCTTATATGCCCTTGTTTTTAGTCGAATACTATCCTTAATTTCTTTACTTAGCCACGGATGACTGTCCTTTCTTTTACACCCTTTTCTTTTCAGTGGAATATATTTTTTTTGGAAGTTGTAAAATAACTCCTTGAATGTACACCACTGATCATGTGTCGTCTTACCCTTTAATCTATTTTCCCAATCCACTCTACTCAATTCCGCTCGCATACCTTCATAGTCTCCTTTATTCAAGCTTAGCACGCTTGTTTGAGATCCAACCTTCTCACCCTCTAATTGAATATGGAATTCAACCATGTTATGGTCACTCATTCCAAGGGGATCCTTTACTAGGACATTTTTAATTAATCCTGTCTCGTTACACAGGACCAGATCTAAGGTTGCTTGCTCCCTGGTCGGTTCAGTTACATACTGCTCAAGAAACCCATCCCTAATACACTCAATGAACTCATCCTCAAGGCAGCCCTGCCCCATTTGATTTGTCCAATTAATATGATAGTTAAAATCCCCCATAATTATAGATGTTCCCTTATTACATGCCTCAACTATTTCCTGATTGATACTCCGTCCAATAGAGTTGCAACTGTTCGGAGGCCTATAGACTACGCCCACTAATGTTTTTTTCCCCTTATTATTCCTTATCTCCACCCAAACTGTTTCATTATCATGATTTTTTGACCCAATATCATTACTCTGTATTACAGTGATTCCTTCCTTTATTAACATAGCCACCCCACCTCCCCTTCCTTCCTGCCTGTCCTTCCTGATCGTTAAATAACCTGGTATGTTTAATTCCCAGGCATTGTCACCCTGCAGCCATGTTTCTGTAATGGCCACAATATCATAACCATATGTAGTTATTTGTGCCATTAACTCGTCTATTTTGTTACGAATGCTACGTGCATTCAGATAGAGAACTTTCAAATATGCTTTGTGGCACTTAGTTCCTGCTTTTTCACTTTTTACCAGTTTACCTTTTACTCCACACACTCTGTCCCTTCCTGCCACGCTCTGATTTGTGATTCCCCTACTGCTACCTATGTCTATGACCCTCTCTGTTGTCATTTTTATTTTTTGCTCTCTTGAAACCTCCCCCCCACTAATTAGTTTAAAGCCCTGTTTCATTATCATGAAGAAGCGGAGCACCCTCAGGCCATCCTGGTGGGCATGGCAGTGTAGAGGGATTGGACGTCCATAGTGAAAAGGAGATGGTTGGGACCAGCAAACTGGAAACTGTTAAATTAGCGGAGTACGTCGGAAGAGTCGCAGATATAGGTGGGAAGAGACTGGACAAGGGGAGAAAAAATAGAGTTGAGATAGGAAGAGATAAGTTCTGTGGGCCAAGAACAGGCTGAAATGATGGGTCTACCAGAGCAATCAAGTTTGTGGATCTTGGGAAGGAGGTAGAAGTGGGCTGTGCGGGATTGGGGAACTAGGAGGTTGGCAGCTGTGGAGGGAAGATCTCCAGAGGAGATGAGGTCAGTGACAGTCTTGGGAACGATGGCTTGTTGTTCAGTAGTGGGATCATGGTCCAGGGGGAGGTAGGAAGAGGTATCCGAGAGTTGGTGTTCAGCCTCCATTAGGTAGAGGTCAGTTCGCCTAACAACAACAGCGCCACCCTTGTCAGCAGGTTTAATGACAATGTTGGGGTTGGATCTGAGAGAATGGAGTGCTGCAAATTCAAAGGGAGGTAGGTTGGAGTGAGTGAGGGGAGCAGAGAAATTGAGACGGCCGATGTCATGCCGGCATGTTCGCAATGAAAAGATCTAGAGAGGTTAAGAGGCTAGAGGGAGACAGTTGGGAGAAAGGGCCAGCTGTGTGGGGGGAAGACTCCTGGCCAAAGAAGTGGGCACAGAGATGAAGTCGACGGAAAAAGAGCTTGGCATCATGCCAAGCTCGAAATTCATTGAGGTGGGAGGCGAAAGGGGATGAAGCTCAGGCCTTTGGTAAGGACTGATCGTTCGGGGTCAGAGAGGGGAAGGCCAGAGGAGATAGTGAAAACACGGCAGGGGGTGAGATTGGAAGAAGGGATGGGGTCAGAGGAAAGTGAAGTAGAAGAAGGTTCCGGAGAGGCGTTGGTGTCTAAGAGTTGTTGAAGCTTACGAACCTTGACACCTGAAAGGCAGAAAAAAGTTTTTTGTTAAAGCGCTGGATGAGACGAAAGATGAAATGGAACTGCGGACCAGGACAGCTTTGAGATAGAATGAGTTGGTGCTGAAGAGAGAGGTGGAGAGTGTGCATGTGGCGGCACGTGGCGTTGAGTGTAATTCCACAAGAAACCAACAGAGGTCTCCTGACGGAATTGCCAGCATTTTCCTGCACAGCTGGACGCAAAGACACTTTATTTTATTTCGATGTCTCTAAGATGACAGAAAACGATAGAAAACGGTGTCTGTTGGTTTCAGTAACTTTTAGAAATAGATTAAACCCATAAATTTAGCATAATGACTGTAAATCAATGAGCAGGACAGTCGCTGGAGACTGGTTGCTAATTTATGCAGATTAGGTGCCTGCTGGGTAATGGCAGAACGACAGAAATTGTATTTCTTTTTCACACAATTATAATTATATTTACAAAGGGTGATTTGTATATTGTATATATAGTGGATTCCGCACTGGACGCTGTAAATGGGCGAGAAGCGGGTGGGAGCTCAGCCTCTGTTAAAGGGGGTTTGCTGAGGGTGGAGAGCGGTGTGGCGGCCAGTGTCAAGTAAGACTATACTTTTAGGGATCATTTCTATAGTTTTTAACTTGAGAAATGTGTTCTGAAGTGTCTGGTCTCACTAACCACGAGGAGGAGTTAAAGCGTTTCCTTCTGAGCGTGAAGCGGGCTGCGAGTGTTGCTTTGTGCAAGAGCTTGTGGCCATTGATGACCGTTCCCTTCTCTCTGTCTGGGAGCTGTGGAGGGAGGAAACGCATTCTGAGTGGTTAGTTTTTTGAAAGCTGAAAAATAAGATCACATTTTCTTTTGTGAAAACCAACTCTTGACTTTACTCTGGCTGTAATTCAAGCTCTATTCCAACGCACGCGTTTGAGCGGCCGGTTCAAATCCCACTGCCGCCAACGGCTTCCTCGCGGCGCGTGTCCGTGTGCGCTCCGGCAACGGGCGTCCACTGCTGAGGGGTTCCTTCGAAGCTATTGTTCAAGTGAATGATGATGATGAAGTAAACTTCATTCTAGGTTGTTTAAAAAAAAATCGTGATTGTCACAATTGTACAAATTTGAAATCAATTTAATGGATGCGGTTGTTTGTCGTGTTGAATGGGCGGAGGCTGGGTGCAGAGCCGCCCCTTGGCCGGCTTTCGGTCCCACACTCGGATTGTTTCTGACATGGGCTCTCCGGCAATTTCTGGTGTCAACCTTGGCACAGTGGGAAGCACTCGCGTCTGGGTTCAAACCCCACTCCAGGGCCTTGAAAAAAAAATCCAAGCCGACACTCCCAGTGCAGTGCTGAGGGAGCGCAGCACTGTCGGAGGGGCAGTACTGAGGGAGCGCAACACTGTCGGAGGGGCAGTACTGAGGGAGCGCGGCACTTGCCGGAGGGGCAGTGCTGAGGGAGCGCTGCACTGTCAGAGGGGTAGTACTGAGGGAGCGCGGCACTGGCCGGAGGGGCAGTACTGAGGGAGCGCGGCACTGTGCTGCACTGGCCGGAGGGGCGGTACTGGGCTCCGCTGCACTGTCGGAGGGGCAGTGCTGAGGGAGCTGCACTGTCGGAGGTGCCATCTTTCTGTTGAGCCATTAAACTGGGACCCTGTCTGTCCTCCAGTGGGTGCAAAAGATTCCGCGGCACTATTTCGCTGAAGAGCAGTGGAGTTCTCCCCGGTGTCCTCAGCGAGATTTATCCCTCCAGTAACAGCACTAATACAGATTATCTGGTCATGTATCTCTTTGCTGTTTGTGGAATCTTGCTTTGTACATTTTGGTAGTAATTGTGACTTTCGGCCCATCGAGTCCTTGCCGGCTCTCTAGAGCAATCCAGTCAGTCCCATTTCCCCGCTCTATACCTGTAGCCCTGCAAGTTTATTTCCCTCAAGTGCCTATCCAGTCTCCCCTTGAAAACATCGAGTGTCTCTGTTTCCACCACTTCCGTTGGCAGTGAGTTCCAGGTCCTCCCCACGCGCAGCGTAAAAAAAGTTTTTCCTCACATCCCCCCTGTATCTCTTGCCCAAAACCTTAAATCTGTGTCCCCTAGTCTTTGTACCATCAACTAGTGGGAACAGCCTTTCCCCGTCTAGCCTATCCAAACCCGTCCTAATCCTTTGCTCTAATGAAAAGAAATCCAGCTTCTCCAACCTGTCCTTGTAGCTAAGATCCCCCATCCCCGGAACCATTCTGGTAAATCTCCTCTGCACCCTCTCAAGGGCCTTCACATCCTTCCTAAAGTGTGGTGACCAGAACTGGACGCAATACTCCAGTTGTGGCCTAACTAGCATCCGCAGTATTTTGCTATTGTATCAGCGCTTTATACAGGTTCAGCATAACTTCACTACTTTTGTACTCAATACCTCTATTTATGAAGCCCAAGATCCCATATGCTTTGCTAACCACTCTCTCAATATGTCCTGCCACCTTCAGGAACCTATGCACATTAATTCCCAGGTCCCTCTGTTCCTGCACACCCTTTAAAACTGTGCCATTAAGTGTATATTGCCTCTCCCTGTTCCTTCTGCCAAAATGCATCACCTCACACTTCTCTCTATTAAATTCCATCTGCCACTTGTCTGCCCATTCTGCTAGCCTTTCAATGTCCTGTTGCAGTCGATTGGTATCATCCTCACTGTTTGCCACACCCCCAAGTTTGGTGTCATTGGCAAATTTAGAAATTCTACTCTGTATTCCAATATCCAGGTCATTTATATATATCAAAAAAAGCAGTGGCCACAGCACAGACCCTTGGGGAACACCACTGTCTACCATCCTCCAGTCTGAAAAACAGCAATTTACCACAACTCGCTGTTTTCTGTCCTTAAGCCAATTCCTTATCCAAGCTGCCACTGACCCACCTATTCCATGAGCCTCAATTTTGTTAACCAGCCTTCTATGTGGTACTTTGTCAAATGCCTTCCTAAAATCAATGTAGACAACATCCATTGCATTCCCTTCATCAATCCTCCCTGTTACTTCATCAAAAAATTCAATTAGATTTGTCAAACACGATCTGCCTTTTACAAATCCGTGTTGGCTCCTTAATTAGCTTAAACCTCTCCAAGTGCCCGTTAATTTTTCCCTTGATTATAGTATAGCGAACAAGGCAGATGAGCTGAGGGCATAGGTAGGTACTTAGGACTATGATATTATAGCTATTACAGAGATGTGGCTGAAAGAGGGGCATGTATGGCAGCTCAACATTTCTGGTTACAGGATTTTCAGACGGGATAGAGAGGGAGGTAAAAAGGGAGGGGGGGTCGCGGTGTTGATGAAAGAAACTATTACAGCTGTGAGGAGGGATGATATGTTGGAGGGATCATCAAATAAGGCCATATGGGTTGAATTGAAAAACAAAAAGGGGCGATTACACTGCTGGGAGTGTACTATAGACCCCCAAATAGTGAGAGGGAGATAGAAGAGCAAATATGTAGACAAATTTCTGAGAAGTGCAAAAACTATAGGGCAGTAATAGTAGGGGATTTCAACTACCCCAATATTAACTGGGATAAAATTAGTGTGAAGGGTATTGAGGGTGCAGAATTCCTAAAATACATCCAGGAGAACTTTTTTAGCCAGTATGTAGCAAGCCCAACAAGGGAGGGGGCGGTTCTGGACTTAGTTTTAGGGAATGAAGCTGGGCAGGTAGAAGGCGTATCAGTGGGGGAGCATTTTGGTGCTAGTGACCATAATTCAGTTAGATTTAAGGTAGTTATGGAAAAGGACAAGGATAGACCAGGAATTAAAATTCTGAATTGGGGAAAGGCAAATTTTGCTAAGCTCAGAGGGGATTTAGCCATAGTGGACTAGAAACAGCTACTTGAAGGTAAATCAGTGTCAGAGCAGTGGGAGGCATTCAAGGAGGAGATCCGGAGGGTTCAGACCAAATATGTGCCCTTAAAGAAAAAAGGTGGGACTAACAAATCTAGAGCTCCCTGGATGTCTCGGGACATACAGGGTAGGATAAAGGAAAAAAAGGGAGGCGTATGACAGATACCGAGGGCTAAATACTGCAGAATCTTTAGAGGAGTCTAGGGGTGCAATTAAAAAGGATATTAGGAAAGCAAAGAGAGAGCATGAAAAATTCTTGGCAAGTAAAATCAAGGCAAACCCAAAGATGTTTTATAAATATATTAAGAGTAAGATGATAACTAAAGAAAGGGTAGGGCCTATTAGAGATCATGAGGGTAATCTATGTGTGGAGGTGGGAGACGTCGGTAGGGTTCTTAATGAATACTTTGCGTCTGTTTTCACAAAGGAGAGGGGCGAAGCAGACGTTGTTATCGAGGAGGAGTGTGAAATATTAGATGAAATAAACATAGTGAGAGAGGAAGTATTACGGGGTTTTGCAGCTTTAAAAGTGGATAAATCCCGAGGCCCGGATGAAATGTATCCCAGGCCGTTAAGCGAAGCAAAAGAGGAAATAGCAGAGGTCCTGACCATCATTTTCCAATTTTCTCTGGCTTCAGGTGTGATGCTGGAGGACTGCTAATGTGGTACCCTTGTTTAAAAAGGGAGAAAAGGATAGACCGAGTAATTACAGGCCAGTCAGCCTAACCTCGGTGGTGGGAAAATTATTGGAAAGAACTCTGAAGGACAGGATAAATCTTCATTTAGAAAGACATGGATTAATCAAGGATAGTCAGCACGGATTTGTTAAGGGAAGGTCGTGTCTGACAAACTTGATTGAATTTTTTGAGGAGGTAACAAGGAGGGTAGATGAGGGTAGTGCGTTTGATGTAGTGTATATGGACTTTAGCAAGGCTTTTGATAAGGTTCCACATGGCAGACTGATCACTAAGTTAAAAGTCCATGGGATCCAGGGCAAAGTGTCAAGTTGGATTCAAAACTGGCTCGGAGGCAGGAAGCAGAGGGTAATGGTTGATGGGTGTTTTTGTGACTGGAAGGCTGTTTCCAGTGGGGTTCCGCAGGGCTCAGTACTAGGTCCCTTGCTTTTTGTGGTATATATCAATGATCTAAACTTGAATATAGGGGGTATGATTAAGAAGTTTGCAGATTATACTAAAATCGGCTGTGTGGCTGATACTGAAGAAGGAAGCTGTAGACTGCAGGTAGATATCAATAAATTGGTCAGGTGAGCAGAACAGTGGCAAATGGAATTCAATCCGGAGAAGTGTGAGGTAATGCATTTGGGGAGGGCTAACAAGGAAAGGAAATACACATTAAATGGTAGGACACTGAGTAGTGTAGAGGAACAAAGGGACCTTGGAGTGCATGTCCACAGATCCCTGAAGGTAGCAGGCCAGGTAGATAAGGTGGTTAAGAAGGCATACGGAATGCTTGCCTTTATTAGCCGTGGCATAGAATACAAGAGCAGGGGGGTTAAGCTTCAACTGTATAAAACACTAGTTAGGCCTCAGCTAGAGTACTACGTGTAGTTCTGGTCACCACATTACAGGAAAGATGTAATTACACTAGAGAGGGTACAGAGGAGATTTATAAGAATGTTTCCAGGAGTAGAGAATCTTAGCTATGAGGAAAGACTGGATAGGCTGGATCTGTTTTCCTTGGAACAGAGGAGGCTGAGGGGAGACCTTATTGAGGTGTATAAAATTATGAGTGGCCTAGATAAAGTGGATAGAAAGGACCTATTTCCCTTAGCAGAGGGGTCAAAAACCAGGGGGCACAGATTTAAGGTAATTGGTGGAAGGTTTAGAGGGGATTTGAGGGGAAATTTCTTCACCCAGAGGGTTGTGGGGGTCTGGAACTCACTGCCTGAAAGGGTGGTAGAGGCAGAAACCCTAACCACATTTAAAAAGTACTTGGATGTGCACTTGGGATGCTGTAACCTGCAGGGCTACGGACCAAGAGCTGGGAAGTGGGATTAGGCTGGATAGCTTTGTTGGCCGGCGCGGACACGATGGGCCGAAATGGCTTCATTCCGTGCTGTAACTTTCTATGATTCTATTATTGTTTCTAAAACTTTACCAACCATTGATGTTAAACTGACCGGCCTGCAGTTACTAGGATTGTCCTTACACGTCTACGGCCGCAGAAACGCCTGTCTGCTCCCCTAACTATCGAATCCCCTACCACTATTGCTCTTCCATTCTTCTTCCTCCCTCACTGTGCAGCTGAGCCACCCGTGGTGCCGTGGACTTGGCTCTGGCTCCCCAGAGGAACCATCGCCCCCACCAGTACTCAGAACAGAATACTGGTTGGAGAGCACGATGCACTCCGGGGACTCCTGCACTGCCTGCCTGGTCCTCCTCTTCTGTCTGGCGGTCACCCATTCCCTCTTTGCCTCCACACTCTTAAGCTGCGGGGTGGCCACCTCCTAGAAACCCGGAGCTCGAGTTGCTGCAGCTGTGACATTTCCTGCACATGTGGTCGTCCAGGCTACGCAAAGTGTCCAGGACTTCCCACATCGCACAGGATGTGCAAATCATGGGACTGAGCTGTCCTGCCAGGCCTCTAGTTATTAGATTACTTAACTAAAGTTTTTAGTATACTCCTCTGCCCTTAGTTAAAGACTAAAAGACAACAGACCAAAAAAAGTTATACTCACCGGCCCCGAATCTGAATAGCAAAGAAAAACTTTGTGACCTTTACCAACCAATCAGTTACCAGCTATCCTGTGACGTCACTCCTTGTGTTTTTTCCCCCTCGCTGTTGCCGCTGTCGGTGAGTCTGGCCCTCGCTCATTTTCCTGCGAGGTAATAACCAGCTTACCTGCGACGTCACACTTTGATTTTTTTTGTTATTGAATTGGAGCCTCGCTGCTCCTCCCCTGCTGGCTCTGCCCTCAGGCCTCCTCTCAGAACGCTCTTTATTCTGCTCCCGCTGCCGCTCCGGTTCCGCCCAGGTCCGCTGGCTCTGCTCTCAGGCCTCCTCTCGGAACGCTCTTTATTCTGCTCCCGCTGCCGCTCCGGTTCCGCCCAAGTCCGCTGGCTCTGCTCTCAGGCCTCCTCTCGGAACGCTCTTTATTCTGCTCCCGCTGCCGCTCCGGTTCCGCCCAAGTCCGCTGGCTCTGCTCTCAGGCCTCCTCTCGGAACGCTCTTTATTCTGCTCCCGCTGCCGCTCCGGTTCCGCCCAGGTCCGCTGGCTCTGCTCTCAGGCCTCCTCTCGGAACGCTCTTTATTCTGCTCCCGCTGCCGCTCCGGTTCCGCCCAGGTCCGCTGGCTCTGCTCTCAGGCCTCCTCTCAGAACGCTCTTTATTCTGCTCCCGCTGCCGCTCCGGTTCCGCTCAGGTCCGCTGGCTCTGCTCTCAGGCCTCCTCTCAGAACGCTCTTTATTCTGCTCCCGCTGCCGCTCCGGTTCCGCCCAAGTCCGCTGGCTTTGCATTGAAATTCTGCTAATAACTCGCTGATATCCAAAAGTAACCTTTGCATTTGCATGGTACAGCCCACCAGGGTGGGTCGGACCCAAGATTTTGCCGGGAGGAAGCTTGTTGGTCGTGCCACTGTTTGCCGTGTTGAATGGGCGGAGGCAGGAAGTGGTCCGAGCTGGGGAATTCCAACTTGCCTCGTTCATGGGCTGAGCCAGGAACCATATCCTATGCATCAGATTGCAGCACGAAATTGGAGAGCGAAGGCGGCTGACAGGTTCCTGGGAAAGACATAGGGGTGTTGATCAATCTCAATGTTTTGAGGGGTCATAACCCCCTGACACCCCTCCCCAGCTGGGCCACTGGGTTCACTGTGGTGAATTCATTTTCCAGCCCTATAGCTTTAGTGACGTAGAATGACAGATCTGACCCTTATTGATTCACAGCTGAACTTATTTTATTCTGAGAGACAAGTTTCACTCATCCTTGGCCTGGCCACAAGGGTGCGGTGTTGGTTGATCGGTGTGGTCCTGCAGAAGGGTGACTGCCATCTGGTGACCAAATACAGAATGGCACCACTGGCAGGTGTGTCAAACCTGGACCATCCCCAGCTGAAGGGCCCAGTATAATATTTGAGGCCCTAAAAGTGTCAAAACCTACTCATCATGTTATTAAAATTAACATAATGGCCCATATTTTGCGGCCCCTATGGGTGCGTATACGCCCATAAGGGTCACGCAAGTTCCGGGTTTTTGTGCGCAAAGCGCATGCACGAAAACCCAAAACTTGACATCATCCACATCCCCGGGAAAAGGGCATCCGCGGGCGGAGAGTTGGGCCATTTGCCCAGCGAATGCCCATGAAATTCTTATGCCTGGTAACCTGCCGATCTGCCCAAAATGGCAGCTGCCACGGAACCCGGCGGAAGCGAATTGGCCGTCATTTCTTCTTCAAAACGGGCCTTAACAGCCGGCGCTAAACCCCCGAATTTCTAGGCCAATGTGTCCAAATAGGGTGAGGTGCAGCTGCTTTTGTTTTTTGCACAACACCAGAATGCTTTTCGATCATTGCTGCAGCCCCATCAGTGTTGACCCCAGTGCAATTTGTCCAGCTGATTTCTGCTGAAGTCATGAAATCATCCAACAATTTGAAAATATCGTCTGACTTTGGTGTTGTCTTGAGCTCCTTGCAAGTCTTCTTTTATTTCCTTATTCCACACAGACCGAACATAGGCGAGTAAATGAGACATTTTAGAAATGCCTGTGGATTCATCAAGTTGTATAGCAAAGTCATTGTCACGCAGCCGATCAACGCACTGCAAAACTATATCTTCTGACATTAAACCAATCCGTCGTTTGACTGTGTTATTTGATAACGGTATTTTTTCCAGTTCCTTGGCTTTCTGCTATCTAAACAGGCTCGTTTTGTCCCCACTGGGTCAGACTGGACTAAAATTTCAGGTTCACATCCTCCATTTCAGAAACAGAACTTCCCTCTTATTTCGATACAACGCGGCGGTGAAAGCCAGCAACTTGAATTAACAGCACCAGTATTGGCTGAGCCAGATGGCACATGAGAGAAATGGAGAAATAAACAAGGCCCAGAGCGACTTTACCCACCCAGCCTCATTGCCATGAATCCTTTCCTCCTTCCCAACCCTTTCGCAAATAGCCAGCAGTATCTCAAAGGACACAAAGGTCTATCCGTCCGTCAGAGAAGCGCATGGCCATGAATATAAAGCTCCCAGTCCGAGGTACAAGGAAAATTGTGATAACACCTTCAGCTATTTTATTAACTCAGACTAAAGACATTGAAGGAGAGCGTCACACTGGATCCTGATTATTACGGCCTTGTGCAGGCCCAGAGCCTGGAAAGTCTCTTTCTGTCCCCCGTCCAAGGCCACGATTCACGCGCACTCTCTCTATTGAGGGCGCTCCCTCCCCATCTCAAACACCAGGAAAAATACAGTCTCTTTTCAAACATGCAAGCGGCTTCCAACCAAAACGGGTCTTTTTCAGGATGGCAGGCTGTGACTAGTGGGGTACCGCAAGGATCGGTGCTTGGGCCCCAGCTATTCACAATCTATATCAATGATTTGGATGAGGGGACTAAATGTAACATTTCCAAATTTGCTGATGATACAAAGCTAGGTGGCAATGGCAGTTGTGAAGAGGCTTCAAGGGGATCTTGACAGGCTCAGTGAGTGGGCGAGAACATGGCAGATGGAATATAATGTGGATAAATGTGAAGTTATCCATTTTGGTAGAAAAAACAGAAAGGCAGAGTATTTCCTAAATGGTGAAAGATTGGGGAAAGCAGATGCTCAAAGGGACCTGGGTGTCCTTGTACATGAGTCACTGAAAGTGAATGTGCAGGTGCAGCAAGCCATTAGGAAGGCAAATGGTATGCTGGCCTTCATTACAAGAGGATTTGAGTACAGGAGTAAAGAAGTCTTACTCCAATTATATAGGGCCTTGGTGAGACCACACCTGGAGTACTGTGTACAATTTTGGTCGACCCAATCTCTCCTCATTTGTCATTCCTGCCATCCCAGGAATCAGCCTTGTGAATCTTCGCTGAACTCCCTCCATGGCAAGAACATCCTTCCTCAGATAAGGCGACCAAAACTGCACACAATACTCAAGGTGTGGTCTCACCAAGGCCCTGTACAACTGCAGCAGGACATCCCTGTTCCTATACTCAAACCCTTTCGCTATGAAGGCCAACATACCATTTGCCTTCTTCACCGCCTGCTGCACCTGCATGCTTACCTTCAGCGACTGGTGCACAAGGACACCCAGGTTTCGTTGCACTTCCCCTTCTCCCAATCTATTGCCATTCAGATAATAGTCTGCCTTTCTGTTTTTGACACCAAAGTGGATAACCTCGCATTTATCCACGTTATATTGCATCTGCCACGCTTCTGCCCACTCACCCAACCTGTCCAATTCATCCTGGAGTTTCTCGGTATCCTCCTCGCAGCACACACTCCCACCCAGCTTTGTGTCATCTGCAAACTTGGAGATATTACATTTAGTTCCCTTATCTAGATCATTAATGTATATTGTGAATAGCTGGGGTCCAAGTACCGATCCCTGCGGTACCCCACTAGTCACTGCTTGCCACTCGGAAAAAGACCCATTAATTCCTACTCTTTGCTTTCTGTCCGCCAACCAGTTCTCTATCCAAGTCAATACCTTGCCCCCAATCCCATGTGCCTTAACTTTACACGCTAATCTCTTATGCGGGACCTTATCGAAAGCCTTTTGAAAGTCCAAATACACCACATCTACTGGTTCTCCCTTATCTATTTTCCCAGTTACATCCTCAAAAAATTCCAATAGATTAGTCAAGCACGATTTACCTTTTGTAAATCCATGTTGACTTTGTCCGATCCTGTCACTGTTTTTCAAATGCTCAGCTATTACATCCTTTATAATGGACTCTAGCATTTTCCCCACTACCGATGTCAGGCTTACCGGTCTGTAATTCCCCGCTTTCTCTCTACCACCCTTTTTGAACAGTGGGGTAACATTAGCTACCCTCCAATCCATGGGTACAGTTCCAGATTCCATCGAATGTTGGAAGATGATCAGCAATGCATCTACTATTTCTAGGGCCACTTCCTTAAGTACCCTAGGATGTAGATTATCAGGCCCTGGGGATTTATCGGCCTTCAATCCCATCAATTTCCCTAACACCATTTCCCTGCAAATACTGATTTCTTTCAGTTCCTCTCTTTCATCAGACCGTATGTTCTCCAACATCTCTGGGAGGTTATTTGTGTCCTTTGTGAAGACAGAACCAAAATATGCATTTAATTGGTCTGCCATTTCTTTGTTCCCCATTATAACTTCCCCCGCTTCTGACTGCAAGGGACCTACACTTGATTTCACTAATCTTTTTCTCTTCACATATCTATAAAAACTCTTACAGTCAGTTTTTATGTTCCCTGCAAGCTTACTTTCATATTCTATTTCCCCTTCTTAATTAATCCCTTTGTCCTCCTTTGTTGAATCCTAAACTGCTCCCAATCTTCATTGTTTTTTCTGGCCAATTTATATGCCCTCTCCTTGGATCTCATGCTATCTCTAATTTCTCTTGTTAGCCACGGTTGAGTCACCCTTTTTGTTTTATTCTTATGCCACACTGGGATGAACAAATTCTGTAGTTCATTCATGCAGTCTTTGAATGTTTGCCATTGCCTATCCACCGTCAACCCTTTGAGTGACATTCCCCAATCAATCCTACCCAATTCGCGCCTCATACCATCGTAGTTTCCTTTATTTAAATTCAGGACCCTAGTCTCTGATTCAACTACTTCACTCTCCATCCTAATGAAGAATTCTATCATATTATGATCACTCTGACCCAAGGGGCCTCGTACAACAAGATTGCTAATTAATCCTTTCTCGTTACATAATACCCAGTCTAAGATGGCCTGATCTCTGGTTGGTTCCTCGACATATTGCTCCAGAAAACCATCCCGTAAACATTCTAGGAATTCCTCCTCCACAGTATTTTTACTAATTTGGTTAGCCCAATTTATATGTAAATTAAAGTCACCCATGATGACTGCTGTGCCCTTACTGTATGCTTCTCTAATTTCCCTTTTAATGCCATCCCCAACCTCCGTATTACTGTTTGGAGGTCTATATACCACTCCCACTAACGTTTTCTGCCCCTTGTTATTTCTCAGTTCTACCCATACAGATTCCGCATCATCAGAGCTAATATCCTTCCTTTCAATTGTGTTAATCCCCTCTATAACCAACAATGCTACCCCACCTCCCTTTCTTTTTTGCCTATCTTTCCTAAATATTGAATACCCCTGGATGTTGAGTTCCCAGCCTTGGCCACCCTGGAGCCATGTTTCTGTAATCCCAATCAAATCGTATTCATTTACCTCTATTTGCGCAGCTAATTCATCCACCTTGTTCCGAATGCTCCTTGCATTGAGACACAAAGCCTTCAGGCTTGTTTTTTCAACGCTCTCAGACCTATATGAATTATTATTTACTGTGACCATGTTTGATTTAAACCAATGAGTTCTTTGCCTTCTACTTTGGTTTTCTCCTTCCTGTCTTTTGCTTTTATCCTTGTTTCCCTTTCCTCTGTCTCCCTGCTCAGGTTCCCAACCCCCTGCCACTTTAGTTTAAACCCTCCCCAACAGCACTAGCAAACACTCCCCCTAGGACATCGGTCCCGGCCCTGCCCAGGTGCAGACCGTCCCGTTTGTACTGGTCCCACCTCCCCCAGAACCGGTTCCAATGTCCAAGGAATTTGAATCCCTCCCCCTTGCACCATTCCTCTAGCCACGTATTCATTTGAAATATCCTCCTATTTCTACTCTGACTAGCACGTGGCACTGGTAGCAATCCTGAGATTACTACCTTTGAGGTCCTATTTTTTAATTTACCTCCTAACTCCCTATATTCTGCTTTTAGGACCTCATCCCGTTTTTTACCTATATCGTTGTGCATTCACAGTCTTTGTATTGCTGAGACTATTCCACTCATCTTAATATACAGGGGAATCTACTGATGTTTATGGGACAGCCGAATTGGCGGACACCTTTAAATCCCCAGTTGAGAACCCCTGATCTAAGTCGTTAATATAAATTGTAAATAGTGTAGGGGGTGGTGGTTTGTGTCAGCTTCACCTCTAACTTCTGAGCGGTTCGAATCGCTCCCACTCCCTTGGTTCTAGACCGTGGACTTATTTGGGGGTTGTGATAAAAAGTGCAGGAATGTTTACTTTTATACACGAGACGCCTCACCCAATTTACAAGTGTTGACTCAGCTCCCTTGCTCCTGGTGATTAGCACCTATTCAAGACAAACACTTATAGCTGACTGATTGGCTCCCGGTCCGGCAACGTTTCAGTTTTAAAATTCTCATCCTTATTTTCAAATCCCTCTCTGGTCTCGCCCCTCTCTTTTCAAGAGAAAAGAGACCCAGCTTGTTCATCTTTTCCTGATAAGTATAACCTCGCATTTCTGGTATCATCCTTGTAAATCCTTTTTGCATCCTCTCCATTCCAAGTGTTGGTAGTTCTTTAAAAGATCATTTTAAACTTACCTTACGGTATAAGGTCAGAGAGCGGGGGCATGGAGCGCGTTCTGCCCAGTTATCTCCCAACATTGCAATTTTGGCCCTACGTACATCATAGGACCCTGATTTGCATATTAAAAGAGCCAACCACCTGAAACAAGCGGCCGCCCGGCGGTAAGGCCTCTTTAGTGTCAGCTGTGGCTCAGTTGGCAGCTCCCTCGCCTCTGAGTCAGAAGGTTGCGGGTTCAAGTCCCACTCCAGGGACTTGAGCACATAAAGCTAGGCTGACACTCCAGTGCAGTGCTGAAGGAGTGCTGCACTGTCGGAGGTGCTGTCTTTCAGCTGAGATGTTAAACCAAGGCCCCCGTCTGCTCTCTCAGGTGGACATAAAAGATCCCATGGCACTATTTCGAAGAAGAGCAGGGGAGTTATCACCGGTGTCCTGGCCAATATTTATCCCTCAATCAACATAACAAAAACAGATTATCTGTGCATTTTCACATTGCTGTTTGTAGGAGCATGCTGTGCGCAAATTGGCTGCCGCGTTTCCCACATTACAACAGTGACTACACTTCAAAAGAACTTCATTGGCTGTAAAGAGCTTTGAGACGTCCGGTGGTCGTGAAAGGCGCTGTATAAAATGTAAGTCTACACCGGCCCCATGCTGAGGCTGTTAATGCTGATTTGACCCCATTGAGAGCACTAACAGCTAACGAAACCCTTTCAGGAACATATTCATGCTGAAAGGATGTATAACCAGAGAGGAAGCAAAGCATAAAACAAAAATTGATATTCATTTGAACTAGTTTTGGACAAGGAAGTCCTAATACTTTGCTAAACAAATATGAGTAAATGATTATCATTCATCAAGAGGAAAGAAAGATTATGAAATGTAAATAGAGATTTGAATTTTTTTATTCATTTTTGGGATGGACGGCATTTTTTACCCTGAGCAGATGGTTTTGGAGCTTGCTCGGCCACTTCAGAGGGCAGTTAAGAATCAACCACATTGGTATGGGCCTGGAGTCACATATTGGCCCAGACCAGATAACAGCGAGAGGTTTCCTTCCCTACAGGAGTAAAGCATCAGGAACTATTTCTATGTTAATGTAAAGATCATCAGGATGAAATTTTATGATGAAGTAACAGAGAGGATTTATGAAGGGAATGCAATGGATGTTGTCTACATTGATTTTCGGAAGGCATTTGACAAAGTACCACATAGAAGGCTGGTTAACAAAATTGAGGCTCATGGAATAGGTGGGTCAGTGGCAGCTTGGATAAGGAATTGGCTTAAGGACAGAAAACAGCGAGTTGTGGTAAATTGCTGTTTTTCAGGAGGATGGTAGACAGTGGTGTTCCCCAAGGGTCAGTGCTGGGGCCACTGCTTTTTTGATGTATATAAATGACCTGGATATTGGAATACAGAGTAGAATTTCTAAATTTGCCGATGACATCAAACTTGGGGGTGTGGCAAACAGTGAGGATGATACCAATCGACTGCAACAGGACATAGAAAGGCTAGCAGAATGGGCAGACAAGTGGCAGATGGAATTTAATAGAGAGAAGTGTGAGGTGATGCATTTTGGCAGAAGGAACAGGGAGAACCAATATACACTTAATGGCACAGTTTTAAAGAGTGTGCAGGGACAGAGGGACCTGGGAGTTAATGTGCATAGGTCCCTGAAGGTGGCGGGACATATTGAGAGAGTGGTTAGCAAAGCATATGGGATCTTGGGCTTCATAAATAGAGGTATTGAGTACAAAAGTAGAGCAGTTATGCTGAACCTTTATAAAGCGCTGGTTAGGCCACAATTGGAGTATTGCATCCAATTCTGGTCACCATATTTTAGGAAGGATGTGAAGGCCCCAGAGGGTGCAGAGGAGATTTACCAGAATGGTAATGGGGATGGGGGAATCTTAGCTACAAGGACAGGTTGGAGAAGCTGGATTTGTTTTCATTAGAGCAAAGGAGGTTGAGGGGTGATTTGATAGAGGTGAACAAGATATTGACGGGTTTGGATGGGCTAGACGGGGAAAGGCTGTTTCCACTAGTTGATGGTACAAGGACTAGGGGACACGGATTTAAGGTTTTGGGCAAGAGATACAGGGGGGATGTGAGGGAAAACTTTTTTACGCAGCGAGTGGTGATCTGGAATTCGCTGCCGACGGAAGTGGTAGAGGTGGAGACACTCAGTTTTCAAGGGGAGACTGGATAGGCACTTGAGAGAAATAAACTTGCAGGGCTATGGGGATAGAGCAGGGGAATTGGACTGACTGGATTGCTTTACAGAGAGCTGGCATGGACTCGATGGGCCGAATGGCCTCCTTCTGTGCCGTTATGACTCTGACTAAACTATTGGAGTCAGAGGTACACGGAGCTAGTGAAGATATTGGAATAAACTTCCCTCTTTAGCACTTGAGTATAAAACATTGCTTGGGATTGCACACGTGATGCAGTCTGTCCGATTACCCATCCATTTAAATTAATGGAGGGATAATTGAGTGGGCCGTGTTAACTGTGTCCAGTCCTCCCATGCATCGTTTCTCTATGGGCTCCACACCGGCTGGGCTTTACTCCCAAGCTGCTGAAGATTGAAACCTGCTCCATTGGTGTTATTAGTTCCATCATAACAAAACCATGAGCAGAAAATGGAGCAAAGGTGGAACAGAGAATGTTTTACAAGGATAGACCTCTTCAGTTAAGTAGAGAGGTGGTGTGATGCAAGAGCTGTTTAAAGGATGAAACAGAAAGTAATGTGGATATAGCAGGGACTGCCAAAAAGAAGGGGTGAAAGTACAAACAATTTCATGGAGGAAATCTGAAACAAAAGCAGAAAATGTTGGGGACACTCAGCAAGTCAGGCACGGTCTGTAAAGAAAGGGAAAGTGTTGATGTTTCAGGCACAAGCCTTCATCAGACCTCAAACATGTCAACAAAGTCCCTCTGACTTACCACTGGTGTTCTGCCGGTTCCTTGGTTTAGTCCTCATGGAGGGTGAAAGATGGAAGGAACTTTACTGTCCAATACAATATTAAAGATAGAAAACATAGATTAAATGTTCCTTCTTGGTCCCAGTTATTGACTCATTTTGTTTGTTTGTTCTTTATTTTAGGCGACCTTTTATTTCCCAAAATAATATATTGTGCCCGAGTCCATTTTATCATAGCAGTATTGTTGGATTGACAGGCCTTGTCAATGATCAATTTTATTTCCCCAAAAACTTTCTTCCTTGAAACACAGCAATTGGCAGGACCACCTAGCCTGCTTTTCACAAGTTTCTTTTAATGAAAATTTGATTATCCCCTTAAAATTCACATAGATATTCCCTTATGGAGTGCTTGAACACTCAATATCAATTTATCTTTATCAGTTCCAATTTCAGAAACAAATGATGCCCAGGCTTTGTGGTTTTACATTAGAAACAGAAGTGCTTGCAGTTAGTTTGGAGGTAACTTCCATATCTCCCCTTCTCGAGCACTCTATCTCAGAAGATAACAAACGACCCTGAATGGGTTAACTCCGAGCCTTTGAAAGGCAAAATCTTAAGTCCAAATCATCACCCTGCTGTGGCATTTGATATCTGCCGATAGCAATGCTTATCTAATGTCCACAGACATGTGCCATCAGCAGGAGTCACTAGATAGTGATCAGGAGCAAAAAGTCTGAGTAATCTTTCCTAATCAACAAAAGTGGACTTGGCTCAGTCAACGGGTTGAACCTTGAACCTTCCTGGTATGTACGGTTGGAATCACATCACACCACATGGAAAAAAATGAGGGGGAATAGAAGGTGCATCCTATACCCTCCTTTTGGAAAAAATGGATAACAACAGAATTTCTCAATATTGAGACCACTACCATTAATGCTGAGTCAACCATAGGAACATTAATAACAGGAGAAGGCCATTCAGTCCCTTGGACCTACTCCGCCATTTAATTGGATCTTGGCTGATCATCTCAACTCCATTTACCCCCCACCTTTGGCTGCATGTCCCTTGATAACCTTACCTAACCAAAATCTATCAATCGCAGTTTTGAAAGCTTCAGTTGTCCCCCAGCATCCACAGCCTTTTGTGTGGAAAAGTGCTTCCTGATTTCGCTCCTAAATGGCTTAGCTCTAATTTTAAGATTGTATCCCCTTGTTCTGGATTCGCCCACCAGAGGAAATAGTTTCTCTGTATCTACCCTATTGAATCCTTTTAACATTTTAAACCCCTCAATCAGATCACCCCTCATTCTACTAAACTCAAGGGAATACAAGCCAAGTTTATGCAACCTGTCCTCTAAGTCCCGGTATCTTTCTGGTGAATCTGCGCTGTACCCACTCCAAGGTAACACTTTGCTCACAATTTGACATAGAACCAAAACATTCAGTATTGATGCAGGATTACCCAGCACTGGCCAAAATGCCTTCTCTTTATTAACAATAAATGGGTTTCCATATGGTTGTGGGAAGCAATTGTGAATCAACAGAATGCTTCTTATACAATAATTCACTGAGTTGGTCACTTTCTTACAGGCAAACAGCTCCACCCTCTCAGTCATTTTATGGGGAAGGAGAAACACCTGCAGTAAAATAAATCTCAACACATTGGTCTACCAGGCAACCAACCCTGGTTCAATGAGGACTGTGGAAGAGCATGCCAGGAGCAGCGCCAAGCTTACCTAAAAATGAGGTGATAACCTGGAGAAGCTGCAACACATGCATGCTAAACAGCGGAAGCAGTATCCTATAGACGGAGCTAAGCGATCACACAATCAACAGATCAGATCAAAGCTCTGCAGTCCTGCCACATCCAGTCGTGAATGGTGGTGGACCATTAAACAACTAACGGGAGGAGGAGGCTCCATGAATATCCCCATCCTCAATGATGGTGGAGCCCAACACGTGAGTGCAAAAGAATAGGCTGAGACGTTTGCAACCATCTTCAGCCAGAAGTGCCGAGTGGATGATCCATATTGGCCTCCTCCTGAGGTCCCCCCCATCACAGAAGCCAGTCTTCAACCAAATCGATTCACTCCACGTGATATCAAGAAATGGCTGAGCGTTCTGGATACAGCAAAGGCTATGGGCCCCGACAACATCCCGGCTGTCGTGCTGAAGACTTGTGCTCCAGAACTAGCCACGCCTCTAGCCAAGCTGTTCCAGTATAGCTACAACACTGGCATCTATCCGACAATGTGGAAGAAGCCCAAGTATATTCTGTCCACAAAAATCAGGACAAATCCAATCAGGCTAATTACCGCCCCATCTGCCTACTCTCAATCATCAGCTAAGTGATGGAAGGTGTCATCAACAGTACTATCAAGCGACACTTACTCACCAATAACCTGCTCACTGATGCCCAGTTTGGGTTCTGCCAAGACCACTCAGCTCCCGACCTCATTACAGCCTTGGTCCAAACATGGACAAAGGAGTTGAATTCCAAAGGTGAGGTGAGATTGACTGCCATTGACATCAAGGCAACATTTGACCGAGTGTGGCATCAAGGAGCCCAAGTAAAACTGAAGTCAATGGGAATCGGGGGGCAAACTCTCCACTGGTTGGAGTCATACCTAGCACAAAGGAAGATGGTTGTGGTGGTTGAAGTTTAATCATCACAGCCCCAGGACATTGCTGCAGGAGTTCCTCAGGGCAGTGTCCTAGGCCCAACCATCTTCAGCTGCTCCATCAATGAACTTCCCTCCAACATAAGGTCAGAAATGGGGATGTTCGCTGATGACTGCACAGTGTTCAGTGCCATTCATAACTGCTCAGATAATGAAGCAGTCCATGCCTGCATGCAACAAGACCTGGTACCACAGTCAGAATCGGTTCATTCAGGACTGTACCAAAGTAAGAGTCAGCACCGTTATGAATTGTACCCAGTGAGAGTCAGCACCTTCAGGAACTGTACCCCAGTGAGAGTCAGCACCTTCAGGAACTGTACACCTGTGAGAATCAGCACCTCCAGCAACTGTACACCAGTGAGAGTCGGCACCTTCAGGAACTGTACACCAGTGAGAGTCGGCACCTTCAGTAACTATACCCCACTGAGAATCACCACTTTCAGCAACTGTACCCCAGTGGGAGTCAGCACCTTCAGGAACTGTACCACAGTGACAGTCAGCAACTTAAGGAACTACCCCAGTGAGAGTTAGTAACTTCAGGAACTGTACCCCAGTGAGAGCACCTTCAGGAACTGTACCCGAGTGAGAGTCAGCCCCTTCAGGAACTGTACACCAGTTTGAGTCAGCATCTTCAGGAACAACTACTACTAATTAGGCAGTCCCTGGGAACCGAGGATGACTTGCTTCCACATTTAAAAAAAAGAGTTCTCAGGTGATTCATGAGTCCAATGCGGGACCTACAGTCTCTGTCACAGGTGGGGCAGACGGTGGTTGAAGGGTCGGGTGGGTGGGGTGCTTGGGTTGACTTGCGCTACTTGCATTTGGCTTCCGCTTGCTCCTGGCGAAGAGACTCTGGGTGTTCGCCGCCTTCCCGGATGCTTCTTCTCCACTTGTGCGGTCTTGGGCCAGGGATTCCCAGGTGTCGGTGGGGATGTTGCACTTTTCAAGGAGGCTTTGAGGGTGTCCTTGAAGCGTTTCCTCTGCCCACCTGGGGCTCTCTTGCCATGTCAGAGCTCCGAGTAGAGCGCTTGTTTTGGGAGTCTCGTATCGGGCATGTGGACGATGTGGCCCATCCATCGGAGCTGATTGAGCGTGGTCAAAGCTTCGATGCTGGGGATGTCTCATATCGGGCATCGGGCCTTCGACACTGTCAACCGTGAGGGATTATGGAGTGTCCTCCTCTAATTCGGCTGCCCTCAAAAGTTTGTCACCATCCTCCGCCTGCTTCACGACAACATTCAAGACGTGGTCCTGACCAACGGTTCCACAACAGACCCAATTCACGTACGGACCGGGGTCAAGCAAGGCTATGTTGTCGCACATACGCTCTTCTCGATCTTCCTTGCTGCAATGCTTCATTTCACCCTCAGTAAGCTCCCCGCTGGAGTGGAGCTAATTTACAGAACAAACGGGAAACTGTTCAACCTCCGTCTCCTCCAGTCCAGATCCAAGGTCGTCCCATCCTCTGTCGTCAAATTACAGTATGCAGACAACGCTTCCGTCTGCGCACACTCGGAAGTCGAGCTCCAAACCATCGTCAACACCTTCACCGAAGCGTACGAGAGCATAGGCCTTACACTAAACTTCCGTAAGACAAAGGTCCTCTACCAACCTGACCCCGCCACATAGTACTGCCCCCCAATTATCAAAATCCATGTCAAGGCCTTGGAGAACATGGACCATTTTCCATACCTTCAGGAACTACACCCCACTGAGAGTCAGCACTTTCAGGAACTGTACCCAAGTGAGAGTCAGCACCTTCACGAACTGTACCCCAGTGAGAGTCAGCTCCTCCAGCAACTGTACACCAGTGAGAGTCAGCACCTTCAGAAACTGTACCTCATTGAGAGTCAACACATTCAGGAACTCTATCCCAGTGCGAGCACCTTCAGGAACAGTACCCCAGTGACAGTCAGCACCTTCCAGAACTGTACCCCAGTGAGAGCACCTTCAGGAACTGTACCCCAGTGAGAATCAGCACCTTCAGATACTGTACTCGAGTGAGAGTCAGCACCTTCAGGAGCTGTTCCCCAGTGAGATTCAGCACCTTCAGGAACTGTACCCCAGTGAGACTGAGCACTCTCAGGAACTGTACCCCAGTGAGAATCAGCACCTTCAGCAGCTGTACCCCAGTGAGAGTCAGCACCTACAGGTACTGTACCCGAGTGAGAGTCAGCCCCTTCAGGATCTGTACTCCAGTGAGAGTCAGCACCTTCAGGACTTATACCCTACTGAGAGTCACCACTTTCAGGAACTGTACCCCAGTGAGAGTCAGCACCTTCAGGAACAGTACCCCAGTGAGAGTCAGCTCCTTCACGAACTGTACCCCAGTGAGAGACAGCACCTTCAGGAACTGTACACCAGTGAGAGTCAGCACCTTCAGAAACTGTACCTCAGTGAAAGTCAGCACATTCAGGAACTCTATCCCAGTGCGAGCACCTTCAGGAACTGTACCCCAGTGAGAGTCAGCACCTTCCAGAACTGTACCCCAAAGACAGTCAGCACCTTCAGGAACTATACCTCAGTGCGAGCACCTTCAGGAACTATATCCCAGTGAGAGTCTGCACCTTCAGGAACTGTACCCCAGTGAGAGTCAGCTCCTTCTCAAACTGTACCCCAGTGAGACTGAGCACTCTCAGGAACTGTACCCTCGTCAGAGTCCGCACTTTCAGAAACTGCACCCGAGTGACCGTCAGCAACTTCAGGATCTGTACCCCAGTGAGAGTCAGCACCTTCAGGAACTGTACCCCAGTGAGAGTCAGCACCTTCAGGAACTGTACCCCAGTGAGAGTTAGCACCTTCAGGAACTGTACCCCAGTGAGAGTCAGCACCTTCAGGAACTGTACCCCAGTCAGAGTCAGCCCCTTTAGAAATTGTACCCTGGTGAGATTCAGCACCTTCAGGAACTGTATCCCAGTGAGTGTTGGCACCTTCAGGAACTGTACCCCAGTGACAGCACCTACAGGAACTGTACCCCAGTGAGAGTCAGCACCTTCAGGTACTGTACCTGAGTGAGAGTCAGCCCCTTCAGGATCTGTACACCAGTTAGAGTCAGCACCTTCAGGAACTGTACCCCAGTGAGATTCAGCACCTTCAGGAACTGTACCCCAGTGAGACTGAGCACTCTCAGGAATTGTACCCCAGAGAGAGTCAGCACCTTCAGGAACTGTACCCCAGTGGTAGTAATCTCAGGATTGCTACCAGTGCCACGTGCTAGTCAGAGTAGAAACAGGAGGATACTTCAAATGAATACGTGGCTAGAGGAATGGTGCAAGGGGGAGGGATTCAAATTCCTGGGACATTGGAACCGGTTCTGGGGGAGTTGGGACCAGTACAAACCGGACGGTCTGCACCTGGGCAGGGCCGGGACCGCTGTCCTTGGGGGAGTGTTTGCTAGTGCTGTTGGGGAGGATTTAAGCTAAGGTGGCAGGGGGTTGGGAACCTGAGCAGGGAGACAGAGGAAAGCATGTCAGGAAGGGACAGAAGGTATGGAGGAAAAAGCAGGAAGTAAGTGTCGCAAAACACATTTGAAAGTTCTTTATCTGAATGCACGTAGCATTCGTAACAAAATTGACGAGTTAACGGCACAAATAACTATGTATGGGTATGATCTTGTGGCCATTACAGAAACATGGCTGCAGGGTGAAAACATCTGGGAATTAAATATGCCAGGGTATTTAACAATCAGGAAGGACAGGCAGGAAGGAAGGGGAGGGGGAGTGGCTATGTTCATAAAGGAAGGAATCACTGTAATACAGATAAATGATATTGGGTCAAAAGATCAGGATAATGAAACAGTTTGGGTAGAGATTAGGAATAATAAGGGGAAAAAAACACTGGTGGGCGTAGTATATAGGCCTCCTAATAGTTGCAACTCTGTTGGAAGAAGTATTAATCAGGAAATAGTTGGGGCATGTAATAAGGGAACAGCTATAATTATGGGGGATTTTAACTATCATATTAACTGGACAAATCAAATTGGGCAGGGCAGCCTTGAGGAAGAGTTTATTGAGTGTCTTAGGGATGGATTTCTTGAGCAGTATGTAACTGATCCTACAAGGGGGCAAGCAACCTTGGACCTGGTACTGTGTCATGAGTCTGGATTAATTAATAATGTCCTAGTTAAGGATCCCCTTGGAATGAGTGACCATAACATGGTTGAATTCCATATCCAATTAGAGGGTGAGAAGGTTGGTTCTCAAACAAGCATACTGAGCTTGAATAAAGGAGTCTATGATGGCATGAGAGCAGAATTGATTAAAGTGGACTGGGAAAATAGATTAAAGGGTAAGACGGTACATGAGCAGTGGTGTTCATTCAAGGAGTTATTTTACAACTTTCAAAATAAATATATTCCACTGAGGAAAAAAGGGTGTAAAAGAAATGACAGCCATCCATGGCTGAGTAAAGAAATTAAAGAAAGTATCCAACTAAAAACAAGGACATATAAGGTAGCCAAAGTTAGTGGGAGGATAGAAGATTGGGAAGTCTTCAAAAGACAACAAAAAGTAACTAAAGGATTGATTAAGAAAGGGAAAATAGACTATGAAAATAAATTAGCAAAAAATATAAAAACAGATAGCAAGAGTTTCTATAGTTATATAAAAAGAAAAAGGGTGGTTAAGGCAAACGTAGGTCCCTTAGAGGATGAGACCGGGAAATTAATGGTGGGAAACATGGAGATGGCAAAAATGCTGAACAAATATTTTGTTTCAGTCTTTACGGTAGAGGACACTAAGAATATCCCAACACTGGACAAACAGGGGGCTCTAGTGGGGGAGGAGCTAAATACGATTAAAATTACTAAGGAATTGGTACTCAGTAAAATAACGGGACTCAAGGCGGATAAATCCCCTGGACCTGATGGCTTACATCCTAGGGTCTTGAGGGAAGTGGCAGTAGGAATTGTGGATGCTTTCGTAATAATTTTCCAAAACTCCCTGAACTCAGCAAAGGTCCTGGCAGATTGGAAAACTGCTAATGTAACACCCTTATTTAAAAAGGGTTGTAGGCAGAAGGCTGGGAATTATAGACCAGTTAGCCTAACATCTGTGGTGGGTAAAATTTTGGAGTCTATTATTAAGGAGACAGTAACGGAACATTTAGATAAACATAATTTAATAGGACAAAGTCAGCATGGCTTTATGAAGGGGAAGTCATGTCTGACAAATTTGCTCGAGTTCTTTGAGGACATAACGTACAGGGTGGATAAAGGGGAACCAGTGGATGTAGTGTATTTAGACTTCCAGAAGGCATTCGACAAGGTGCCACATAAAAGATTATTACTTAAGATAAAAAATCACTGGATTGGGGGTAATATTCTGGCATGGGTGGAGGATTGGTTATCTAACAGGAAGCAGAGAGTTGGGATAAATGGTTCATTCTCGGACTGGCAACCAGTAGCCAGTGGTGTTCCGCAGGGGTCGGTGCTGGGTCCCCAACTCTTTACAATCTATATTAACGATTTGGAGGAGGGGACCGAGTGTAACATATCAAAGTTTGCAGATGATACAAAGATGGGAGGGAGAGTAGAGAGTGAGGAGGACATAAAAAACCTACAAGGGGATATAGACAGGCTGGGTGAGTGGGCAGAGATTTGGCAGATGCAATACAATATTGGAAAATGTGAGGTTATGCACTTTGGCAGGAAAAATCAGAGAGCAAGTTATTATCTTAATGGCGAGAAACTGGAAAGTACTGCAGTACAAAGGGATCTGGGGGTCTTGGTGCAAGAAAATCAAAAAGTTAGTATGCAGGTGCAGCAGGTGATCAAGAAAGCCAATGGAATGTTGGCTTTTATTGCTAGGGGGATAGAATATAAAAACAGGGAGGTATTGCTGCAGTTGTATAGGGTATTGGTGAGACCGCACCTGGAGTACTGCATACAGTTTTGGTGTCCATATTTAAGAAAAGACATACTTGCTCTCGAGGCAGTACAAAGAAGGTTCACTCGGTTAATTCCGGGGATGAGGGAGTGGACATACGAGGAGAGGTTGAGTAGATTGGGACTATACTCATTGGAGTTCAGAAGAATGAGAGGCGATCTTATTGAAACATATAAGATTGTGAAGGGGCTTGATCGGGTGGACGCGGTGAGGATGTTCCCAATGATGGGTGAAACTAGAACTAGGGGACATAATCTTAGAATAAGGGGCTCCTCTTTCAAAACTGAGATGAGGAGAAACTTTTTCACTCAGAGGGTAGTGGGTCTGTGGAATTTGCTACCCCAGGAAGCTGTGGAAGCTACTTCATTAAATAAATTTAAAACAGAAATAGACCGTTTCCTAGAAGTAAAGGGAATCAGGGGTTACGGGGAGCGGGCTGGAAATTGGACATGAGTTTGAGTTCGGATCGGTCAAGGCCCTGTGGGTGGCGGAGCAGGCCCAGGGACCGAGTGGCCTGGTCCTTCTCCTGCTTCTTGTGTTCTTTAGAGTTGAGGTTGGATCAGATCAGCCATGATCTCATTGAATGGCGGAGCAGGCTCGAGGGGCCGATTGGTCTACTCCTGCTCCTATTTCTTATGTTCTTATGTTCTTATTAAGTGTTAGACATAGGACCTTGTTAAGGAAAAATGTACTTGAGCTTGTTAAGGAAAAATATGTATTCAAAGTAACTCGAGCTTGTTACGAAAACAGGAACTGTTATCTTAAGAAAACACATTACTAAACAAACCATCTGGTCCCGGAACCAAATAATACCAGAAATGTGATTAATCGGGACGTTGATAGCTTTGCACCCGTCCCTAGGGCAGGGTATGATTTTTGTGTGTACGTGTGAATGTTGCTAAGGTATCGGAGAGTCGAATCTGAGAAGGGTCTCAGAAGGTTCTCCCCAGGCCCGTGAAAATTAAAGGATCGTTTAAAACCATCACTCGAAGTCTGTCATCTGTACCCAACGGAGCGTCGACCCTGTATATCACAGGGCCTGCTTCCGCTTACATCAATTGGCGTAGTCGGCAGGATCACAGACCCTTACCGGCACACGGGAACGTTGAGCTAGAGAGGGTGAGTATGTTTTAAATTACCACCCATAAATTAGAAAGCTCAGAACGTACTGGGAGATCTGGTAAGGCTGTGATTAAAAGAACTAAATTAGAGACAGACTCGAGGAAGTGGTGCGGTCCGGTTAAGCCGGGAAGGCGGCAAATCCTTCAAGCCGGGAAGGCGGCAAAATCCTTCAAGCCGGGAAGGCGGCAAAATCCTATAGGAATGCGCGTAATAAAATAAGAATTCTTAAAAGAACGGACAGAAGGGAAACTACCCGCGGAAGATAGTAACCCAGAATGTCAAAGAAAGACTCAAACAAAAAGGAGTATGGACCATCCCCCTGGAGAGATCCCGACTCCGTTACCCACTATTCAGCGGACAAAAATCAGAAACTAATGGAAAATATGAAAAAGAAAGGGTGGGATCCCGAAGACAGTGCAGAGAGCGAAAGGGCTTGGTGGACGGGACAAACCAAAGATAAAGGGGGAATGGTAATCTTAGCTTGTTACCAGAAACAATGTAAGGAATTGAAACAGAAGGAAGAGGAAGAAAGGGAAGAGAAAAAAAGTAACAACTCCCAAACAAAGAGGGAAGGGATACCCGGTGGCGGCAGCCAGCTCCAGCAGTACGCCCTTATACCCAAAATTATCAGGAGATGGTAATATAGATGGGGGTGGGTCAGAAAAGGAAACCGCAGAATACGATAGAGAGAGGGACTGGCCAGAGCCACCGCCCTGGCCAGAAGAAAATAATCTCCCACCACCTTACAATCCGGTACACCGCGAAGTAAAAGCGGCCCCAATAAAGACTGAAGTAATTCCCGGAACACCTGCGATCCCAGCAGGATCTGGTGGAGTACCACCGGCAGTTCCGCAAGGGCCCCAAGTGATTCAAACTATGTATCGACCTTTTAATCCATTAGAGAGACAAATGTTGGTGTCAGAAGTGGGATACTGCAGGTAAGGACCATAGGAGTTAAAAGACACTGGAAGTGACGGCTAAGGCGAGAACCATGTCGTGTCCTAAGGGAAGAAGCCAGAGTAAGGCTTCTAGGAGGAACAAGGACTCGCTCGTCACCGGTGGGGCTAAAACCGTGTGTGGGTCAGTCAGTATAAAAGTACCCACAAACTAAATTATTCTTCACGGAGACCGCGGACTGACGGAATTGATTAGACATAAGTGTATATTTCTGATTTAGAGTATAAGGTGATACGTTTGTGCCGATAAAGTATAAGATGGAGTATAAGAATATACGTAACAATAAAAACGATGCCAAAAGATCTAATTTGCAGGCTAACCAATCTGAAAACTCAGCAAAGGAAAAAAAAAAACAGGGATTTGGAAAGCCAGGAAAAGCTGCTGAGACGCCTATGTAAAAAGGAAAAAAAAGAGAAATTAAAAGTTTTATTGACATGGAAGTTATTAATGTCTGTGCCGAGACAAATAAAACACAAGATTTGTTGAGTGAAAGGAATCTTAAAAGGAATGCTGGGATCTCAGTTTGTGTGAAAGTGTGTGTTAAAAGAGTGCAAGTTTATCTGACTGTGAATGTTTAAGAAGTTACAGTATTTATTTTGTCTGAAAGTCTGTCTTTAAAAAAAGTGGCTGTCATTTTTGTTTTAACTCCACCCACTCTTTTGAACAGAGCGCTAAAAGCTGTTTAACCCTTTGAAGACTTGTCTTGAAGGATGGACAAGCGTGTGTTGTTTTAAGTTTGTTAATTGTTTTACAAAAGATAAGCTTCAGCCTTGAAGGCACAGTTGCCAATGTGCCTGGAAGAAAATGAATTTGAATGTTTACAAGGCATGGGTAATTGTTTATTTTTTAATGTGGCTATGGTTTCTTTCTTTTCCAAGTGATACTGGTTAGTTTAAAAAAAATTGATCTGGATTGAATTGGAGTTATTGAGGTTAATTAACCTATTAAAAACCAGACTTTTATTGTGCACGGTGAAATTCTGGTTGGTGTAAATTTGTGTAGACTGCATTGAATAAGCTATTTAATGGTCTGAAACCAAACTTTAAAATATTTAGGGGTAGAAATTAGGTCGCGCCCCATTTGGGGCGCAAATATCGTCTGGACGCAAATATTAGCGCCTGGCGCTAATTATTGGCACTGACAGGAAACTTCACTTTTACCGCCCCGGGAGGTGAGTGGAGCGCTAAAGCAGGCGCTGCACACCTGTCTTAAGGTGCAAAGGCCAAGGAGTGAGGCGCTAACTCAGAGCGCTGGCGAAGCTCATGTAATGTCAGTCAGCAATGAAACACACACACAATGGCACGGGCCAGTTCTTAAAGGGGATGGTTAATCTTGCTTTCCATCCACATCCTGTTCATTGCAGCCTTGAATCTCGGCCTGGAGAGACTTGCACATCAAATGTGCTGGAAAGAACAATGGAGAGTAACAGGCAAAGAGCTCAGAGTGCAGCTCCCACAGTCTCTGCTAAATCGATACAAGGAATGGCAAATCAAAATGAACCTGCAAAGTGCTGCTCAGTACCCAAAACTCCTTCCCACAACGTTGAATCTCTCCAGAAGTCTCTCCCTCTCTCTCTCAGAATGCGCAGTTCAAAAATGCCACCAACAATAAAAGCCAGGAAGAGGCCCCCTTTAAATAGCGCCCCCCCCAGCCCCACAGCGATTGATAGCGTTCCAGTCTTCTGGTCGTTGGATGCGCCAGGCGGTAAGGCAGGGGGCGCCACTCAATTTCCGCTCCGGGGCGCCACAAGGGCGTTGCACCATGGAATGACGGCACAATCTGCGCGCGCAGGTGGTCGCAGCGGTAAGTTTTAGCGCCGCCGCACAATCTCAAGTTAAGTTCTCGAGCGGCGCAAACATCGCTGCGCACGGGCGTTAGCGGCTTTGCGCCCCATTAGCGCCCTCTTAAGGCGCTAACGGGAGGCGCAACCAAGTGAATTTTTACCCCTTACAGTCTTGGATACAGAACGGGTTCTGGTCCATACCATTGGCAGAGGAATCACAAGGGAAATTCGCCTTTACTGTCGGGGATAGACAGGATACATGGACCAGGGTCCTGCAGGGGTTCCACAATAGTCCAAATATATTCCACCATGTACTGAGTCAAGCCTTAGATGAGTTAAACCTATCAAAGTACCAGAGCGCCCTACTCCAATATGTCGATGAGATAATGATTGCATCAGAGGATGCCAAAGGACACATGGGAGCATTACTAGCCACCCTCCAGACACTTAAGAAAGCTGGCTTTAAATTGAACCCAAAAAGGCACAGGTTGGACTGTCCAAAGTAAAGTATCTAGGACACGAAATTAACCAGGGGTATAAGGCACTCCCGCAGGAACAAAAGGCAGCCATAAAAGACATGCCAAGGCCAGTGACCGTCCGGGGAGTGAGGAAAGTGATGGGACTATTTAACTACTGCAGGAATTTTATATCAGACTCTGCAGGGAAAGCAGAGCCGATTCAACGGTTAGTTAAAGGGGGGAGACAGAGCAGGAGGAAGCATATAGGGCCCTTAAACAGGAATTAATAACAGCCCCTGCCCTAGGACTGCCAGGCCATACCCGACCCTTCCACTTGTACTGTGACCAGGACCAAGGGAGTTATTCAGCCATGGTAATGCAAGATCAAGGAGGGAAACAGAGACCCGTTGCGTATTACTCCACCAAGAGGGATCCAGTAGCGAAGGCAGTGCCACGATGTGTGGCTACAATAGATTGTGCCCCAAGAATTGAAAAAAATTTTGAACTACAATTTAAGTTAAGCTGGTGTGTAAAACTGAGAAGAACAACAAAAAGTTTGTTTAACAAAAGATTAAGTTTCAGTCTAAAATTTAACCTTGGAGTCGCGGTTGCTATGGTGAAATCTTCCAAAGCAGTTTGATTTGATTTGTTTAAATGTGAAAAACTAATTTTTCTCCAGTTATATTCAATGTTTTTACAGGATTTTGGAAAGGCATCTGAAGAAAGGACAGTATGAAATATGACGTAATTTATGGTTTTCTACAAGCATGTACTAGTTTGTTTTGTTTTATCTGTTCTGTTCGTGTTTAGTTAAAGTGTGAAAACACAACTGTCTTTTTTGATCAGGAAAGTTTTTTAATTTACGTGAAGTGACGCAATTGCGTGTGCCTGACAATGTTTCGCTCCACCTTCTTAAAAACCTGCAAAGGAGTTAACCCTTTCCACTGACAGCTGTTTAAGTTCATCAAGCAATAAGCTGTCATTTACGAAAACCACCAATTGCACCCAAGGAGGATACACCGAACTAGGGTAGCACCAGAGAACAACGGGACATTTTGTGTCACCACAGCTGAACAGAAATATGAATACCAAGATCTGACTTGTCCCATTCCCCAGCCAAACTTTTGTTTTTACCCAAAGACGCCTACGCAGATAGGACACCAATATATACACCCACCAAGACCACACGAAGAGAAAACCTGGTCACTTAATAATACGGGACTTAATAGAATGATTAAAACATATGTCATACCGGAGCCCAAGGCAATTCCTAAGTTAAAGGAACAAGAAGCTTGGAAGAAATTACAGCAGGAAACGAAGGAAATTTTAAAGCATTATTATAGAATAGAAAAAGACTTAAAGCAACAAAGTAAAGACATTAGTAAAACCTTAACGGAAACCCCTTGGTACAATAAGGTCTGGGACTGGGGACTCAATGTGAATGTACATCCATGAATTAGGATCATGTCACACGTGCTGGTGGTAGTTCAATTATCACTATCATTATACCTTCTGATAGATTGTTGGAGCAAGTGTCGTGGACGAAAAAATGAAAACCTTAGCGTAGAAAATAGCCAAAGGAGTAAAAAAGGAGGAAGAGAAAGAAAAACAGTTGCTAACCATCAATGAACTTGGGGGAGAACGTAAGGGGACTGTCTATGATGACTGTGTTTAGGATTGTCAGATTATGAGTACCAGACACCCTGGGCTGGTACCACCAGGGCGACGGGAGCTTATATGAAACAATCTTAAGCTATAGAATACTGGCCTTATTGGGTCAATATGACCAATGGGCCATAAAGGGGGACTGAAGTAATTAAAATTTATAATTGATATCATTAAGTGTTAGACCTTGTTAAGGAAAAATGTACTTGAGCTTGTTAAAGAAAAATATGTATTCAAAGTAACTCGAGCTTGTTACGAAAACAGGAACTGTTATCTTAAGAAAACACGTTACTAAACAAACCATCTGGTCCCGGAACCAAATAATAACAGAAATGTGATTAATCGGGACGTTGATAGCTTTGCACCCGCCCCTAGGGCAGGGTATGATTTTTGTGTGTAAGTGTGAATGTCGCTAAGGTATCGGAGAGTCGAATCTGAGAAGGGTCTCGGAAGGTTCTCCCCAGGCCCGTGAAAATTAAAGGATCGTTTAAAACCATCACTCGAAGTCTGTCACCTGTACCCAACGAAGCGTCGACCCTGTATATCACAGGGCCTGCTTCCGCTTACATCAATTGGCGTAGTCGGCACGATCACAGACCCTTACCGGCACACGGGAACGTTGAGCTAGAGAGGGTGAGTATGTTTTAAATTACCACCCATAAATTAGAAAGCTCAGAACGTACTGGGAGATCTGGTAAGGCTGTGATTAAAAGAACTAAATTAGAGACAGACTCGAGGAAGTGGTGCGGTCCAGTTAAGCTGGGAAGGTGGCAAATCCTTCAAGCCGGGACTGTACCCCAGAGAGACTGAGCACTCTCAGGAACTGTACCCCCAGAGAGAGTCAGCACCTTCAGGAACTGTACCCCAGTGAGACTGAGCACTCTCAGGAACTGTACCCCAGTGAGAGTCAGCACCTTCAGGAACTGTACCCCAGTGAGAGTCAGCATCTTCAGGAGCTGTTCCCCAGTGAGAGTCAGCACCTTCAGGAGCAGCTCCCCAGTGAGACTGAGCACTCTCAGGAACTGTACCCTAGTCAGAGTCAGCACTTTCAGGAACTGTACCCCAGTGAGACTGAGCACTCTCAGGAACTGTACCCCAGTGAGAGTCAGCACCTTCAGGAACTGTACCCCAGTGAGAGTCAGCACCTTCAGGGACTCTATCCCAGTGCGAGCACCTTCAGGAACTGTACCCCAGTGAGAGTCAGCACCTTCAGGAACTGTACCCCAGTGAGAGTCAGCACCTTCAGGAACTGTACCCCAGTGAGAGTCAGCACCTTCAGGGACTGTATCCCAGTGAGAGTCAGCACCTTCAGGGACTCTATCCCAGTGCGAGCACCTTCAGGAACTGTACCCCAGTGAGACAGCACTCTCAGGAACTGTACTCCAGTGAGACAGCACTCTCAGGAACTGTACCCTAGTCAGAGTCAGCACTTTCAGGAACTGTACCCCAGTGAGACAGCACTCTCAGGAACTGTACTCCAGTGAGACAGCACTCTCAGGAACTGTACCCTAGTCAGAGTCAGCACTTTCAGGAACTGTACTCCAGTGAGACAGCACTCTCAGGAACTGTACCCTAGTCAGAGTCAGCACTTTCAGGAACTGTACTCCAGTGAGAGTCAGCACCTTCAGGAACTGTACCCCAGTGAGAGTCAGCACCTTCAGGAACTGTATCCCAGTGAGAGTCAGCACCTTCAGGGACTCTATCCCAGTGCGAGCACCTTCAGGAACTGTACCCCAGTGAGAGTCAGCAGCTTCAGGAACAGTACCCCAGTGAGAGTCAGCACCTTCCAGAACTGTACCCCAGTGAGAGTCAGCCCCTTCAGGAACTGTACCCCAGTGGCTGTCAGCACATCAGGAACTGTACCCCAGTGAGTGTCAGCACCATCAGGAACTGTTCCCCAGTGAGAGCACCTTCAGGAACTGTACCACAGTGAGAGTCACCACTTTCAGGAACTGTACCCCAGTGAGTGTCAGCACCTTCACGAACTGCACCCCAGTGAGAGACCGCACCGTCAGGAACTGTACCCCAGTGAGAGCACCTTCAGGAAATGTTCCCCAGTGAGAGTCAGCTCCTTCACAAACTGTAGCCCAGTGAGAGACAGCACCTTCAGGATCTGTACCCCACTGAGAGTCAGCACCTTCAGGATCTGAACCCCACCGAGAGTCAGCACATCAGGTACTGTACCCCAGTGAGACTGAGCACTCTCAGGAACTGTACCCCAGGGAGAGTCAGCACCTCCAGGAACTGTACCCCAGTGAGAGCACCTTCAGGAACTGTTCCCCAGTGAGAGTCAGCTTCTTCTCAAACTGTACCCCAGTGACACTGAGCACTCTCAGGAACTGTACCCTACTCAGAGTCAGCACCTTCAGGAACTACTCGAGTGAGAGTCGGCACCTTCAGTATCTCTACCCGAGTGAGATTCAGCACCTTCTGAAACTGTACCCCAGTGAGACTGAGCACTCTCAGGAACTGTACCCCAGTGAGTGTCAGCACCTTCAGGAACTGTACCCTAGTCAGAGTCAGCAATTTCAGGGACTGTACCCCAGTGAGAGCACCTTCACGAACTGTTCCCCAGTGAGAGTCAGCTCCTTCTCAAACTGTACCCCAGTGAGACTGAGCACTCTCAGCAACTGTACCCTTGTCAGAGTCATCACCTTCAGGAACTGCACCCAAGTGACCGTCAGCAACTTCAGGATCTGTACCCCAGCGAGAGTCAGCAACTTCAGGATCTGTACCCCAGCGAGAGTCAGCACCTTCATTAACTGTACCCCAGTGAGAGTCAGCACCTTTAGGAATTGAACCCTGGTGAGATTCAGCACCTTCAGGAACTGTACCCCAGTGAGACAGCGCTCTCAGGAACTGTACCCCAGTGAGATTCAGCACATCAGAAACTGTGCCCCAGTGAGAGTCAGCACCTTCAGGAACTGTACCCCAGTGAGAGTAAGCACCTTCAGGAACTGTACCCCAGTGAGAGTCAGCACCTTCAGGAACTGTACCCAGTGAGAGTCAGCACCTTCAGGAACTGTACCCCAGTGAGACAGCACTCTCAGGAACTGTACCCCAGTGAGAATCAGCACCCTCAGGACCTGTACCCCAGTGAGAGTCAGCAACTTCAGGAACTGTACCCCAGTGAGACAGCACTCTCAGGAACTGTACCCCAGTGAGAGTCAGCACCTTCAGGAACTGTACCCCAGTGAGAGTCAGCACCTTCAGGGACTGGAGCCCAGTGAGAGTCAGCATCTTCAGGAACTGTACCCCAGTGAGAGTCAGCACCTTCAGGAACTGTACCCCAGTGAGACAGCACTCTCAGGAACTGTACCCCAGTGAGAGTCAGCACCTTCAGGAACTGTACCCCAGTGAGAGTCAGCACCTTCAGGGACTGTACCCCAGTGAGAGTCAGCATCTTCAGGAACTGCACCCCAGTGAGAGTCAGCACCTTCAGGAACTGTACCCCAGTGAGAGTCAGCATCGTCGGGAACTGTACCCCAGTGAGAGTCAGCACCTTCAGGAACTACCCCAGTGAGAGTCAGCACCTTCAGGAACTGTACCCCAGTGAGAGTCAGCACCTTCAGGAACTGTACCCCAGTGAGACAGCGCTCTTAGGAACTGTACCCCAGTGAGAGTCAGCACCTTCAGGAACTGTACCCCAGAGAGAGGTAGCACCTTCAGGAGCTGTACCCCCGTGAGAGTATGCACCTTCAGCAGCTGTACCCCCGTGAGAGTAAGCACCTTCAGGAACTGTTCCCCAGTGAGAGTCAGCACCTTCACAAACTGTACCCCAGTGACAGGAAGCACCTTCAGTATCTGTACACCAGTGAGATTCAGCACCTTCAGGAACTGCAACCGAGTGGCCGACAGCAAATGCAGGATCTGTACCCCAGTAAGAGTCAGCACCTTCAGGAACTGTACCCCAGTGAGAGTCAGCACCTTCAGGAACTGTACCCCAGTGAGAGTAAGCACCTTCAGGAACTATACCCCAGTGAGAGTCCGCACCTTCAGGAACTGTACCCCAGTGAGAGTCGGCAGCTTCAGCAACTGTACCCCAGTGAGAGTCAGCACCTTCAGGAACTGTACCCCAGTGAGAGTCGGCACCTTCAGGAACTGTACCCCAGTGAGAGTCAGCACCTTCAGGAACTGTACCCCAGTGAGAGTCGGCAGCTTCAGCAACTGTACCCCAGTGAGAGTCAGCACCTTCAGGAACTGTACCCCAGTGAGAGTCAGCACCTTCAGGAACTGTACCCCAGTGAGACAGCACTCTCAGGAACTGTACCCCAGAGAAAGTTAGCACCTTCAGGAGCTGTACCCCCGTGAGAGTAAGCACCTTCAGGAACTGTTCCCCAGTGAGAGTCAGAACCTTCACAAACTGTACCCCAGTGACAGGAAGCACCTTCAGTATCTGTGCACCAGTGAGATTCAGCACCTTCAGGAACTGCACCCGGGTGGCCGTCAGCAAATGCAGGATCTGTACCCCAGTGAGAGTCAGCACCTTCAGGAACTGTACCCCAGTGAGAGTAAGCACCTTCAGGAACTGTACCCCAGTGAGAGTCAGCACCGTCAGGAACTGTACCCCAGTGAGAGTCAGCACCTTCAGGAACTGTACCCCATTGAGAGTTAGCACCTTCAGGAACTGTACCCCAGTGAGAGTCAGCACCTTCAGGAACTGTACCCCAGTGAGAGTCAGCACCGTCAGGAACTGTACTCCAGTGAGAGTCAGCACCTTCAGCAACTGTACCCCAGTGAGAGTCAGCACCTTCAGGAACTGTACCCCAGTGAGAGTCAGCACCTTCAGGAACTGTACCCCATTGAGAGTTAGCACCTTCAGGAACTGTACCGCAGTGAGAGTCAGCACCTTCAGGAACTGTACCCCCGTGAGAGTCAGCACCTTCAGGAACTGTACCGCAGTGAGAGTCAGCACCTTAAGGAACTGTACCCCAGTGACAGTCAGCACCTTGAGGAACTGTACCCCCGTGAGAGTCAGCACCTTCAGGAACTGTACCGCAGTGAGAGTCAGCACCTTCAGGAACTGTACCCCAGTGAGAGTCAGCACCTTCAGGAACTGTACCCCAGTGAGATTCAGCACCTTCAGGAACTGTACCCCAGTGAGAGACAGCACCTTCAGGAACTGTTCCCCAGTGAGAGTCAGCACCGTCAGGAACTGTACCACAGTGAGAGTCAGCACCTTCAGGAACTGTACCCCAGTGAGACAGCACTCTCAGGAACTGTACCCCAGTGAGAATCAGCACCCTCAGGACCTGTACCCCAGTGAGAGTCAGCAACTTCAGGAACTGTACCCCAGTGAGACAGCACTCTCAGGAACTGTACCCCAGTGAGAGTCAGCACCTTCAGGAACTGTACCCCAGTGAGAGTCAGCACCTTCAGGAACTGTTCCCCAGTGAGAGTCAGCATTTTCAGGAACTGTACCCCAGTGAGAGTCAGCACCTTCAGGGACTGTACCCCAGTGAGAGTCAGCATTTTCAGGAACTGTACCCCAGTGAGAGTCAACACCTTCAGGAACTGTACCCCAGTGAGACAGCACTCTCAGGAACTGTACCCCAGTGAGAGTCAGCACCTTCAGGAACTGTACCCCAGTGAGAGTCAGCACCTTCAGGGACTGTACCCCAGTGAGAGTCAGCATCTTCAGGAACTGTACCCCAGTGAGAGTCAGCACCTTCAGGAACCGTACCCCAGTGAGAGTCAGCACCTTCAGGAACTGTACCCCAGAGAGAGTTAGCACCTTCAGGAGCTGTACCCCCGTGAGAGTAAGCACCTTCAGCAGCTGTACCCCCGTGAGAGTAAGCACCTTCAGGAACTGTTCCCCAGTGAGAGTCAGCACCTTCACAAACTGTACCCCAGTGACAGGAAGCACCTTCAGTATCTGTACACCAGTGAGATTCAGCACCTTCAGGAACTGCACCCGAGTGGCCGTCAGCAAATGCAGGATCTGTACCCCAGTGAGAGTCAGCACCTTCAGGAACTGTACCCCAGTGAGAGTCAGCACCTTCAGGAACTGTACCCCAGTGAGAGTCAGCACCTTCAGGAACTGTACCCCAGTGAGAGTCAGCACCTTCAGGAACTGTACCCCAGTGAGAGTCAGCACCGTCAGGAACTGTACTCCAGTGAGAGTCAGCACCTTCAGGAACTGTACCCCAGTGAGAGTCAGCACCCTCAGGAACTTTACCCCAGAGAGAGTTAGCACCTTCAGGAACTGTACCCCCGTGAGACTCAGCACCTTCAGGAACTGTACCCCAGTGAGAGTCAGCACCTTCAGGAACTGTACCCCAGTGAGACAGCACTCTCAGGAACTGTACCCCAGTGAGAGTCAGCACCTTCAGGAACTGTATCCCAGTGAGAGTCAGCACCTTCAGGGACTGTACCCCAGTGAGAGTCAGCATCTTCAGGAACTGTACCCCAGTGAGAGTCAGCACCTTCAGCAACTGTACCCCAGTGAGACAGCGCTCTCAGGAACTGTACCCCAGTGAGAGTCAGCACCTTCAGGAACTGTACCCCAGAGAGAGTTAGCACCTTCAGGAGCTGTACCCCCGTGAGAGTAAGCACCTTCAGCAGCTGTACCCCCGTGAAAGTAAGCACCTTCAGGAACTGTACCCCAGTGAGAGTCACCACCTTCAGGAACTGTACCCCAGTGAGAGTCAGCACCTTCAGGGACTGTACCCCAGTGAGAGTCAGCATCTTCAGGAACTGTACCCCAGTGAGAGTCAGCACATTCAGGAACTGTACCCCAGTGAGATAGCACTCTCAGGAACTGTACCCCAGTGAGAGTCAGCACCTTCAGGAACTGTACCCCAGTGAGAGTCAGCACCTTCAGGGACTGTACCCCAGTGAGAGTCAGCATCTTCAGGAACTGTACCCCAGTGAGAGTCAGCACCTTCAGGAACTGTACCCCAGTGAGAGTCAGCATCGTCGGGAACTGTACCCCAGTGAGAGTCAGCACCTTCAGGAACTACCCCAGTGAGAGTCAGCACCTTCAGGAACTGTACCCCAGTGAGAGTCAGCACCTTCAGGAACTGTACCCCAGTGAGACAGCGCTCTCAGGAACTGTACCCCAGTGAGAGTCAGCACCTTCAGGAACTGTACCCCAGAGAGAGTTAGCACCTTCAGGAGCTGTACCCCCGTGAGAGTAAGCACCTTCAGCAGCTGTACCCCCGTGAGAGTAAGCACCTTCAGGAACTGTTCCCCAGTGAGAGTCAGCACCTTCACAAACTGTACCCCAGTGACAGGAAGCACCTTCAGTATCTGTACACCAGTGAGATTCAGCACCTTCAGGAACTGCACCCGAGTGGCCGACAGCAAATGCAGGATCTGTACCCCAGTGAGAGTCAGCACCGTCAGGAACTGTACCCCGGTGAGAGTCAGCACATTCAGGAACTGTACCCCAGCGAGAGTCAGCACCTTCCGGAACTGTACCCCGGTGAGAGTCAGCATCTTCAGGAACTGTACCCCAGTGAGAGTCAGCACCTTCAGGAACTGTACCCCAGTGAGAGTCAGCACCCTCAGGAACTGTACCCCAGTGAGAGTCAGCACCTTCAGGAACTGTACCCCAGTGAGACAGCACTCTCAGGAACTGTACCCCAGTGAGAATCAGCACCCTCAGGACCTGTACCACAGTGAGAGTCAGCAACTTCAGGAACTGTACCCCAGTGAGACAGCACTCTCAGGAACTGTACCCCAGTGAGAGTCAGCACCTTCAGGAACTGTACCCAGTGAGAGTCAGCACCTTCAGGGACTGTACCCCAGTGAGAGTCAGCATCTTCAGGAACTGTACCCCAGTGAGAGTCAGCACCTTCAGGTACTGTACCCCAGTGAGACAGCACTCTCAGGAACTGTACCCGAGTGAGAGTCCGCACCTTCAGGAACTGTACCCCAGTGAGAGTCAGCACCTTCAGGGACTGTACCCCAGTGAGAGTCAGCATCTTCAGGAACTGTACCCCAGTGAGAGTCAGCACCTTCAGGAACTACCCCAGTGAGAGTAAGCACCTTCAGGAACTGTACCCCAGTGAGACAGCACTCTCAGGAACTGTACCCCAGTGAGAATCAGCACCCTCAGGACCTGTACCCCAGTGAGAGTCAGCAACTTCAGGAACTGTACCCCAGTGAGACAGCACTCTCAGGAACTGTACCCCAGTGAGAGTCAGCACCTTCAGGAACTGTACCCCAGTGAGAGTCAGCACCTTCAGGGACTGTACCCCAGTGAGAGTCAGCATTTTCAGGAACTGTACCCCAGTGAGAGTCAACACCTTCAGGAACTGTACCCCAGTGAGACAGCACTCTCAGGAACTGTACCCCAGTGAGAGTCAGCACCTTCAGGAACTGTACCCCAGTGAGAGTCAGCACCTTCAGGGACTGTACCCCAGTGAGAGTCAGCATCTTCAGGAACTGTACCCCACTGAGAGTCAGCACCTTCAGGAACTGTACCCCAGTGAGAGTCAGCATCGTCGGGAACTGTACCCCAGTGAGAGTCAGCACCTTCAGGAACTACCCCAGTGAGAGTCAGCACCTTCAGGAACTGTAACCCAGTGAGAGTCAGCATCGTCAGGAACTGTACTCCAGTGAGAGTCAGCACCTTCAGGAACTGTACCCCAGTGAGAGTCAGCACCGTCAGGAACTGTACTCCAGTGAGAGTCAGCACCTTCAGGAACTGTACCCCAGTGAGAGTCAGCACCTTCAGGAACTGTACCCCAGTGAGAGTCAGCACCGTCAGGAACTGTACTCCAGTGAGAGTCAGCACCTTCAGGAACTGTACCCCAGTGAGAGTCAGCATCTTCAGGAACTGTACCCCAGTGAGAGTCAGCACCTTCAGGAACTGTACCCCAGTGAGAGTCAGCATCGTCGGGAACTGTACCCCAGTGAGAGTCAGCACCTTCAGGAACTACCCCAGTGAGAGTCAGCACCTTCAGGAACTGTACCCCAGTGAGAGTCAGCATCGTCAGGAACTGTACTCCAGTGAGAGTCAGCACCTTCAGGAACTGTACCCCAGTGAGAGTCAGCACCTTCAGGAACTGTACCCCAGTGAGAGTCAGCACCGTCAGGAACTGTACTCCAGTGAGAGTCAGCACCTTCAGGAACTGTACCCCAGTGAGAGTCAGCACCTTCAGGAACTGTACCCCAGTGAGAGTCAGCACCGTCAGGAACTGTACTCCAGTGAGAGTCAGCACCTTCAGGAACTGTACCCCAGTGAGAGTCAGCACCCTCAGGAACTTTACCCCAGAGAGAGTTAGCACCTTCAGGAACTGTACCCCCGTGAGACTCAGCACCTTCAGGAACTGTACCCCAGTGAGAGTCAGCACCTTCAGGAACTGTACCCCAGTGAGACAGCACTCTCAGGAACTGTACCCCAGTGAGAGTCAGCACCTTCAGGAACTGTATCCCAGTGAGAGTCAGCACCTTCAGGGACTGTACCCCAGTGAGAGTCAGCATCTTCAGGAACTGTACCCCAGTGAGAGTCAGCACCATCAGCAACTGTACCCCAGTGAGACAGCGCTCTCAGGAACTGTACCCCAGTGAGAGTCAGCACCTTCACGAACTGTACCCCAGAGAGAGTTAGCACCTTCAGGAGCTGTACCCCCGTGAGAGTAAGCACCTTCAGCAGCTGTACCCCCGTGAGAGTAAGCACCTTCAGGAACTGTACCCCAGTGAGAGTCACCACCTTCAGGAACTGTACCCCAGTGAGAGTCAGCACCTTCAGGGACTGTACCCCAGTGAGAGTCAGCATCTTCAGGAACTGTACCCCAGTGAGAGTCAGCACATTCAGGAACTGTACCCCAGTGAGATAGCACTCTCAGGAACTGTACCCCAGTGAGAGTCAGCACCTTCAGGAACTGTACCCCAGTGAGAGTCAGCACCTTCAGGGACTGTACCCCAGTGAGAGTCAGCATCTTCAGGAACTGTACCCCAGTGAGAGTCAGCACCTTCAGGAACTGTACCCCAGTGAGAGTCAGCATCGTCGGGAACTGTACCCCAGTGAGAGTCAGCACCTTCAGGAACTACCCCAGTGAGAGTCAGCACCTTCAGGAACTGTACCCCAGTGAGAGTCAGCACCTTCAGGAACTGTACCCCAGTGAGACAGCGCTCTCAGGAACTGTACCCCAGTGAGAGTCAGCACCTTCAGTAACTGTACCCCAGAGAGAGTTAGCACCTTCAGGAGCTGTACCCCCGTGAGAGTAAGCACCTTCAGCAGCTGTACCCCCGTGAGAGTAAGCACCTTCAGGAACTGTTCCCCAGTGAGAGTCAGCACCTTCACAAACTGTACCCCAGTGACAGGAAGCACCTTCAGTATCTGTACACCAGTGAGATTCAGCACCTTCAGGAACTGCACCCGAGTGGCCGACAGCAAATGCAGGATCTGTACCCCAGTGAGAGTCAGCACCTTCAGGAACTGTACCCCGGTGAGAGTCAGCACCTTCAGGAACTGTACCCCAGCGAGAGTCAGCACCTTCCGGAACTGTACCCCGGTGAGAGTCAGCATCTTCAGGAACTGTACCCCAGTGAGAGTCAGCACCTTCAGGAACTGTACCCCAGTGAGAGTCAGCACCCTCAGGAACTTTACCCCAGAGAGAGTCAGCACCATCAGGAACTGTACCCCAGTGAGAGTCAGCACCTTCAGGAACTGTACCCCCGTGAGACTCAGCACCTTCAGGAACTGTACCCCAGTGAGAGTCAGCACCTTCAGGAACTGTACCCCAGTGAGACAGCACTCTCAGGAACTGTACCCCAGTGAGAATCAGCACCCTCAGGACCTGTACCACAGTGAGAGTCAGCAACTTCAGGAACTGTACCCCAGTGAGACAGCACTCTCAGGAACTGTACCCCAGTGAGAGTCAGCACCTTCAGGAACTGTACCCCAGTGAGAGTCAGCACCTTCAGGGACTGTACCCCAGTGAGAGTCAGCATCTTCAGGAACTGTACCCCAGTGAGAGTCAGCAACTTCAGGTACTGTACCCCAGTGAGACAGCACTCTCAGGAACTGTACCCGAGTGAGAGTCCGCACCTTCAGGAACTGTACCCCAGTGAGAGTCAGCACCTTCAGGGACTGTACCCCAGTGAGAGTCAGCATCTTCAGGAACTGTACCCCAGTGAGAGTCAGCACCTTCAGGAACTACCCCAGTGAGAGTAAGCACCTTCAGGAACTGTACCCCAGTGAGACAGCACTCTCAGGAACTGTACCCCAGTGAGAATCAGCACCCTCAGGACCTGTACCCCAGTGAGAGTCAGCAACTTCAGGAACTGTACCCCAGTGAGACAGCACTCTCAGGAACTGTACCCCAGTGAGAGTCAGCACCTTCAGGAACTGTACCCCAGTGAGAGTCAGCACCTTCAGGGACTGTACCCCAGTGAGAGTCAGCATTTTCAGGAACTGTACCCCAGTGAGAGTCAACACCTTCAGGAACTGTACCCCAGTGAGACAGCACTCTCAGGAACTGTACCCCAGTGAGAGGCAGCACCTTCAGGAACTGTACCCCAGTGAGAGTCAGCACCTTCAGGGACTGTACCCCAGTGAGAGTCAGCATCTTCAGGAACTGTACCCCAGTGAGAGTCAGCACCTTCAGGAACTGTACCCCAGTGAGAGTCAGCATCGTCGGGAACTGTACCCCAGTGAGAGTCAGCACCTTCAGGAACTACCCCAGTGAGAGTCAGCACCTTCAGGAACTGTACCCCAGTGAGAGTCAGCATCGTCAGGAACTGTACTCCAGTGAGAGTCAGCACCTTCAGGAACTGTACCCCAGTGAGAGTCAGCACCGTCAGGAACTGTACTCCAGTGAGAGTCAGCACCTTCAGGAACTGTACCCCAGTGAGAGTCAGCACCTTCAGGAACTGTACCCCAGTGAGAGTCAGCACCGTCAGGAACTGTACTCCAGTGAGAGTCAGCACCTTCAGGAACTGTACCCCAGTGAGAGTCAGCATCTTCAGGAACTGTACCCCAGTGAGAGTCAGCACCTTCAGGAACTGTACCCCAGTGAGAGTCAGCATCGTCGGGAACTGTACCCCAGTGAGAGTCAGCACCTTCAGGAACTACCCCAGTGAGAGTCAGCACCTTCAGGAACTGTACCCCAGTGAGAGTCAGCATCGTCAGGAACTGTACTCCAGTGAGAGTCAGCACCTTCAGGAACTGTACCCCAGTGAGAGTCAGCACCTTCAGGAACTGTACCCCAGTGAGAGTCAGCACCGTCAGGAACTGTACTCCAGTGAGAGTCAGCACCTTCAGGAACTGTACCCCAGTGAGAGTCAGCACCTTCAGGAACTGTACCCCAGTGAGAGTCAGCACCGTCAGGAACTGTACTCCAGTGAGAGTCAGCACCTTCAGGAACTGTACCCCAGTGAGAGTCAGCACCCTCAGGAACTTTACCCCAGAGAGAGTTAGCACCTTCAGGAACTGTACCCCCGTGAGACTCAGCACCTTCAGGAACTGTACCCCAGTGAGAGTCAGCACCTTCAGGAACTGTACCCCAGTGAGACAGCACTCTCAGGAACTGTACCCCAGTGAGAGTCAGCACCTTCAGGAACTGTATCCCAGTGAGAGTCAGCACCTTCAGGGACTGTACCCCAGTGAGAGTCAGCATCTTCAGGAACTGTACCCCAGTGAGAGTCAGCACCATCAGCAACTGTACCCCAGTGAGACAGCGCTCTCAGGAACTGTACCCCAGTGAGAGTCAGCACCTTCAGGAACTGTACCCCAGAGAGAGTTAGCACCTTCAGGAGCTGTACCCCCGTGAGAGTAAGCACCTTCAGCAGCTGTACCCCCGTGAGAGTAAGCACCTTCAGGAACTGTACCCCAGTGAGAGTCACCACCTTCAGGAACTGTACCCCAGTGAGAGTCAGCACCTTCAGGGACTGTACCCCAGTGAGAGTCAGCATCTTCAGGAACTGTACCCCAGTGAGAGTCAGCACATTCAGGAACTGTACCCCAGTGAGATAGCACTCTCAGGAACTGTACCCCAGTGAGAGTCAGCACCTTCAGGAACTGTACCCCAGTGAGAGTCAGCACCTTCAGGGACTGTACCCCAGTGAGAGTCAGCATCTTCAGGAACTGTACCCCAGTGAGAGTCAGCACCTTCAGGAACTGTACCCCAGTGAGAGTCAGCATCGTCGGGAACTGTACCCCAGTGAGAGTCAGCACCTTCAGGAACTACCCCAGTGAGAGTCAGCACCTTCAGGAACTGTACCCCAGTGAGAGTCAGCACCTTCAGGAACTGTACCCCAGTGAGACAGCGCTCTCAGGAACTGTACCCCAGTGAGAGTCAGCACCTTCAGGAACTGTACCCCAGAGAGAGTTAGCACCTTCAGGAGCTGTACCCCCGTGAGAGTAAGCACCTTCAGCAGCTGTACCCCCGTGAGAGTAAGCACCTTCAGGAACTGTTCCCCAGTGAGAGTCAGCACCTTCACAAACTGTACCCCAGTGACAGGAAGCACCTTCAGTATCTGTACACCAGTGAGATTCAGCACCTTCAGGAACTGCACCCGAGTGGCCGACAGCAAATGCAGGATCTGTACCCCAGTGAGAGTCAGCACCTTCAGGAACTGTACCCCGGTGAGAGTCAGCACCTTCAGGAACTGTACCCCAGCGAGAGTCAGCACCTTCCGGAACTGTACCCCGGTGAGAGTCAGCATCTTCAGGAACTGTACCCCAGTGAGAGTCAGCACCTTCAGGAACTGTACCCCAGTGAGAGTCAGCACCCTCAGGAACTTTACCCCAGAGAGAGTCAGCACCATCAGGAACTGTACCCCAGTGAGAGTCAGCACCTTCAGGAACTGTACCCCCGTGAGACTCAGCACCTTCAGGAACTGTACCCCAGTGAGAGTCAGCACCTTCAGGAACTGTACCCCAGTGAGACAGCACTCTCAGGAACTGTACCCCAGTGAGAATCAGCACCCTCAGGACCTGTACCACAGTGAGAGTCAGCAACTTCAGGAACTGTACCCCAGTGAGACAGCACTCTCAGGAACTGTACCCCAGTGAGAGTCAGCACCTTCAGGAACTGTACCCCAGTGAGAGTCAGCACCTTCAGGGACTGTACCCCAGTGAGAGTCAGCATCTTCAGGAACTGTACCCCAGTGAGAGTCAGCACCTTCAGGTACTGTACCCCAGTGAGACAGCACTCTCAGGAACTGTACCCGAGTGAGAGTCCGCACCTTCAGGAACTGTACCCCAGTGAGAGTCAGCACCTTCAGGGACTGTACCCCAGTGAGAGTCAGCATCTTCAGGAACTGTACCCCAGTGAGAGTCAGCACCTTCAGGAACTACCCCAGTGAGAGTAAGCACCTTCAGGAACTGTACCCCAGTGAGACAGCACTCTCAGGAACTGTACCCCAGTGAGAATCAGCACCCTCAGGACCTGTACCCCAGTGAGAGTCAGCAACTTCAGGAACTGTACCCCAGTGAGACAGCACTCTCAGGAACTGTACCCCAGTGAGAGTCAGCACCTTCAGGAACTGTACCCCAGTGAGAGTCAGCACCTTCAGGGACTGTACCCCAGTGAGAGTCAGCATTTTCAGGAACTGTACCCCAGTGAGAGTCAACACCTTCAGGAACTGTACCCCAGTGAGACAGCACTCTCAGGAACTGTACCCCAGTGAGAGGCAGCACCTTCATGAACTGTACCCCAGTGAGAGTCAGCACCTTCAGGGACTGTACCCCAGTGAGAGTCAGCATCTTCAGGAACTGTACCCCAGTGAGAGTCAGCACCTTCAGGAACTGTACCCCAGTGAGAGTCAGCATCGTCGGGAACTGTACCCCAGTGAGAGTCAGCACCTTCAGGAACTACCCCAGTGAGAGTCAGCACCTTCAGGAACTGTACCCCAGTGAGAGTCAGCATCGTCAGGAACTGTACTCCAGTGAGAGTCAGCACCTTCAGGAACTGTACCCCAGTGAGAGTCAGCACCGTCAGGAACTGTACTCCAGTGAGAGTCAGCACCTTCAGGAACTGTACCCCAGTGAGAGTCAGCACCTTCAGGAACTGTACCCCAGTGAGAGTCAGCACCGTCAGGAACTGTACTCCAGTGAGAGTCAGCACCTTCAGGAACTGTACCCCAGTGAGAGTCAGCATCTTCAGGAACTGTACCCCAGTGAGAGTCAGCACCTTCAGGAACTGTACCCCAGTGAGAGTCAGCATCGTCGGGAACTGTACCCCAGTGAGAGTCAGCACCTTCAGGAACTACCCCAGTGAGAGTCAGCACCTTCAGGAACTGTACCCCAGTGAGAGTCAGCATCGTCAGGAACTGTACTCCAGTGAGAGTCAGCACCTTCAGGAACTGTACCCCAGTGAGAGTCAGCACCTTCAGGAACTGTACCCCAGTGAGAGTCAGCACCGTCAGGAACTGTACTCCAGTGAGAGTCAGCACCTTCAGGAACTGTACCCCAGTGAGAGTCAGCACCTTCAGGAACTGTACCCCAGTGAGAGTCAGCACCGTCAGGAACTGTACTCCAGTGAGAGTCAGCACCTTCAGGAACTGTACCCCAGTGAGAGTCAGCACCCTCAGGAACTTTACCCCAGAGAGAGTTAGCACCTTCAGGAACTGTACCCCCGTGAGACTCAGCACCTTCAGGAACTGTACCCCAGTGAGAGTCAGCACCTGCAGGAACTGTACCCCAGTGAGACAGCACTCTCAGGAACTGTACCCCAGTGAGAGTCAGCACCTTCAGGAACTGTATCCCAGTGAGAGTCAGCACCTTCAGGGACTGTACCCCAGTGAGAGTCAGCATCTTCAGGAACTGTACCCCAGTGAGAGTCAGCACCATCAGCAACTGTACCCCAGTGAGACAGCGCTCTGAGGAACTGTACCCCAGTGAGAGTCAGCACCTTCAGGAACTGTACCCCAGAGAGAGTTAGCACCTTCAGGAGCTGTACCCCCGTGAGAGTAAGCACCTTCAGGAACTGTACCCCAGTGAGAGTCACCACCTTCAGGAACTGTACCCCAGTGAGAGTCACCACCTTCAGGAACTGTACCCCAGTGAGAGTCAGCATCTTCAGGAACTGTACCCCAGTGAGAGTCAGCACATTCAGGAACTGTACCCCAGTGAGATAGCACTCTCAGGAACTGTACCCCAGTGAGAGTCAGCACCTTCAGGAACTGTACCCCAGTGAGAGTCAGCACCTTCAGGGACTGTACCCCAGTGAGAGTCAGCATCTTCAGGAACTGTACCCCAGTGAGAGTCAGCACCTTCAGGAACTGTACCCCAGTGAGAGTCAGCATCGTCGGGAACTGTACCCCAGTGAGAGTCAGCACCTTCAGGAACTACCCCAGTGAGAGTCAGCACCTTCAGGAACTGTACCCCAGTGAGAGTCAGCACCTTCAGGAACTGTACCCCAGTGAGACAGCGCTCTCAGGAACTGTACCGCAGTGAGAGTCAGCACCTTCAGGAACTGTACCCCAGAGAGAGTTAGCACCTTCAGGAGCTGTACCCCCGTGAGAGTAAGCACCTTCAGCAGCTGTACCCCCGTGAGAGTAAGCACCTTCAGGAACTGTTCCCCAGTGAGAGTCAGCACCTTCACAAACTGTACCCCAGTGACAGGAAGCACCTTCAGTATCTGTACACCAGTGAGATTCAGCACCTTCAGGAACTGCACCCGAGTGGCCGACAGCAAATGCAGGATCTGTACCCCAGTGAGAGTCAGCACCTTCAGGAACTGTACCCCGGTGAGAGTCAGCACCTTCAGGAACTGTACCCCAGCGAGAGTCAGCACCTTCCGGAACTGTACCCCGGTGAGAGTCAGCATCTTCAGGAACTGTACCCCAGTGAGAGTCAGCACCTTCAGGAACTGTACCCCAGTGAGAGTCAGCACCCTCAGGAACTTTACCCCAGAGAGAGTCAGCACCATCAGGAACTGTACCCCAGTGAGAGTCAGCACCTTCAGGAACTGTACCCCCGTGAGACTCAGCACCTTCAGGAACTGTACCCCAGTGAGAGTCAGCACCTTCAGGAACTGTACCCCAGTGAGACAGCACTCTCAGGAACTGTACCCCAGTGAGAATCAGCACCCTCAGGACCTGTACCACAGTGAGAGTCAGCAACTTCAGGAACTGTACCCCAGTGAGACAGCACTCTCAGGAACTGTACCCCAGTGAGAGTCAGCACCTTCAGGAACTGTACCCCAGTGAGAGTCAGCACCTTCAGGGACTGTACCCCAGTGAGAGTCAGCATCTTCAGGAACTGTACCCCAGTGAGAGTCAGCACCTTCAGGTACTGTACCCCAGTGAGACAGCACTCTCAGGAACTGTACCCCAGTGAGAGTCAGCACCTTCAGGAACTGTACCCCAGAGAGAGTCAGCACCTTCAGGGACTGTACCCCAGTGAGAGTCAGCATCTTCAGGAACTGTACCCCAGTGAGAGTCAGCACCTTCAGGAACTGTACCCCAGTGAGAGTCAGCATCGTCGGGAACTGTACCCCAGTGAGAGTCAGCACCTTCAGGAACTACCCCAGTGAGAGTCAGCACCTTCAGGAACTGTACCCGAGTGGCCGACAGCAAATGCAGGATCTGTACCCCAGTGAGAGTCAGCACCTTCAGGAACTGTACCCCAGTGAGAGTCAGCACCTTCAGGAACTGTACCCCAGTGAGAGTCAGCACCTTCAGGAACTGTACCCCAGTGAGAGTCAGCACCTTCAGGGACTGTACCCCAGTGAGAGTCAGCATCTTCAGGAACTGTACCCCAGTGAGAGTCAGCACCTTCAGGAACTACCCCAGTGAGAGTCAGCACCTTCAGGAACTGTACCCCAGTGAGAGTCAGCACCTTCAGGAATTGTACCCCAGTGAGACAGCGCTCTCAGGAACTGTACCCCAGAGAAAGTTAGCACCTTCAGGAGCTGTACCCCCGTGAGAGTAAGCACCTTCAGTATCTGTGCACCAGTGAGATTCAGCACCTTCACAAACTGTACCCGGGTGGCCGTCAGCAACTGCAGGATCTGTACCCCAGTGAGAGTAAGCACCTTCAGGAACTGTACCCCATTGAGAGTTAGCACCTTCAGGAACTGTACTCCAGTGAGAGTCAGCACCTTCAGGAACTGTACGCCAGTGAGAGTCAGCACCTTCAGGAACTGTACGCCAGTGAGAGTCAGCACCTTCAGGAACTGTACCCCAGTGAGAGTCAGCACCTTCAGGAACTGTACCCCAGTGAGAGTCAGCACCTTCAGGAACTGTACCCCATTGAGAGTTAGCACCTTCAGGAACTGTACTCCAGTGAGAGTCAGCACCTTCAGCAACTGTACCCCAGTGAGAGTCAGCACCTTCAGGAACTGTACCCCAGTGAGAGTCAGCACCCTCAAGAACTGTACCCCAGAGGGAGTTAGCACCTTCAGGAACTGTACCCCCGTGAGACAGCACTCTCAGGAACTGTACCCGAGTGAGAGTCCGCACCTTCAGGAACTGTACCCCAGTGAGAGTCAGCACCTTCAGGGACTGTACCCCAGTGAGAGTCAGCATCTTCAGGAACTGTACCCCAGTGAGAGTCAGCACTTTCAGGAACTACCCCAGTGAGAGTAAGCACCTTCAGGAACTGTTCCCCAGTGAGAGTCAGCACCTTCACAAACTGTGCCCCAGTGACAGGAAGCACCTTCAGTATCAGTGCACCAGTGAGATTCAGCACCTTCAGGAACTGCACCCGGGTGGCCGTCAGCAACTGCAGGATCTGTACCCCAGTGAGAGTCAGCACCTTCAGGAACTGTACCCCAGTGAGAGGCAGCACCGTCAGGAACTGTACCCCATTGAGAGTTAGCACCTTCAGGAACTGTACCCCACTGAGAGTCAGCACCTTCAGGAACTGTACCCCAGTGAGAGTCATCACCTTCTGGAACTGTACCCCAGTGAGAGTCAGCACCTTCAGGAACTGTACCCCAGTGAGAGTCAGCACCTTCAGTAACTGTACCCCAGTGAGAGTCAGCACCTTCAGGAATTGTACCCCATTGAGAGTCAGCACATCAGGAACTGTACCCCAGTGAGATTCAGCACCTTCAGGAACTACCCCAGTGAGAGTCAGCACCTTCAGGAACTGTACCCCAGTGAGAGTCAGCACCTTCAGGAACTGCTCCCCAGTGAGAGTAAGCACCTTCAGGAACTGTACCCCAGTGAGAGTCAGCACCTTTAGGAACTGTACCCCAGTGAGAGTCAGCACCTTCAGGAACTGTACCCCAGAGAGAGTCAGCACCTTCAGGAACTGTACCCCAGAGAGAGTCAGCACCTTCAGGAACTGTACCCCAGAGAGAGTCAGCACCTTCAGGAACTGTACCCCAGTGAGAGTCAGCACCTTCAGGAACTGTACCCCAGTGAGGGCACCTACAGGAACATTATTATAGAATAGAAAAAGACTTAAAGCAAGAAAGTAAAGACATTAGTAAAACCTTAACGGAAACCCCTTGGTACAATAAGGTCTGGGACTGGGGACTCAATGTGAATGTACATCCATGGATTAGGATCATGTCACACGTGCTGGTGGTAGTTCAATTATCACTATCATTATACCTTCTGATAGATTGTTGGAGCAAGTGTCGTGGACGAAAAAATGAAAACCTTAGCGTAGAAAATAGCCAAAGGAGTAAAAAAGGAGCAAGAGAAAGAAAAACTGTTGCTAACCATCAATGAACTTGGGGGAGAACGTAAGGGGACTGTCTATGATGACTGTGTTTAGGATTGTCAGATTATGATTACCAGACACCCTGGGCTGGTACCACCAGGGCGACGGGAGCTTATATGAAACAATCTTAAGCTATAGAATACTGGCCCTATTGGGTCAATATGACCAATGGGCCATAAAGGGGGACTGAAGTAATTAAAATTTATAATTGATATCAGGTAGTGCAGGGGTCCCCTGTGGCCATCCCCCTCTCAAACAGATATACCGCTTTAGATACTGTTGGGGGGGATGACTTAGGGGAAGGCAGCAGCAGCCAACTTCCTGGCACCATGGGCGGCTCTGCTGCACAGGCTGGGAGGAAAAAGAGTGGAAGAGCTATAGTGATAGGGGACTCAATTGTAAGGGGAATAGATAGGCGTTTCTGCGGCCGCAACCGAGACTCCAGGATGGTGTGTTGCCTCCCTGGTGCAAGGGTCAAGGACGTCTCGGAGCGGCTACAGAACATTTTGGAGGGGGAGGGCGAACAGCCAGCTGTCGTGGTGCACATAGGCACCAACGATATAGGTAAAAAAGGGGATGAGGTCCTAAAAGCAGAATATAGGGAGTTAGGAGTTAAATTAAAAAAGAGGACCTCAAAGGTAGTAATCTCAGGATTGCTACCAGTGCCACGTGCTAGTCAGAGTAGAAACAGGAGGATACTTCAAATGAATACGTGGCTAGAGGAATGGTGCAAGGGGGAGGGATTCAAATTCCTGGGACATTGGAACCGGTTCTGGGGGAGGTGGGACCAGTACAAACCGGACGGTCTGCACCTGGGCAGGGCCGGGACCGCTGTCCTAGGGGGAGTGTTTGCGAGTGCTGTTGGGGAGGATTTAAGCTAATGTGGCAGGGGGTTGGGAACCTGAGCAGGGAGACAGAGGAAAGCATGTCAGGAAGGGACAGAAGGTATGGAGTAAAAGGTAAAGTGTTAAATAAGGAAAAAGCAGGAAGTAAGTGTCGCAAAACACATTTGAAAGTTCTTTATCTGAATGCACGTAGCATTCGTAACAAAATTGACGAGTTAACGGCACAAATAACTATGTATGGGTATGATCTTGTGGCCATTACAGAAACATGGCTGCAGGGTGAAAACGTCTGGGAATTAAATATGCCAGGGTATTTAACAATCAGGAAGGACAGGCAGGAAGGAAGGGGAGGCGGGGGGGGGTGGCTATGTTAATAAAGGAAGGAATCACTGTAATACAGATAAATGATATTGGGTCAAAAGATCAGGATAATGAAACAGTTTGGGTAGAGATTAGGAATAATAAGGGGGAAAAAACACTGGTGGGCGTAGTATATAGGCCTCCTAATAGTTGCAACTCTGTTGGAAGAAGTATTAATCAGGAAATAGTTGGGGCATGTAATAAGGGAACAGCTATAATTATGGGGGATTTTAACTATCATATTAACTGGACAAATCAAATTGGGCAGGGCAGCCTTGAGGAAGAGTTTATTGAGTGTCTTAGGGATGGATTTCTTGAGCAGTATGTAACTGATCCTACAAGGGGGCAAGCAACCTTGGACCTGGTACTGTGTAATGAGTCTGGATTAATTAATAATGTCCTAGTTAAGGATCCCCTTGGAATGAGTGACCATAACATGGTTGAATTCCATATCCAATTAGAGGGTGAGAAGGTTGGTTCTCAAACAAGCATACTGAGCTTGAATAAAGGAGACTATGATGGCATGAGAGCAGAATTGATTAAAGTGGACTGGGAAAATAGATTAAAGGGTAAGACGGTACATGAGCAGTGGTGTTCATTCAAGGAGTTATTTTACAACTTTCAAAATAAATATATTCCACTGAGGAAAAAAGGGTGTAAAAGAAATGACAGCCATCCATGGCTGAGTAAAGAAATTAAAGAAAGTATCCAACTAAAAACAAGGACATATAAGGTAGCCAAAGTTAGTGGGAGGATAGAAGATTGGGAAGTCTTCAAAAGACAACAAAAAGTAACTAAAGGATTGATTAAGAAAGGGAAAATAGACTATGAAAATAAATTAGCAAAAAATATAAAAACAGATAGCAAGAGTTTCTATAGTTATATAAAAAGAAAAAGGGTGGTTAAGGCAAACGTAGGTCCCTTAGAGGATGAGACCGGGAAATTAATGGTGGGAAACATGGAGATGGCAAAAATGCTGAACAAATATTTTGTTTCAGTCTTTACGGTAGAGGACACTAAGAATATCCCAACACTGGACAAACAGGGGGCTCTAGTGGGGGAGGAGCTAAATACGATTAAAATTACTAAGGAATTGGTACTCAGTAAAATAACGGGACTCAAGGCGGATAAATCCCCTGGACCTGATGGCTTACATCCTAGGGTCTTGAGGGAAGTGGCAGTAGGAATTGTGGATGCTTTCGTAATAATTTTCCAAAACTCCCTGAACTCAGCAAAGGTCCTGGCAGATTGGAAAACTGCTAATGTAACACCCTTATTTAAAAAGGGTTGTAGGCAGAAGGCTGGGAATTATAGACCAGTTAGCCTAACATCTGTGGTGGGTAAAATTTTGGAGTCTATTATTAAGGAGACAGTAACGGAACATTTAGATAAACATAATTTAATAGGACAAAGTCAGCATGGCTTTATGAAGGGGAAGTCATGTCTGACAAATTTGCTCGAGTTCTTTGAGGACATAACGTACAGGGTGGATAAAGGGGAACCAGTGGATGTAGTGTATTTAGACTTCCAGAAGGCATTCGACAAGGTGCCACATAAAAGATTATTACTTAAGATAAAAAATCACTGGATTGGGGGTAATATTCTGGCATGGGTGGAGGATTGGTTATCTAACAGGAAGCAGAGAGTTGGGATAAATGGTTCATTCTCGGACTGGCAACCAGTAGCCAGTGGTGTTCCGCAGGGGTCGGTGCTGGGTCCCCAACTCTTTACAATCTATATTAACGATTTGGAGGAGGGGACCGAGTGTAACATATCAAAGTTTGCAGATGATACAAAGATGGGAGGGAGAGTAGAGAGTGAGGAGGACATAAAAAACCTACAAGGGGATATAGACAGGCTGGGTGAGTGGGCAGAGATTTGGCAGATGCAATACAATATTGGAAAATGTGAGGTTATGCACTTTGGCAGGAAAAATCAGAGAGCAAGTTATTATCTTAATGGCGAGAAACTGGAAAGTACTGCAGTACAAAGGGATCTGGGGGTCTTGGTGCAAGAAAATCAAAAAGTTAGTATGCAGGTGCAGCAGGTGATCAAGAAAGCCAATGGAATGTTGGCTTTTATTGCTAGGGGGATAGAATATAAAAACAGGGAGGTATTGCTGCAGTTGTATAGGGTATTGGTGAGACCGCACCTGGAGTACTGCATACAGTTTTGGTGTCCATACTTAAGAAAAGACATACTTGCTCTCGAGGCAGTACAAAGAAGGTTCACTCGGTTAATTCCGGGGATGAGGGAGTGGACATACGAGGAGAGGTTGAGTAGATTGGGACTATACTCATTGGAGTTCAGAAGAATGAGAGGCGATCTTATTGAAACATATAAGATTGTGAAGGGGCTTGATCGGGTGGACGCGGTGAGGATGTTCCCAATGATGGGTGAAACTAGAACTAGGGGACATAATCTTAGAATAAGGGGCTCCTCTTTCAAAACTGAGATGAGGAGAAACTTTTTCACTCAGAGGGTAGTGGGTCTGTGGAATTTGCTACCCCAGGAAGCTGTGGAAGCTACTTCATTAAATAAATTTAAAACAGAAATAGACCGTTTCCTAGAAGTAAAGGGAATCAGGGGTTACGGGGAGCGGGCTGGAAATTGGACATGAGTTTGAGTTCGGATCGGTCAAGGCCCTGTGGGTGGCGGAGCAGGCCCAGGGACCGAGTGGCCTGGTCCTTCTCCTGCTTCTTGTGTTCTTTAGAGTTGAGGTTGGATCAGATCAGCCATGATCTCATTGAATGGCGGAGCAGGCTCGAGGGGCCGATTGGTCTACTCCTGCTCCTATTTCTTATGTTCTTATTAAGTGTTAGACATAGGACCTTGTTAAGGAAAAATGTACTTGAGCTTGTGAAGGAAAAATATGTATTCAAAGTAACTCGAGCTTGTTACGAAAACAGGAACTGTTATCTTAAGAAAACACGTTACTAAACAAAACATCTGGTCCCGGAACCAAATAATAACAGAAATGTGATTAATCGGGACGTTGATAGCTTTGCACCCGTCCCTAGGGCAGGGTATGATTTTTGTGTGCAAGTGTGAATGTCGCTAAGGTATCGGAGAGTCGAATCTGAGAAAGGTCTCAGAAGGTTCTCCCCAGGCCCGTGAAAATTAAAGGATCGTTTAAAACCATCACTCGAAGTCTGTCATCTGTACCCAACGGAGCGTCGACCCTGTATATCACAGGGCCCGCTCTCGCTTACAGCAATTGGCGTAGTCGGCAGGATCACAGACCCTTACCGGCACACGGGAACGTTGAGCTAGAGAGGGTGAGTATGTTTTAAATTACCACCCATAAATTAGAAAGCTCAGAACGTACTGGGAGAACTGGTAAGGCTGTGATTAAAAGAACTAAATTAGAGACAGACTCGAGGAAGTGGTGCGGTCCGGTTAAGCCGGGAAGGCGGCAAATCCTTCAAGCCAGGACTGTACCCCAGAGAGACTGAGCACTCTCAGGAACTGTACCCCAGAGAGAGTCAGCACCTTCTGGAAATGTACCCCAGTGAGATTCAGCACCTTCAGGAACTGTACCCCAGTGAGACTGAGCACTCTCAGGAACTGTACTCCAGTGAGAGTCAGCACCTTCAGGAACTGTACCCCAGGGAGAGTCAGCATCTTCAGGAGCTGTTCCCCAGTGAGAGTCAGCACCTTCAGGAACTGTACCCCAGTGAGACTGAGCACTCTCAGGAACTGTACCCTAGTCAGAGTCAGCACTTTCAGGAACTGCACCCGAGTGACCGTCAGCAACTTCAGGGACTCTATCCCAGTGCGAGCACCTTCAGGGACTGTACCCCAGTGAGAGTCAGCACCTTCCAGAACTGTACCCCAGTGAGAGTCAGCCCCTTCAGGATCTGTACCCCAGTGAGACTGAGCACTCTCGGGAACTGTACCCCAGTGAGAGTCAGCAACTTCAGGAACTGTACCCCAGTGAGAGTCAGCTCCTTCAGGAACTCTATCCCAGTGCGAGCACCTTCAGGAACAGTACCCCAGTGAGAGTCAGCACCTTCAGGAATTGTACCCCAGCGAGACTGAGCACTCTCGGGAACTGTACCCCAGTGAGAGTCAGCAACTTCAGGAACTGTACCCCAGTGAGAGTCAGCACCTTCAGGAACTGTACCCCAGTGACTGTCAGCACATCAGGAACTGTACCCCAGTGAGAGTCTGCACCTTCAGGAACTGTTCCCCAGTGAGAGCACCTTCAGGAACTGTTCCCCAGTGAGAGTCAGCTCCTTCTCAAACTGTACTCCCGTGAGACTGAGCATTCTCAGGAACTGTACCCTCGTCAGAGTCAGCACTTTCAGAAACTGTACCACAGTGAGAGTCAGCACCTTCAGGATCTGTACCCCAGTGAGAGTCAGCACCCTCAGGAACTGTACCCCAGTGAGAGTCAGCACCCTCAGGAACTGTACCCCAGTGAGAGTCAACACCTTCAGGAGCTGTACCACAGTGAGAGTCAGCACCTTCATGAACTGTACCCCAGTGAGAGTCAGCACCTTCAGGAACTGTACCCCAGTGAGAGTCAGCACCTTCAGTAACTGTACCCAAGTGACTGTCGGCACCTTCAGGAGCTTTATCACAGTGACAGCACCTTCAGGAACTGTACCCCAGTGAGATTCAGCACCTACAGGTACTGTACCCGAGTGAGAGTCAGCCCCTTCAGGAACTGCACCCCAGTGAGAGACCGCACCTTCAGGAACTGTACCCCAGTGGGAGCACCTTCAGGAAATGTTCCCCAGTGAGAGTCAGCTCCTTCACAAACTGTAGCCCAGTGAGAGGCAGCACCTTCAGGATCTGTACCCCACTGAGAGTCAACACCTTCAGGATCTGTACCCCACCGAGAGTCAGCACATCAGGTACTGTACCCCAGTGAGACTGAGCACTCTCAGGAACTGTAACCCAGGGAGAGTCAGCACCTCCAGGAACTGTACCCCAGTGAGAGTCAGCACCTTCAGGAACTGTTCCCCAGTGAGAGTCAGCTTCTTCTCAAACTGTACCCCAGTGAGACTGAGCACTCTCAGGAACTGTACCCTAGTCGGAGTCAGCACTTTCAGGAACTGCACCCCAGTGAGAGTCAGCTTCTTCTCAAACTGTACCCCAGTGAGACTGAGCACTCTCAGGAACTGTACCCCAGTGAGTGTCAGCACCTTCAGGAACTGTACCCCAGTGAGAGTCAGCACCTTCAGGAACTGTACTTCAGTGAGAGTCAGCACCTTCAGGAACTGTACCCCAGTGAGAGTCAGCGCCTTCAGGAACTGTACCCCAGTGAGAGTCAGCGCCTTCAGGAACTGTACCCCAGTGAGAGTCAGCGCCTTCAGGAACTGTACCCCAGCGAGAGTAAGCACCTTCATGAACTGTACCCCAGTGAGAGTCAGCACCTTCATGAACTGTACCGCAGTGAGAGTCAGCGCCTTTAGGAATTGAACCCTGGTGAGATTCAGCACCTTCAGCAACTGTACCCCAGTGAGACAGCGCTCTCAGGAACTGTACCCCAGTGAGAGTCAGCACCTTTGGGAGCTGTACCCCCGTGAGAGTAAGCATCTTCAGGGACTGCACCCCAGTGAGTGTCAGCACATCAGGAACTGTACCCCAGTGAGAGTCAGCACCTTCACAAACTGTACCCCAGTGACAGGAAGCACTTTCAGTATCTGTACCCGAGTGAGATTCAGCACCTTCAGGAACTGCACCCGAGTGGCCGTCAGCAACTGCAGGATCTGTACCCCAGTGAGAGTCAGCACCTTCAGGAACTGTACCCCAGTGAGAGTCAGCACCTTCAGGAACTGTACCCCAGTGAGAGTCAGCACCGTCAGGAATTGTACCCCAGTGAGAGTCAGCACCTTCAGGAACTACCCCAGTGAGAGTCCGCACCCTCAGTAACTGTACCCCAGAGAGAGTTAGCACCTTCAGGAACTGTACCCCCGTGAGAGTAAGCACCTTAAGGATCTGTACCCCAGTGAGAGTCAGCACCTTCAGGAACTGTTCCCCAGTGAGAGTCAGCACCTTCACAAACTGTACCCCAGTGACAGGAAGCACCTTCAGTATCTGTACACCAGTGAGATTCAGCATCTTAAGGAACTGTACCCCAGTGAGAGTCAGCACCTTCAGGAACTGTACCCCAGTGAGAGTCAGCATCGTCAGGAACTGTACCCCAGTGAGAGTCAGCATCGTCAGGAACTGTACCCCAGTGAGAGTCAGCACCTTCAGGAACTGTACCCCAGTGAGAGTCAGCACCGTCAGTAACTGTACCCCTGTGAGAGTCAGCACCTTCAGGAACTGTACCCCAGTGAGAGTCAGCACCTTCTGGAATTGTGCCCCAGTGAGAGTCAGCACCGTTAGGAACTGTACCCCAGTGAGAGTCAGCACCCTCAGGAACTGTACCCCAGAAGGAGTTAGCACCTTAAGGAGCTGTACCCCCGTGAGAGTAAGCACCTTCAGCATCTGTACCCCAGTGACAGGAAGCACCTTCAGTATCTGTACCTGAGTGAGATTCAGCACCTTCAGGAACTGCACTCGAATGGCCGTCAGCAACTGCAGGATCTGTACCCCAGTGAGAGTCAGCACCTTCAGGAACTGTACCCCAGTGAGAGTCAGCACCTTCAGGAACTGTACCCCAGTGAGAGTCAGCACCTTCAGGAACTGTACCCCAGTAAGAGTCAGCACCTTCAGGAACTGTACCCCAGTGAGAGTCAGCAACTTCAGGAACTGATCCCCTGTGAGACAGCACTCTCAGGAACTGTACCCCAGTGAGAGTCCGCACCTTCAGGAAATTTACCCCAGTGAGAGTCAGCACCTTCACAAACTGTACCCCAGTGACAGGAAGCACCTTCAGTTTCTGTACCCGAGTGAGATTCAGCACCTGCAGGAACTGCACCCGAGTGGCCGTCAGCAACTGCAAGCTCTGTACCCCAGTGAGAGTCAGCACCTTCAGGAACTGTACCCCAGTGAGAGTCAGCACCTTCAGGAACTGTACCCCAGGGAGAGTCAGCACCTTCAGGAACTGTACCCCAGTGAGAGTCAGCACCTTCAGGAACTGTACCCCAATGAGAGTCAGCACCTTCAGGAACTGTACCCCAATGAGAGTCAGCACCTTCAGGAACTGTACCCCAATGAGAGTCAGCACCTTCAGGAACTGTACCCCAATGAGAGTCAGCACCTTCAGGAACTGTGCCCCAATTAGACCGCGCTCTCAGGAACTGTACCCCAATGAGAGTCAGCACCTTCAGGAACTGTACCCCAGAGAGAGTTAGCACCGTCAGGAACTGTACCCCAGTGAGAGTCAGCACCTTGAGGAACTGTTCCCCAATGAGAGTCAGCACCTTCAGGAACTGTACCCCAGAGAGAGTTAGCACCGTCAGGAACTGTACCCCAGTGAGAGTCAGCAGCTTCAGGTATTGTATTCGAGTGAGAGTCAGCCCCTTCTGGATCTGTACACCAGTGAGGGTCAGCAGCTTCAGGAGCTGTACCCCCGTGATGGTAAGCACCTTAAGGAGCTGTACCCCCGTGATGGTAAGCACCTTCAGGATCTGTTCCTCAGTGAGAGTCAGCACCTTCAGGAACTGTACCCCAGTGAGAGTCAGCACCCTCAGGAACTGTACCCTGTGAGAGTCCGCACCTTCACAAACTGTACCCCAGTGAGAGTCAGCACCTTCACAAACTGTACCCCAGTGACAGGAAGCACCTTCAGTATCTGTACCCGAGTGAGATTCAGCACCTTCAGGAACTGCACCCGAGTGGCCGTCAGCAACTGCAGGATCTGTACCCCAGTGAGAGTAAGCACCCTCAGGGACTGTACCCTCGTCACACACAGCACCTTCAGGAACTGTATCCCAGAGAGAGTCAGCACCTTCAGGAACTGTATCCCAGAGAGAGTCTGCACCCTCAGGAACTGTACCCCAGTAAGAGTCGGCACCTTCTAGAACTGTACATCGAAATATAGAAACATAGAAGATAGGAGCAGGAGTAGGCCATTCGACCCCTCGAGCCTTTTCCGCCATTTAATGAGATCATGGCTGATCATCCAAATTCAGTACCCTGTCCCTGCTTTCTCCCCATATCCCTTGATCCCTTTAGCCTTAAGAAATATATCTAACTACTTCTTGAATATATTTAATGAATTGGCCTCAACTGCCTTGTGTGGTAGAGAATTTCACAGGTTCACAACTCTCTGGGTGAAGAAATTCCTCCTCATCTCAGTCCTAAATGACTTACCCCTTATCCTTAGACTGTGACCCCTGGTTCTGGACTCCCCCGTCATCGGGAACATCCTTCCTGTATCTAGTCTTGTCTAGTCCTGTTAGAATTTTATAAGTTTCAATGAGAACCCCTCTCATTCTTCTAAACTCTAGCGAATATAAGCCTAATTGACCCAATCTCTCCTCATACGTCATTGCTGCCATTCCAGGTATCAGTCTGGTGAATCTCGCTGCACTCTCTCCATGGCAAGAACATCCTTCCTCAGATAAGGTGACCAAAACTGCACACAGTACTCAAGGTGTGGTCTCACCAAGGCCCTGTACAACTGCAGCAAGACATCCTTGCTCCTGTACTCAAATCCTCTCGCTATGAAGGCCAACATACCATTTGCCTTCTTAACCACCTGCTGCACCTGCATGCTTACCTTCAGCGACTGGTGCACAAGGACACCCAGGTCTCGTTGCACTTCCTCTTTTCCCAATCTATTGCCGTTCAGATAATAATCTGACTTCCTGTTTTTGCCACCGAAGTGGATAACCTCGCATTTATCCACATTATACTGCATTTGCCATGCATCTGCCCAATCACCCAACCTGTCCAAATCATACTGGAGTTTCTCTGCATCCTCCTCACAGCACACACCCACACCCAGCTTTGTGTCGTCTGCAAACTTGGAGATATTACATCTAGTTCCCTCGTCTAGATCGTTAATATATATATTGTGAATAGCTGGGGTCGTAGCACCCATCCCTGCGGTAACCCACTAGTCACTGCCTGCCACTCGGAAAAAGACCCGTTTATTCCAACTCTTTGCTTCCTGTCTGCCAACCAGTTCTCTATCCAAGACAGTACCTTACCCCCAATCCTGTGTGCTTTAACTTTGCACGCTGATCTCTTATGCGGGACCACTGTACCTCAGTGAGTCTCACCACCTGCAGGATCTGTATGCCAGTGAGAGTCAGCACCTTGAGGAACTGTACCCCAGTGAGACTGAGCACTCTCAGGAACTGTACCCCAGTGAGATTCTGCACCTTCAGGAACTGTACCCCAGAGAGAGTGAGCACCTTCAGGAACTGTACCCCAGAGAGAGTCAGCACATCAGGAACTGGACCCCAGTGAGAGTCAGCACCCTCAGGAACTGTACCCCAGAGAGAGTTAGCACCTTGAGGAACTGTACCCCAGTGAGAGTCAGCACCTTTAGGAACCTCAGCATGGAGTACATGTGTCACTCACTTTCATTGTCTGCGCTGCTAATCTGAGTCCACTGATGCTCCCCATTTGGTGTCTTCAGCAAATATCATCACTTCTCATCTGACTTTCTGAATCATGTAAATGAGAAACAATAGTAGTTCTAACACCGAGTTCTGGGCTACTCCACTCCAACATAACTCCAACATGAAATGGGAGCGAGCCTTTGACTCAGTGGTTGCGCCTCTGAGTCAGAAGGTGCAGGGTTCAAACCCCGCTCCAGACAGTCCCAGCAAGTGACTCTGAATTCTGGGTTCATATCCAGCGAGACATAAGAACATATTAAATAAGAGCAGGAGTAGGCTATTCGGCCCTTTGAGCCTGCTCCGCCATTCAATAAGATCATGGCTGATCTTCTACCTCATCTCCACTTTCCTGCACTATCCCCAAATCCCTTGATTCCCTTAATATTCAAAAATCTATCGATCTCTGTCTTGAATATACTCAACGACTGAGCCTCCACAGCCCTCTGGGGTAGAGAATTCCAAAGATTCCTAATGGCCACCTCTTTCAAAACCCTAGGATGTAGGTCATCCGGTCCTTGAGATTTATCGACTTTTAGTCCCATTAATTTTGCTAGTACTGTTTTTTTACTAATTAATAATTTCTTTAAGTTCCTCATTCTCGTCACACCCTCGGTTTTCTCGTATTTCTGGTTTTTTTTTGTGTCTTCCTCCGTGAAGACAGAAACAAAGTAATTATTTAATTTCTCAGCCATTTCCTCATTCCCCATTATAAATTCTCCCATCTCTGACTGTAAAGGACCTACACTTACCTTCGCCAGTCTTTTCCTTTTCACATACCTATAGAAGCTTTTACAATCCGTTTTTATATTTTTTGCTAGTTTGTGCTCATATCCCATTTTCCCTTTCTTTATCAATGTCTTGGTCCTCCTTTGCTGATTTCTAAAAAGATCCCAATCCTCAGGCTGACCAGTTTTTCTGGCAACTTTATAAGCTTCCTCCTTTGACTTAATACTAGCTTTATTTTATTTTGTTAGCCATGGTTGGATCACTTTTCCTTTTGGGTTTTTATGCCCTAGAGGAATATATGTTTGTTGCAAATTATGCATTATTTCCTTGAATGTTAGCCATTGTATGTCCACCTTCATACCTTTTAGTGTAGTCTCCCAATCTACCATGGCCAACTTGTCCCTCATACCCTTGTAGTTTCCTCTGTTTAGATTGAAGACCTTTAGTTTCAGAGGCAGAATGACATGTGGCAGGGGTGTGGTTTAATTAACTGTAGGTATGTGTATAAGGAAATATATGAGCATATAGTTATTTAGAGGAGACAGGAGAGGGTGTGAAAAGAATTGTCTTTGATATTTCCTGTATAAAGATATGAGAAACATTGTCAATTGCCACCTCAGGTTGGTTTTGGGCGCTCTGACTGCGCTGACTGGAGTTGTATTTCTATTTAGTGGGAATTTTCATTCCTGTGAGGATGCGATGCTGGGAATTCGGGAAAACTCGGGAGATGCAAGTAACAGACGGTGCTTGGATCAGTTTTACACAACCCTACACCTGTCTGCTCAACAGCCGATCTGTCCCCAGATTATTAGAGGAGATCAGGCAGCCGTTGAAGAAGCACTTTTAAACTCTCTTGATGTGTCACGTAAAAAAACTCGTTTGACAGAAAATCATTATCTGAATATGACGAAGGACTGTGCTGCATTTATAGAGGCGCGTAAGTATCTAACCTTCGCACTCAGCAAGGAGGAGAGGCATTTCCCCATCGCCTATTCCATTGTGATTCATGGGAATATCGAAATGTTTGAGAGACTCCTGAGGAGCATTTACACCCCCCAGAACGTGTACTGTATCCATGTGGATAGGAAAAGTGCAGCCAGTTTCCAGCTCGCTGTCAGGGCTATCGCCGCTTGTTTCCATAATGTTTTCATTGCCAGCAAGTTAGAGAACGTGATCTACGCGTCGTGGTCCCGGGTCCAGGCTGATCTGAACTGTATGGAGGACCTGCTGCAGAGCCCGGTCCAGTGGAGGTATTTCATTAACCTGTGCGGACTGGACTTCCCCATTAAAACAAACGCCGAGATTGTCAGAAACCTGATTGTGCTGAACGGGAAAAACAGCATGGAGTCCGAATTGCCCTCAGCTATCAAAAAGGTGGGTTGGCGATTTCTTCTATTGGCCTCCTGTACCCGCAAAGTTAAACCGCTGATGCCCGACGTATTGGGTGACTGAAGATCGACATCAACCAGTGGTGTCGCCTTTAGTAAAGCAAAGTGCAAGGTTACATGGTTCAACCCCAAAGGATTAGAAACATATTGGATACAAACCTGTCCAGTGTTGGTGCCTTTTATAAAGTGTGTGGTTTCAGCCTAGTGTCGGGGGCCAGTTGCTGCCTCAACATGCTCTGCTCTGTCACCGATTTGGTAAGGTGGGAACTTGTGACTCCAACCACTAGGCAGAAGGAGGCTTGGGTGCTTGCCAATTAAGATTACAACAGCTTGCATCTTTAATGTAAAAAAACATTCCGAGTTGCCTCCTGGAGGCGAAATCAGATTTTTTTAAATGGACGCTGAGGCAGAAAAGGAGAAATTAGGAGGGCTGACCAAAAGTTTGGTTAGAGGTGGGTTTTAAGAAGAGCCTCGAAGGAGGAGTGAGGGAATTCCAGAACATGAGCTCTAGGTGGCTGAAGGCACGGCCACCAACGATGAAGCGAAGAGAGCAAGAGAATCATAAAAGGCCAGAGTCAGAGGAACATGCCCCTAGAAATTCATCTCGAGCGGTGGCGAAAACGGGCGGTATCGGATCGGCCGCCCATTATACGCAGTGCCTGATATTCAGTTCCACTGCAGTCAATAGACTGAATATCAGGCGCTGTGTATAGCAGGCGGTAGATCCAATACTGCCTGTTTTACACAACTGCCGGAGACGAATTTCTAGCCCAGAGAGTTTTGCTGGGGGTTGGGGAGGGTAGTTGTAGGGATGGAGGAGATTACAAAGATAAGGAGGGGTGAGGCTATGAAGAGATTAAAACACAAAAATTGACAATTTTAAAATCGAGGCATTGGGGGGCCGGGAGCCAATGTAGTTCAGTGAGGACAGGGGTAATGGGTGAAAGGGACTTGGTGTGGGATAGGACACAAACAGCAGAGTTTTGGATAAGCTGAACTTTATGGAGGGTTGAAGATGGGAGGCTGACCAGGAAAGCAGTGGAAAATCAAGTCGAGAGGTGACAAATTCATGGATGAGGGTTTCATAAGCAGATGGGCTGAGGTGGAGACGGGCAATTTTATGGAGACCGTCTTTATGATGGTATGTGATGTCAGAAGTTCAGCTCGGGGTCAAATAGAATGCTAAGATTGTGAACAGTATGGTTCAGCCTCAGACATTGGCCCAAAAATTAGTGAGGGAGCCTTCGTGCGGGGGTAAGGCTTCCCCGCGATATCTCACTGCGCGCCGGCTTTTTCATTCCCAGCTCACACGAACTTGATGTTCTAGACAGCAGCTGGGCAGTGCTTGCGTATCCCACAGGCGCAGTTAATTCGTGCGAGCTGTGGGATCACGTGATTCAGTTAGAGCCAATGGCAGCTCACCATCTTTCATTCATAGTTTTCACAGGAAGTGCTGTGAAAGCTATGAATCTATACCCCCCCAAAAGAACAGCTAAACCTCAATTAAATTTAAAAAAAAACCATCACATTAATAAAATAAGTATAGTTAAATAAATTAACCACTTTAAACAAAAAATTAAATTTTTGAAAAAATTTAAAATCTTTTAAAAAGTTATTAAAATAAACTTACCTTTCTTTAAAGTCTCTAAAAAAGATATACCTGTTGAAAAAAATTCAAAATAATACTTAATTAACTATTTACCTTGTTAAAAGAGGGTCTTACGCCTCCTTTCTTTATGTGCAAAATCTTCCATGCTTACCTGCGCGTTCAAAGCACTAAGTGCACTGCGTGCGCGCAGCCTGTAGCGCGCACGCGGTTCACTTAGGAACCGCCCCCTTTTGAAATCACCAAGTGCCGGTTTTCAGCGCATGCGCAGTGCATGCAGAAAACCGGCAATTGGAGACAGAATACGCGAGAGTACACAGTGCGTACTCTCGCGTAGAGGCACTAATTTTGGGGCCAATAGCTGGGGAGGGAGATAGAATTGGAGGCAAGAGTATGGAGTTTGTGACAGGGGCCAATGAGGATGGGTTCACTCTTCCCAAAGTTTAAATGAGGGGAATTGTGGCTCATCCAAGACTGAATATCAGACAAGGGGGTAGATTTTGAGCCTCTATGTGGGGGAACAACGCCAACAGTGACCACAACATTATACAGTTTCAATTGGCTGGTAGAGCTAAAGGTACTGAGAATATGCAACTTGTACCAGATTTCAGAAGAGCAAATTTCACTAAAATGGCAGATGATTTGGAACAGGTAAATTGGCTAACCCTGCTGTGTGGTGATGAGACAAATGTAGAATGCAAGTGGAAAGTTTTTAAGAACAAGATTAAAAAATGTGGAAAACAAATATGTACCCAAAGTCAAAAGAACGAAGTGTGGTAAGAAAAAGCTAAGGTGGCTGACTGTGTGTGTATATATATATATATATATATATATATGTGTATATATATACAAAGACAACTAAAATGTAAACAGAAATGTTTATATAAATGAAAGGCATTTAATACTCAACTCAACAGAGTTGAGTACAAGGAACAACTAAAGAAAACAAAGGCTGCTATTAGATCAGCAAAAAGGCTGGTGGGAAAAAGGATTGTAGACAACTGTGAAAGTAATGGGAAAAGCTTTTAAATTATGAGAAGAGTCAGAGAGCTATCAAAGACTGTATTGGGCCACTGACGGATGTTCAAGAGCAGGTTACAAAGGATTCACTGGGTATGGTGGAAATATTAAATAAGTACTTTGCATCGGTCTTCACCCTTGAAGATGATGCTCAACTATTAGAATTTAATAATGTTACTAACAAAACTAGTAATATTAACATAGATGAACATATTGTTTTAGAAAGAATTAAGAACTTGAAAATAGATAGAGCAGCCGGGCCAGATGATATCCATCCGAGGGTCCTCAGGGAGATGGGTCATCTGCTGTATGAGCCCCTAGCCTGTATTTTAATACAGTGCACTGCAGTCTGGAATGGTTCCTATAGACTGGAAGGAGGCTAATGTAGTCCCCATCTTTAAAAAAGCTGACAAGACAGACATGGGTAACTATGGGCCCATTAGTTTAACATCAGTAATAGGTAAGATGCTGGAGGGAATCATTAGGGATGCAATATATGAATACTTGGATAGAGAGACACCCAATATGGCTTCATAAAAAGGTCATGGCTTACAAATCTAATTGTATTTTTTTAAGAAGTTACAAAGTTGGTGGATGAGGGAAGTCCAGCAGACATTGTCTACTTAGATTTCCAAAAAGCTTTTGATAAGGTACCGCACAAAAGGCTTCTCTATAAGATTGAAGCCTCTGGTATTAGTGGTAATATATTGAGCTGGATTGAGAACTGGCTGGCAGGACGTAGGCAAAAACTAGTTATAGATGGATTTGGATATGTTTGGAGACCAGTCACCAGTGGTGTCCCGCAGGGATTGGTGTTGGGACTACTATTTTTATTAATGATCTGGATGTAGGTGTTGGGGGCACGATCTGCAAACTTACTGATGATACGAAGATCTGTGCGAGTATTAGGACTGTAGACGATGCTTGTCTGCTTCAGGCGGATCTTAATATGTTGGGAGATTAGGCTCATGACTGGCAAGTGATGTATAACTTGGATACATGCAGTGTTATGCATGTGAGCAGGGCAAATGCTCAACATTCATAAACCCTTCATGGAAAAGCATTAAATAAGGTGGAGATAGAAAGAGATTTGGCCATTCTAGTGCATACATCTTTAAAGCTGTTCCAGTTCAGCTACAACACTGGCATCTATCTGACAATGTGGAAAACTGCCCAGATATGTCCTGTCCACAAAAAGCAGGACAAATCCAACCTGGCCAATTACCGCCCCATCAGTCTACTCTCAATCATCAGCAAAGTGATGGAAGGTGTCATCGACAGCGCTATCAAGCGGCACTTACTCAACAATAACCTGCTCACTGATGCCCAGTTTGGGTTCCGCCAAGACCACTCGGCTCCCGACCTCATTACAGCCTTGGTCCAAACATGGACAAAGGAGCTGAATTCCAGAGGTGAAGTGAGAGTGACTGCCCTTGACATCAAGGCAGCATTTGACAGAGTCTGGCATCAAGGAGCCCTAGTAAAACTGAAGTCAATGGGAATCAGGGGGAAAACGCTCCACTGGCTGGAGTCATACCTAGCACAAAGGATGATGGTTGTGGCGGTTGAAGGTCAATCATCACAGCCCCAGGACATTGCTGCAGGAGTTCCTCAGGGCAGTGTCCTAAGCCCAACCATCTTCAGCTGCTTCATCAATGACCTTCCCTCCAACATAAGGTCAGAAATGGGGATGTTCGCTGATGACTGCACAGTGTTCAGCGCCATTCGCAACGCCACAGATAATGAAGCAGTCTATGCCCACATGCAACAAGACCTGGACGACGTTCAGGCTTGGGCTGATAAGTGGCAGGTAACATTCGCGCCACAGAGGTGCCAGGCAATGACTATCTCCAACAAGCGAGAGTCTAACCACCTCCCCTTGACATTCAGTGGCATTACCATCACCGAATCCCCCACTATCAACATCCTGGGGATCATCATTGACCAGAAACGTAACTGGACCAGCCACATAAATACTGTGGCAACAAGAGCAGGTCAGAGGCTAGGTACTCTGCGGCGAGTGTCTTACCTCCTGACTCCCCAAAGCCTTTCCACCATCTACAAGGCTCAAGTAAGGAGTGTGATGGAATATTCTCCACTTGCCTGGATGAGTGCAGCTCCAACAATACTCAAGAAGCTCGACACCATCCAGGACAAAGCAGCCCGCTTGATTGGCACCCCATCCACCACCTTAAACATTCACTCCCTCCACCACCGGCGTACCATGGCTGCAGTGTGTACCACAAGATGCACTGCAGCAACCATATTCAATTAGAGGGTGAGAAGGTTGGATCTCAAACAAGCGTGCTAAGCTTGAATAAAGGAGACTATGAAGGTATGCGAGTGGAATTGAGTAGAGTGGATTGGGAAAATAGATTAAAGGGTAAGACGATACATGATCAGTGGTGTACATTTAAGGAGATATTTTACAACTTCCAAAAAATATATATTCCACTGAGAAGAAAAGGGTGTAAAAGAAAAGACAGTCATCCGTGGCTAAGTAAAGAAATTAAGGATAGTATTCGACTAAAAACAAGGGAATATAAGGTAGCCAAATCTAGTGGGAGGATAGAGGATTGGGAAAACTTTAAAAGACAGCAAAAAATAACAAAAAGATTGATTAAGAAAGGGAAAATAGATTATGAAAGTAAATTAGCAAAAAATATAAAAACAGATAGTAAGAGTTTTTATAATTATATAAAAAGAAAAAGGGTGGCTAAAGTAAATGTTGGTCCCTTAGAGGATGAGACCGGGAAATTAATGGTGGGAAATATGGAGATTGCAAATACACTGAATGAATATTTTGTATCAGTCTTTACAGTAGAGGACACTAAGAATATCCCAACACTGGACAAACAGGGGGCTATAGGGGGGGAGGAGCTAAACACAATCAAAATCACTAAGGAAGTGGTACTCGGTAAAATAATGGGACTCAAGGTGGATAAATCACCTGGACCTGATGGCTTACATCCTAGGGTCTTGAGGGAAGTGGCGGTAGGGATTGTGGATGCATTGGTAATAATTTTCCAAAACTCCCTGGACTCAGCAAAGATCCCGGCAGACTGGAAAACTGCTAATGTAACACCCTTATTTAAAAAGGGCAGTAGACAGAAGGCTGGAAACTATAGACCGGTTAGCCTAACATCTGTGGTAGGTAAAATTTTGGAGTCCATTATTAAGGAGACAGTAACGGGACAATTGGATAATCATAATTTAATAGGACAAACTCAGCATGGTTTTATGAAGGGGAAGTCATGTTTGACAAATTTGCTGGAGTTCTTTGAGGAAGTAACACACAGGGTGGATAAAGGGGAACCAGTGGATGTGGTGTATCTAGACTTCCAAAAGGCATTTGACAAGGTGCCACACAAAAGATTATTGCTTAAGATAAAAAATCACGTGATTGGGGGTAATATTCTGGCATGGATAGAGGATTGGCTATCTAACAGAAGGCAGAGAGTTGGGATAAATGGTTCATTCTCAGACTGGCAATCAGTAACTAGTGGTGTTCCGCAGGGGTCAGTGCTGGGTCCCCAACTCTTTACAATCTATATTAACGATTTGGAGGAGGGGACCGAGTGTAACATATCAAAGTTTTCAGATGATACTAAGATGGGAGGCAAAGTAGTGAGTGAGGAGGACATAAAAAATCTGCAAGGGGACATAGACAGGCTAAGTAAGTGGGCAGAGATTTGGCAGATGGAATACAATACTGGAAAGTGTGAGGTTATGCACTTTGGCAGGAAAAATAGTAGAGCAAGTTATTATCTTAATGGCAAGAAACTGGAAAGTACTGAAGTACAAAGGGATCTGGGGGTCCTGGTGCACGAAACTCAAAAGGTTAGTATGCAGGTGCAGCAAGTGATTAAGAAGGCCAATGGAATGTTGGCTTTCATTGCTAGGGGGATAGAATATAAAAATAGGGAGGTATTGCTTCAGTTGTACAAGGTATTGGTGAGACTGCACCTGGAATACTGCATACAGTTTTGGTGTCCATACATAAGAAAAGACATACTTGCTCTCGAGGCAGTACAAAGAAGGTTCACTCGGTTAATCCCGGGGATGAGGGGATGGACATATGAGGAGAGGTTGGGTAGATTGGGACTATACTCATTGGAGTTCAGAAGAATGAGAGGCGATCTTATTGAAACATATAAGATTGTGAAGGGGTTGGATCGGGTGGATGCGGGGAGGATGTTCCCGATGATGGGTGAAACTAGAACTAGGGGACATAGTCTTAGAATAAGGGGCTGCTCTTTCAAAACTGAGATGAGAAGGAACTACTTCACTCAGAGGGTGGTAGGCCCATGGAATATGCTGCCCCAAAAAGCTGTAGAAGCTACATCATTACATAAATTTAAAACAGAAATAGACAGTTTCCTAGAAGTAAAGGTAATTAAGGGTTACGGGGAGCGGGCAGGAATTTGGACATGAGTCTAGGTTCGGATCGGTCATGGCCCTGTGGGTAGCGTAGCGGGCCCAGGGGCCGTGTAGCCTGATCCTGCTCCTATTTCGTGTGTCCAATTCTGTTAGGTTCAGGAGATGGTTCTGTGATAGTAGATTAGCGGTTAGGATCAGATCAGCCATGATCTTATTGAATGGCGGAGCAGGCTCGAGGGGCCAATTGGCCTACTCCTGCTCCTATTTTTTATGTTCTTATGTTCTTATGTAACTCGCCAAGGCTTCTTCGGCAGCACCTCCCAAACCCGCGACCTCTTCCACCTAGAAGGACAAGGGCAGCAGGCGCATGGGAACACCACCACCTCCAAGTTCCCGTCCAAGTCACACACCATCCTGCCTTAGAAGTATATCGCCGATCCTTCATCGTCGCTGGGTCAAAATCCTGGAACTCCCTACCTAACAGCACTGTGGGAGTACCATCACCACATGGACTGCAGCGGTTCAAGAAAGCAGCTCACCACCACCTTCTCAAGGGCAACTAGGGATGGGCAATAAACGCTGGCATTGCCAGCGACGCCCTGATCCCATAAACGAATAAAAAATAAGGTACATGAGCAATTCCGTGAAGCGATAGCTAGAGCAAATAGGGCGTTGGGGTGTATCCACATGACAACTGAGTACAAGACGATGCATACTATTTTGCCCTTGGTCAGGCTGCACTTGAAATACTGTGTCCAGTTTTAGTCTCCGCACATGGTGGGTGATATTGAGGCTTTGGAAATGGTGCAGAGGAGGCCCATTGGACTAATTCCCAGCATAAAGGATCTTCGTTATCAAGATAGGCTAAAAGAGTTGGGACTCTACACTTTAGAAAAACGTCGACTGAGGGGTGATCTGATTGAGGTTTATAAGATAATGAAGGGAATAGATTGTGTTCCAGTTGATAGTTTGTTTCAATTAAACAGGTTAGGGAGGACCAGGGGTCACAAATTTAAGTTGTGTAAGGCCAGATCTAGGTTAGATGTCAGGAGGTGGTTCTTTTCCCAGAGAATAGTGGACCTCTGGAACAGGCTACCGCCTCGTGCGATGGATACTGATTTGCTGAATTCCTTCAAGCGAGAGCTGGACCTGTTTCTGGCTGGGACGGAGATCACCTCTTACAGAAGGTAGGTATTGCAGGGAATTCAGGGCCAGAGTGATCTCCTGGACTAGTTTTGATCGCCTAGATGGGTTGGAGAGGAATTTCCCAGATTTTTTTTCCCCAAATTGGCCTGGGTTTTTTTTTTAAAAATGTTGCCTCTCCCAGGAGATCACATGGTTTCGGGTGGGGTGGGGAGTGTATATTGTGATACACAAGGTATCGCAATTGTGTGGGACAGGCAGGATGGACCAGAGGGTCTTTACCTGTCTGTCATTGTTCGTAAGTTCATATTTTGACATTGTGCGATTGTGTAAAATGGGTGATAACAAATGGGCAGCCTGTTTTACATCTCTTCCGATTTTTAGTTCCATTTTGAATTTTTTTCCCCTTTTTAAAAAATCTTTAGGTTATTATTTTATCCCCTTCCCTCTATTTATTGGTTTAATGGCCTTTCTGCAGTAATCACCACATTCTGATCTCTCTGCTAAAGTGTCCTTTTCTTAAATTACAGGAACGGTGGCTTTTTCATCATGAAGTTAAAAACCAAATAAGCAGAACTAAGGAGAAGAAGAGCTCACCTCCAATAAGTACTCCCATGTTCACTGGGAATGCATACTTCGTGGCTGCAAGGGGATTTGTAAACCATTTGTTTGAGAGTCCTGAAATCCAGAAATTTCTAAAGTGGGCAGAAGATACCTATAGTCCTGATGAGCATGTTTGGGCTACTCTGCAGAGAATTCCTACAGTCCCAGGCTCCGACCCTCCCAGTGACAAGTATCAGATGTCAGATATGGCAGCCATTGCCCGCCTGGTGAAGTGGTCCTACATGGAGGGGGATATATACAAAGGTGCACCCTATCCCAAGTGTACAGGAGCTCACCATCGTGCAGTGTGCATCTATGGTTCTGGTGACCTTCACTGGATCCTGCAACAACACCATCTCTTTGCCAACAAATTTAATCCTGAAGTAGATAACACAGCCCTTCAGTGCTTGGAGGAATATCTGAGATTTAAAACAATTTATGGAAAAGAATTGATGTAGGGTTATATTTTATTTCATCCTAACTTTTCCATATTTATTTGCTCTTCACATAGTTGCACATCTCCATTTGTTACCTCTAGACTTGACTATTCCAACGCACTCCTGGCTGGCCTCCCACATTCCACCCAACATAAACTTGAGGTCATCCAAAACTCGGCTGCCCGTGTCCTAACTCGCACCAAGTCCCGTTCGCCCATCACCCCTGTGCTCGCTGACCTACATTGGCTCCTGGTTAAGCAGCGCCTCAATTTCAAAATTCTCATCCTTGTTTTCAAAGCCCTCCATGGCCTCGTCCCTCCCTATCTCTGTAATCTCCTTCAGCCCCACAACCCCCCGAGATATCTGCGCTCCTCTAATTCTGCCCTCTAGAGGATCCCTGATTATAATCGCTCAACCTTTGGTGGCCGTGCCTTCTGTTGCCTAGGCCCTAAGCTCTGGAATTCCCTGCCTAAACCTGTCCACTTCGCTACATCTCTTTCCTCCTTTTAAGACGCTCCTTAAAACCTATCTCTTTGACCAAGCTTTTGGTCACCTGCCCTAATTTATCCTTATGTGGATCGGTGTCAAATTTTTTATCTTAAAATACTCCTGTGCAGCGCCTTGGGACATTTTACTACATTAAAGGCGCTATATAAATACAAGTTGTTGTTGTTTAGCTTCCATCAACCACCAGGAATGGTAGTCCAAGCCTCCGTGATTAATGATGCCATTGGCTGACAGAAGATGACCTCTGAAACATTTCATCCATCCAGAAACACCCTACAGAGGAAGGACAAGAAGAAACTTCATGAGCTATGAAGGAGCTAACCACTCTTCTGCCTTGATGCAGAGATCCTTGGGTTTAAAGGTTGTGTACATTGCTGGGTGCTGTCTTTAAGCTTGGGTAAACTGTTTAAAAGATGCGTGTAATGTTAAATCATTAAAGGTAACTTTGATTAATATACAAAGTAGTGTGACTTTCTTTGGCTGGCTATTGTTTGGGTTCACAAATCACTGGAACATCTGTATCCCGACAGTACAGGGAGCATTGGCAGTGATCTGGGATCGCCCTGTGCTGCTACTCTCTAAGGTTAGAAAAATGCACCTCTGCAAAAAGGAAAAGAGTGCACAAATGAGATTGGACAAGCATACCAAGATAACAAATCGGTACACGGAAATCAGAACCAACAGAAAATAAACCCACCCAACGGCTTGGGGAAAATGTACCACCCAGTGACATATTGAGCCAGAAGGTCCCAGGCTTGACCCCTGGTCCGTGTTGTGGTTAGAATATGGAACTTGCTACCACAGATACATTTAAGGGGAATCTAGATAAACACATGAGGGAGAAAAAGAATAGGATATGTTGATGAGGTCAGATGAAGAAGGTTGGGAGGAGGTTCATGTGGAGCACAACCACCAGCATGGATCTATTGGGCTGTATGGCCTGTTTCTGTGCTGTAAGTACTCATAGAATCATAGAAATTTACAGCATAGAAGGAGGCCATTTGACCCATCTTGTCCATGCCGGCCGACAAAGAGCTATCCAGCCTAATCCCACTTTCCAGCACTTGGTCCGTAGCCTTGTAGGTTACGGCACTTCAAGTGCATATCCAAGTACTTTTTAAATGCAATGAGGGTTTCTGCCTCTACCACCCTTTCAGGCAGTGAGTTCCAGACCCCCACCACCCTCTGGGTGAAAAAGATTCTGCTCAAATCCCCTCCAAACCTCCGACCAATTACTTTAAATCTATGCCCCCTAGTTATCGACCCCTCTGCTAAGGGAAATAGGTCTTTCCTCTCCACTCTATCTAGGCCCCTCATAATATTATACACCTCAATTAGGTCTCCCCTCAGCCTCCTCTGTTCCAAAGAAAACAACCCCAGCCAGCCGATCCAATCTTTCCTCATAACTAAAATTCCCCAGCCCAGGCAACATCCTCGCAAATCTCCTCTGCACCCTCTCTAGTGCAATTACATCCTTCCTGTAATGTGGTGACCAGAACTACACGCAGTATTCTAGCTGCAGCCTAACTAGTGTTTTATACAGTTCAAGCATAACCTCCCTGCTCTTATATTCTGTGCCTCGGCTAATAAAGGCAAGTATCCCGTATGCCTTCTTAACCACCCTCTCTACCTGTCCTGCAACCTTCAGGGATCTGTGGACATGCACTCCAAGGTCCCTCTGATCCTCTGCACTTCTCAGTGTCCTACCATTTATTGTGTATTCCCTTTCCTTGTTAGCCCTCCCCAAATGCATTACCTCACACTTCTCCAGATTGAAATCCATTTACTATGTAAAGTCAGCCAAAGACAGCAGGCCGGTGGGGGCCTTATTTGGCTGCAGCCCCCTGGACGAGGGAAGTGAAAGAGTCATCTTGGGTTCTCACACCTAACTGATATCCGAAACTGCTGGAAGAGACATGTGTGTGGACAACAGGGCCTGATTCTCCTCCCATTGGCTGGTTCGCAGTGGGATAGTTCTAACCAATGTGAAACTGCCCAGAAACCTCATTAACCAAGCAGGGCGGTTGGAAGCCAGAAAGCCAGTCTTCATTGGCTTATCACTGCCGGGCAGAGGGAGGCAAAGACTGTTCTGCAGCTAGTTAAAGGGCAACACCACCTCTCAGCAAGATGACAGAGGTCACAGCAACCTCGGTGGTGTCAGCAGCTGGAAGGTTCCCAGATTACCTGTGGAGGTGCTGTGGCAGAACTGAGGCCAAAAGTTCATGTTAGAGAATGGTGCAGGCTGTGTGGAGGGAAGTGGCAGAGGCAGTCAGTGCAACCTCCACCACCCCAAGAACTGCCACACAGAGCAGGAAGAGGTTGTTAGATTCGAATTTGGAGAAACTCTAGACGGAGACGGAATTGAGGACAAGAACAAAATTTATTAAAACAACTAAGAGAGACTTGTGCACAAGGGGAGCCACCCAGCTTCCTCAAGCTTGAGGTGCACTCACAAAGGAAAAACAGCGGTTCATTCAAGATATACAGTTCTATAATCAACGCCCACTTACTACAGAATGGGGGCATACACGTACAAACAACATCACCACAGTTACTCTTTATTGGTTTCGGTGTTTAGTCACTCAACTGTTGGGCCCATCCCCTGAACTCAGGTGCCCCTCCCCTGCCCATGCTGGACACAGATGTTGGGAGTAACCCTACCTCCACATTCCTGTTGTTATCTCTTCCTCGCTATAAGCATAGTTTATTGTTCGAGAGGACCGGTTTTACCCTTAACTGCCGACCAAGCACAAAGCCACAGTGATTCATGTATCCAGCGAACTCGTACCATGTTTGATAATTGGTACCCTTATCTCCTGGGAGGATAGGCCGTGCTTGGACAGTGACTCCACTAAGGCGCTGTGAATACACATCCCGAAGTTTAATTAGTGAAGAGACGCCTTGCAGCCTGCAAAAGTGCCTGTTCCTTGCATTTTACGATACCCTTATCACTTTTACTGGTCTCTGATGTTCGATATTCGACCTCACTTACATCCCTGCTATCTGTTCCCAGCTGCATGTTGTCAGTCTCCGTTTTAATTAAGCCCCATCTTTGAATCTACAGCTATTCCTTACAAGTGCCTTTTTTATGAGAGGGTTAAGCATAGTCAAGTATCCCAGAATTCTTTGGGAACAAGCTGAACCTTTCAGTGAGCTATTTCTTACAGTTACCTTCTTTGGGAGGGTTAAACCTAGCCAAGTATCCCAGAATTCTTTGGGAACTAGCTGGATCCTTCAAGGTTCAATGACCTCACAAGGGTAAATCAAGGCCCGGGTGCCGATACACACCCGCTACTACTCATACAGCTTCACTCACCTCTACTTTGCAGAATTTTTCTCTCTCACACCGACGTGTCAGGGAAATTCACTGTTGTAAAAGGGCAACTTCTCCAAACATTCAAGCAGCTTCTCAATTCACTTTACCTGCCACAAGGGCTTCTGCTAGTCTTCACGAACACGTCACTTAAAGGGGCATGGCGCCTTCACGTCTCATCGTCATGGAATGTAACAAGGGCAATACGGTAATCATGGGGGACTTTAATCTACATATTGACTGGGCAAATCAAATTACCACTAATGGTGCGGAGGACGAATTCTTGGAATGCATGCGAGATGGTCTCCTGGATCAGTATGTGGAGGAACCAACCGGGGAACAGGCTATTCTGGATCTGGTACTGTGTAATGAGAAAGGGCTAATCAATAATCTTGTGGTAAAGGGGCCTTTAGGGACAAGTGACCATAATATGATTGAATTTTACATTAAGTTTGAGAGTGATGTAGTCCAATCTGAAACTAAGGTCTTCAATCTAAACAGAGGAAACTACAAGGGTATAAGGGACAAGTTGCCCATGGTAGATTGGGAGACTACACTAAAAGGTATGAAGCTGGACATACAATGGCTAACATTCAAGGCAATAATGCATAATTTGCAACAAACATATATTCCTCTAACGCATAAAAACCCAAAAGGAAAAGTGATCCAACCATGGCTAACAAAAGAAATTAAAGCTAGTATTAAGTCAAAGGAGGAAGCTTATAAAGTTGCCAGAAAAACTGGTCAGCCTGAGGATTGGGATCTTTTTAGAAATCAGCAAAGGGGGACCAAGAAATTGATAAAGAAAGGGAAAATGGAATATGAGCACAAACTAGCGAAAAATATAAAAACGTATTGTAAAAGCTTCTATAGGTATGTGAAAAGGAAAAGACTGGCAAAGGTAAATGTAGGTCCTTTACAGTCAGAGATGGGAGAATTATAATGGGGAATGAGGAAATGGCAGAGAAATTAAATAAATACTTTGTTTCTGTCTTCACGGAGGAAGACACAAAAAACCTCCCAGAAATACGAGAAAACCAAGGGTGTGGCGAGAATGAGGAACTTAAAGAAATTATTAATTAGTAAAAAAACAGTACTAGCAAAATTAATGGGACTAAAAGTCGATAAATCTCAAGGACCGGATGACCTACATCCGAGGGTTTTGAAAGAGATGGCCATTGGGATAGTGGACGCATTGGTTGTCATCTTCCAAAATTCTATAGATTCTGGAACGGTTCCTGCAGATTGGAGGATAGCAAATGTAACCCCGCTATTTAAGAAAGGAGGGAGAGAGAAGACAGGGAACTACAGACCTGTTAGCCTCACATCAGTAGTTGGGAAAATGCTGGAATCTATTATAAAGGATGCAATAACTGGGCACTTAGAAACTAATAGTAAGATTGGGCAGAGTCAACATGGATTTATGAAAGGGAAGTCCTGTTTGACAAACCTATTGGTGTTCTTTGAGGATGTAACTAGTGGAGTAGACAAAGGGGAACCGGTAGATGTGGTGTATTTGGATTTTCAGAAGGCCTTTGATAAGGTCCCACACAAGAGGTTGGTGAACAAAATTAGGGCACATGGAATTGGGGGTAATATACTAGCATGGATTGAGAATTGGTTAACAGACAGAAAACAAAGAGTAGGGATAAAGGGGTCTTTTTCAGGATGGCAGACTGTGACTAGTGGGGTACGCAAGGATCGGTGCTTGGGCCCCAGCTATTCACAATCTATATCAATGATTTGGATGAGGGGACTAAATGTAACATTTCCAAATTTGCTAAGCTAGGTGGCAGTGTCAGTTGTGAAGAGGATGTGAAGAGGCTTCAAGGGGATCTCGACAGGCTCAGTGAGTGGGCGAGAACATGGCAGATGGAATATAATGTGGATAAATGTGAAGTTATCCATTTTGGTAGAAAAAACAGAAAGGCAGAGTATTTCCTAAATGGTGAAAGATTGGGGAATGCAGATGCTCAAAGGGACCTGGGTGTCCTTGTACATGAGTCACTGAAAGTGAATGTGCAGGTGCAGCAAGCCATTAGGAAGGCAAATGGTATGCTGGCCTTCATTACAAGAGGATTTGAGTACAGGAGTAAAGAAGTCTTACTCCTATTATATAGGGCCTTGGTGAGACCACACCTGGACTACTGTGTACAATTTTGGTCTCCTTACCTAAGGAAGGATATACTTGCCATAGAGGGAGTGCAACAAAGGTTCACGAGATTGATTCCTGAGATGGCGGGACTGTCGTATGAGAAGAGATTGAGTAAACTAGGCCTGTATTCTCTTGAATTCAGAAGAATGAGAGGAGATCTCATTGAAGCATACAAAATTATTACAGGGCTTGATAGGATGGATGCTGGGAGAATGTTTCCCTTGGCTGGGGAGTCTAGAACCAGGGGCCACAGCCTCAAGATAAAGGGTAGGCCATTCAGGACTGAGATGAGAAGAAATTTCTTCACACAAAGGATGGTGAATCTTTTGAATTCTCTACCCTAGAGGGCTGTGGAGGCTCAGTCATTGGGTATATTCAAAACAGAAGTCAATAGATTTCTGATTAGTAAGGGCATCAAGGGATATGGCAATAGGGCCGGTGAATGGAGTTGAGGCAGAAGATCAGCCATGATCTCATTGAATGGCGGAGCAGGCTCGAAGGGCCGAATGGCCTACTCCTGCTCCTATTTCTTATGTTCTTATGTTCTTACATAATGCGGAAAGTCACCATGACACTCAGGCCTATAGCATTGTCCTCTATCACTCCAAAGGACAAATGTTTTACACCAAGCGCCACAGAAGGAAAACCTCATAACAATGTAAGAATATTCACCAGTTCTGTATCAGTTCGAATATACACTAACAACAACAACCTGCATTTATATAGCGCCTTTAATGTAGTAAAATGTCCCAAGGCACTTCACAGGAGTATTATAAGACAAAACATTTGACACCGAGCCACATTAGGAGAAATTAGGGCAGGTGACCAAAAGCTGGGTCAAAGAGGTAGGTTTTAAGGAGCTTCTTAAAGGAGGAGAGAGAGGTAGAGCGGCAGAGAGGATTAGGCAGGGAATTCCAGAGCTTAGGGCCTAGGCAACAGAAGGCACGGCCACCAATGGTTGAGTGATTATAATCAGGGATGCTCAAGAGGGCAGAATTAGAGGAGCGCAGATATCTCAGGTGGTTTTGGGGCTGGAGGAGATTACAGAGACAGGAGGGGCGAGGCCAGGGAGGGATTTGAAAAAAAGTGATGAGAATTTTGAGATCGAGGCGTTGCTTAATCGGGAGCCAATGTAGGTCAGTGAGCACTGGGGTGATGGGTTAACGGGACTTGGTGCAAGTTAGGAAATGGGCAGCCAAGTTTTGGATGACCTCAAGTTTACGTGGGGTAGAATGTGGGAGGCCGGTCAGGAGTGCGTTGAAATAGTCCAGTCTAGAGGTAACAAAGGAATGGATGAGTATTTCAGCAGTAGATGAGCTGAGGCAAGGGTGGAGACGAGCGACATTACAGAGGTGGAAATAGGCGGTCTTAGTTATGACACGGTTATGTGGCTGGAAGCTCATTTCAGGGTCAAATATGACATCAACGTTGCGAACATATGTTAGGGGAGAGGGATGGATTCAGTGGCTAGGGAATAAAGTTTGTGGCAGAGACCAACTGCATCAGGGGGAATATTCCATACTAGACTAATACCTGGAATGGGCGGGTTGTCTTATGAGGAAAGGTTGGACAGGCTAGGCTTGTATCCGCTGGAGTTTAGAAGAGTAAGAGGTGACTTAATTGAAACATATAAGATCCTGAGGGGGTCTTGACAGGGTGGATATGGAGAGGATGTTTCCTCTTGTGGGAGAATCTAGAACTAGGGGTCACAGTTTAAAAATAAGGGGTCGCCCATTTAAGACAGAGATGAGGAGAAATTTTTTCTCACAGAGGGTCGTGAGTCTTTGGAACTCTCTTCCTCAGAGGGCGGTGGAAGCAGATCATTGAATATTTTTAAGGCAGAGGTAGATAGATTCTTGATAATCAAGGGGGTGAAAGGTTATCGGGGGTTGGCGGGAATGTGGAGTAATCAGATCGGCCATGATCTTATTGAATGGCGGAGCAGGCTCGAGGGGCCAAGTGGCCTACTCGGGCTCCTAATTCGAATGTTCATATGTTCATATGAATATTCGCCAGTACTGTATCAGTGTGAATATTCACCAGTATTGTACCAGTGTGAATATTCACCAGTATTGTCTCAGTGTGAATATTCTCCAGTATTGTATCAGTGCAAATGTTTGCCAGTATTGTATCAGTATGAATATTCACCAGTACTGTATCAGTGCGAATATTCACCAGTATTGTATCAGTGCGAATAATCACAGCACTGTATCAGTGCGAATATTCACCAGTATTATATCAGTGCAAATATTCACCAGTATTGTATCAGTGCGAATGTTCGCCAGTATTGTATCAGTGCAAATGTTTGCCAGTATTGTATCAGTGAATATTCGCCAGTATTGTATCAGTGTGAATATTTACCAGTATTGTATCAGTGCGAATATTCGCCAGTATTGTATCAGTGCAAATGTTCACCAGTATTGTATCAGTGCGAATATTCACCAGTATTGTACCAGTGTGAATATTCGCCAGTATTGTATCAGTGTGAATATTCTCCAGTATTGTATCAGTGTGATTATTCAACTGTATTGAATCAGTGCGAATGATCGCCAGTATTGTACCAGTGCAAATATTTACCAGTATTGTATCAGTGTGAATATTCACCAGTACTGTATCAGTGCGAATATTCCCCAGTATTGTATCAGTGAGCATATTCACCAGTATTGTGAAAGTGTGAATGTTCACCAGTATTGTATCAGTGCAAATATTCGCCAGTATGGTATCAGTGCGAATATTCACCAGTACTGTATCAGTGCAAATATTCGCCAGTATTGTATCAGTGCAAATGTTTACCAGTATTGTACCAGTGTGAATATTCGCCAGTATTGTATGAGTGTGAATATTCACCAGTATTGTATCAGTGCGAATATTCGCCAGTACTTTATCAGTGTGAATGATCACCAGTATTGTATCAGTGCGAATGTGTGCCAGAATTGTATCAGTGTGAAAGTAATGGCCCAAAAATTTGTGTTGATACGCGAGAGTACGCACTGTGTACTCTCGCGTATTCTGTCTCCAATTGCCGGTTTTCTGCGTGCACTGCGCATGCGCTGAAAACCGGCACTTGGTGAATGGAAAAGGGGGCGGTTCCTAGGTGAACCGCGTGCGCGCTGCAGGCTGCGCGCATGCAGTGCACTTAGTGGTTTCAACGCGCAGGTAAGTATGGAAGATTTTACACATAAAAAAAGGAGGAGTAAGACCCACTTTTAACAAGGTAAGTAGTGAATTAAGTATTATTTTGAATTTTTTTTAACAGGTATATCTTTTTTAGAGACTTTAAAGACAGGTAAGTTTATTTTTATAACTTTTTAAAAGATTTTAAATTTTTCAAAAATTTAATTTTTTATTTAAAATGGTTAATTTATTTAACTATACTTATTTTATTAATGTGATGGTTTTTTTAAATTTAATTGAGGTTTAGCTGTTCTTTTGGGGGGCTATAGTATTCATAGCTTTCACAGCACTTATGTGAAAGTTATGAATGGAAGATGGTGTGCTGCCATTGGCTCTAACTGAGTCACGTGATCCCACAGCTCGCACGAATTAACTGCGCCTGTGGGATACGCAAGCCCAGCACAGCAGCTGTCCAGAACATCAAGTTCGTGCGAGCTGGAACTGAAAAAGCCAACGCGCAGTGAGAGATCGTGGGGAAGCCTTACCCTCGCACGAAGGCTTCCTCATGAATTTTTGGGCCATTGTATCAGTGCGAATGTTCGCCAGTAGTGTATCAGTGTGAATATTCACCAGTATTGTATCAGTGAGCATATTCACCAGTATTGTAAAAGTGTGAATGTTCACCAGTATTGTAGCAGTGCAAATATTCACAAGTATTGTAAAAGTGTGAATGTTCACCAGTATTGTATCAGTGCAAATATTCGCCAGTATGGTATCAGTGTGAATATTCACCAGTATTGTATCAGTGCGAATGTGTGCCAGAATTGTATCAGTGTGAAAGTATTGTATCAGTGCGAATGTTCGCCAGTAGTGTATCAGAATGATTAAACTGGAGTTGATATTGGTGGCTTTTAGGGCTACAAGTAAGCACAAGCCTTACGGGCGGCTGTAAATTTTAGCTGCAAAAGAATTATGTGTACTTGACGCTTAATTCAGGAAGTGAAGAGGAAAGCAGATCACTTAGAACATGCTAAATTAATTACAGATGACACAATGAGGAATCAGAAATCAGTTCTCTTCACTCAAGGTGTGATCTGGACGATATAGCGAGAACTTGCTTCAGGACAACGAGGCAGCTGAGCGACAAATCCAACAAGCAGGAAAACACTAATGGCGGGAGACGGTGTATAATGCAGGCCCGCATCTCTGTTACTGCTTGTTATCTGAATCTTTCATTGTTGCTCAGATTGTGGTACTGTGGGGTTTGCTCAGTTTAGTTTGTTGGCCAATATTCAGCCAGCAGAATGATGCACTAAAACTTTACATTTTCCATATTTTTGGCCACAACATGAAGGCGTATATTGGTGTGAACCTATTCCATTACTCGTGCCATGTAATACTGATGAACTCATGACCATCAATTGTTTTAACTATGGACTCATTTTAAATGCACGATTCGGTAACAAAAGTAAATTGGACCAGAATGAACCAGGAGACATAGAGGACCAAATAATGGACTTCTTCTTTGGTATGTTAGTAGCAAAGCAAGTCAAATGTCAATATCTAAGTCAGATATTGAACTGATAGTGATTTGCAATTCGAGATTATTAAGTCTGTGACTGCTGAGTGCTCTTTTAAATCTGCTCTTTTAAATCTTGCCTTTAAAATTAGTTAAATAGGCATATAAATAGTAAACGGGTAGTAAGAGGAGGGGTGGGGGCGATTAGGGACCAAAATGGAGACCTATGCATGAAGACAGAGGGTATGGCTAAGGTGCTAAATGAGTACTTTGCATGTGTCTTCACCAAGGAAGAAGATGCTGCCAAAGTCATAGTGAAGGAGGAGGTAGAGGAGATACTGGGTGGAGTAAAAATTGATAAAGAGGAGGTACTAGAAAGTAGATAAGTCACCAGGACCTGATGGGATGCATCCTAGGATGCTGAGGGAAGTAAAGGTGGAAATTGCAGGGGTATTGGCCATAATCTTCCAATCCTCCTTGGATACAGGGGTGGTGCCAGAGGACTGGAGAATTGCAAATGTTACACCCTTGTTCAAAAAAGGGTGTATGGATAAACCCAGAAACTACAGCCAGTCAGTTTAACCTCGGTAGTGGGGAAGCTTTTAGAAACGATAATCCGGGACAAACTTAACAGTCACTTGGATAAGTGTGGATTAATTAATTAAAGCCAGCATGGATTTGTTAAAGGCAAATCATGTTTAACTAACTTGATTGAGGTTTTTGATGAGGTAACAGAGAGGGTTGATGAGGGCAATGCAGTTGACATGCTGTACATGGACTTCCAAAAGGCATTTGATAAAGTGCCACATAATAGGTTTACCAGCAAAGTTGAAGCCCATGGAATAAAAGGGACAGTGGCAGCATGGATATGAAATTGGCTAAGTGACAGGAAACAGAGAGTAGTGTTTATCAGACTGGAGGAAGTGGTGTTCCCCAGAGGTCGGTTCTAGGACCACTGCTTTTCTTGATATATATTAATGACTTAGACTTAGGGTGTACAGGGCACAATTTCTAAATTTGCAGATGACACAAAACTTGGAAGTATAGTGAAAAGTGAGGAGGATAGTGATAGACTTCAACAGGACATAGACAGGCTGGTGTAATAGGTGGACACGTGGCAACAACAACAACAACAACTTGTATTTATATAGCGCCTTTAATGTAGTAAAACATCCCAAGGCGCTTCACAGGAGTGTTATAAGACAAAAAATTGACACTGAGCTACATAAGAAATTAGGGCAGATGACCAAAAGCTTGGTCAAAGAGGTAGGTTTTAAGGAGCGTCTTAAAGGAGGAAAGAGAGGTAGCGAGGCGGAGAGGTTTAGGGAGGGCATTCCAGAGCTTAGGGCCTAGGCAGCTGAAGGCACGGCCACCAAAGGTTGAGCGATTATAATCAGGGATGCTCAAGAGGGCAGAACTTGAGGAGCGCAGATATCTCGGGGGGGTTGTGGGGCTGAAGGAGATTACAGAGATAGGGAGGGGCGAGGCCATGGAGGGATTTGAAAACAAGGATGAGAATTTTGAAATCAAGGCGTTGCTTAACCGGGAGCCAATGTAGGTCAACGAGCACAGGGGTGATGGACGAACGGGACTTGGTGTGAGGGTTCAGGGAATTAATTCCAGAGTAGAATTTAGGTAATGTAAACAGAAAATGCTGGAAATACTCAGCAAAGAAAGACTTGTATTTCGACCGCGCCTTTCACCATCTCAGGACGTCGCAAAGCGCTTTACAGCCAATTAAGTACTTTTTCAAGTGTAGTCATTGTTGTAATGTAGGAAATTTGGCAGTAAATTTGAGCACAGCAAGCTCCCACAAACAGCAATATGATAATGAAAACAGAAAATGCTGGAAACACTCAGCAGGTCAGGCAGCATTTGCAGAGAGAGAAACAGAGTTAACGTTTCAGGTTGATGACTTTCGTCAGAACTGGAAATATTTAGAGATGTAACAGATTTTTAAGCAAGTGTAAGGGCGGGGAAAGGGGAGAGGGGAGGAAAGAACAAAAAGGAAGGTCTGTGATAGGATGGAAGGCAGGAGAGATTAAAAGACAAAAGGGATGATGGTGCAAAGCAAAAGGAGATGGTAATGGGACAAGTTTAGAAACAAAAGATGACTCTAGATGGGGTGTAAATGGCAATGGCAGAATCAACAACAGCTGCCATGTGAGAGGAAAAAAAAGGAAAAGGCTAGAAAAAATAGGGGTCGAGGTTATAGTCTGAAATTGTTGAACTCGATGTTGAGTCCAGAAGGCTGTAAAGTGCCTAATCGAAAGATGAGGTGCTGTTCCTCGAGCTTACGCTGAGCTTTGTTGGAACAGTGTAAGAAGCCAAGGACAGAGAGATCAGAGTGGGAGTGGAGTGGAGAATTAAAGTGACAGGAGACCGGAAACTCAGGGTCACGCTTACGGACTGAACGGAAGTGTTCCGCAAAGCAGTCACCCAATCTGCATTTGGTCTCCTGAATGTAGAGGACACCACATCGTGAGCAGCGAATACAGTATACTAAATTGCAAGAAGTACAAGTAAATCGCTGTTTCCCTGGAAGGAGTGTTTGGTGCCCTGGACAGTGGGAAGGGAGGAGGTAAAAGGGCAGGTGTTGCATCTTCTGTGCTTGCATGGGAAGGTGCTTTTGTATTATTAATGAAGGTTACAAGGTCAAAATCCTGGAACTCCCTCCCTAACAGCACTGTGGGAGCACCTTCACCACACGGACTGCAGCGATTCAACAGGCAGCTCACCACCACCTTCTCAAGCACAATTAGGGATGAGCAATAAATGCTGGCCTTGTCTGCGACTGCCCGCCTCCCGAGAATGTATAAAAAAATGTGTGGGATTACCCTCAGGCCCCAGTATGTGTGGGAATACCCTGAGGGCCCAGTATAGAATCATAGAATGGTTAAAGCACAGAAGAAGGCCATTCGGCCCATCGAGCCTGTGCCGGCTCTCTGCAAGAGCACTTCAACTAGTCTCACTCCCCCGCCCTTTCCCCGTAGCCCTGCAAATTTCTTTCCTTCAGATACTAATGCAACTCCCTTTTGAAAGCCGTGATTGAATCTGCCTCCACCACCCTTTCAGGCAGTGCATTCCAGATCCTAACCACTCGCTGCATAAAAAAGTTTTTTCTTACGTCGCCTTTGGTTCTTTTGCCAATCACCTTAAATCTGTGTCCTCTGGTTCTCGACCCTTCTGCCAATGGGAACAGCTTCCCTCTATCTACTCTGTCCAGACCCCTCAGGCCCCAGGATGTGTGGGATTCTGCCAAGGACCCAGTATGTGTGGGATTCCCCTCAGGTCCCAGTATCTGTGGGATTACCCTCAGTCCCCAGTATCTGTGAGATTACCCTCAGTCCCCAGTATGTGTGGGATTACCCTCAATCCCCAGTATCTGTGGGATTACCCTCAGTCCCCAGTATCTGTGGGATTACCCTCAATCCCCAGTATCTGTGGGATTACCCTCAGTCCCCAGTATCTGTGGGATTACCCTCAGTCCCCAGTATCTGTGAGATTACCCTCAATCCCCAGTATCTGTGGGATTACCCTCAGTCCCCAGTATCTGTGAGATTACCCTCAGTCCCCAGTATCTGTGAGATTACCCTCAATCCCCAGTATCTGTGGGATTACCCTCAATCCCCAGTATCTGTGGGATTACCCTCAGTCCCCAGTATGTGTGGGATTACCCTCAATCCCCAGTATCTGTGGGATTACCCTCAGTCCCCAGTATCTGTGGGATTACCCTCAATCCCCAGTATCTGTGGGATTACCCTCAGTCCCCAGTATGTGTGGGATTACCCTCAGTCCCCAGTATCTGTGGGATTACCCTCAATCCCCAGTATCTGTGGGATTACCCTCAGTCCCCAGTATCTGTGGGATTACCCTCAGTCCCCAGTATGTGTGGGATTACCCTCAGTCCCCAGTATCTGTGGGATTACCCTCAATCCCCAGTATCTGTGGGATTACCCTCAGTCCCCAGTATCTGTGAGATTACCCTCAGTCCCCAGTATCTGTGAGATTACCCTCAGTCCCCAGTATGTGTGGGATTACCCTGAGGGCCTGATGAAAGGTCATTAACCTGCAATGTTAACTCTGTTTCTCTCTCCACAGATGCTGCCAGACCTGCCAATACTTATCCCTCAATCAACGTCACTAAAACAGATTATCTGGTCATTATCATATTGCTAAAGCAAAATACTGCGGATGCTGGAAATCTGAAATAAAAACAGAAAATGCTGGAAACACTCAGCAGGTCGGGCAGCACCTGTAGAAAGAGAAAAGAGTTAACGTTTCAGGTTGATGACTTTCGTCAGAACTGGAAAAAGTTAGAGATTTAACAGATTTTTAAGCAAGTGTAAGGGCAGGGAAAGGGGAGAGGGGAGGAAAGAACAAAAGGGAAGGTCTGTGATGGGATGGAAGGCAGGAGAGATTTAAAGACAAAAGGGATGATGGTGCAAAACAAAAGGAGATGGTAATGGAACAATTTAAGAAACAAAAGATGACTCTAGATGGGGTGTAAATGGCAATGGCAGTATCATCAACAGCTGCCATGTGAGAGGAAAAAAGGAAAAGGCTAGAAAAAATAGGGGTCGAGGTTATAGTCTGAAATTGTTGAACTCGATGTTGAGTCCAGAAGGCTGTAAAGTGCCTAATCGAAAGATGAGGTGCTGTTCCTCGAGCTTACGCTGAGCTTTGTTGGAACAGTGTAAGAAGCCAAGGACAGAGAGATCAGAGTGGGAGTGGAGTGGAGAATTAAAGTGACAGGAGACCGGAAACTCAGGGTCACGCTTACGGACTGAACGGAAGTGTTCCGCAAAGCAGTCACCCAATCTGCATTTGGTCTCCTGAATGTAGAGGACACCACATCGTGAGCAGCGAATACAGTATACTAAATTGCAAGAAGTACAAGTAAATTGCTGTTTCACCTGGAAGGAGTGTTTGGTGCCCTGGACAGTGGGAAGGGAGGAGGTGAAAAGGCAGGGGTTGCATCTCCTGTGCTTGCACGGGAAGGTGCCGTGGGAAGGGGAAGGGGTGTTGGGGTGATAGAGGAGTGGACCAGGGTGTCGCGGAGGGAGCGGTCCCTTCGAAATGCTGAAAGGGGAGGGGAAGATGTGTTTGGTGGTGGGATCACGCTGGAGGTGGCGGAAATGGCACAGGATGATCCGTTGAATGTGGAGGCTGGTGGGGTGAAAGGTGAGGACAAGGGGAACCCTATCATGGTTCCGGGAGGGAGGGGAAGGGGTGAGAGCAGAAGTGCGGGAAATAGAACGGACACGGTCAAGGGCCGTGTCAACCACAGTAGAGGGGAATCCTCGGTTGAGGAAAAAGGAAGCAATATCAGAAGCACTGGTATAGAAGGTGGCATCGTCAGAGCAGATGCAGCGGAGACTGAGAAACTGGGAGAGTGGAATAGAGTCCTTACAGGAAGCGGGGTGGGAGGAAGTGTAGTCCAGGTAGCTGTGGGAGTCAGTGGGCTTATAGTGAATGTTTGTCAATAGCCTAGCCCCAGAAATGGAGACAGAGAAATCGAGGAAGGGAAGGGAAGAGTCGGAGATGGACCATGTGAAGGTGAGGGAAGGGTGGAAATTGGAAGCAAAGTGAATGAAATTTTCTAGTTCAGGGTGAGAGCAGGAAACGGCACAGATACAGTCATCAATGTAGCAGAAAAAAACATGAGGTAGGGGACCTGAGTAGGACTGGAACAAAGAATGTTCCACATATCCCAAGAAAAGGCAGGCATAGCTGGGACCCATGCGGGTTCCCATAACAACACCTTTAATTTGGAGGAAGTGAGTGGAGTCAAAGGAGAAGTTGTTCAATGTGAGAACAAGTTCAGCCAGGCAGAGGAGGGTGGTGGCAGATGGGGACTGGTTGGGCCTCTGTTCAAGGAAGAAGCGGAGCACCCTCAGGCCATCCTGGTGGGCATGGCAGTGTAGAGGGATTGGACGTCCATAGTGAAAAGGAGATGGTTGGGACCAGCAAACTGGAAACTGTTAAATTAGCGGAGTACGTCGGAAGAGTCGCAGATATAGGTGGGAAGAGACTGGACAAGGGGAGAAAAAATAGAGTTGAGATAGGAAGAGATAAGTTCTGTGGGCCAAGAACAGGCTGAAATGATGGGTCTACCAGAGCAATCAAGTTTGTGGATCTTGGGAAGGAGGTAGAAGTGGGCTGTGCGGGATTGGGGAACTAGGAGGTTGGCAGCTGTGGAGGGAAGATCTCCAGAGGAGATGAGGTCAGTGACAGTCTTGGGAACGATGGCTTGTTGTTCAGTAGTGGGATCATGGTCCAGGGGGAGGTAGGAAGAGGTATCCGAGAGTTGGTGTTCAGCCTCCACTAGGTAGAGGTCAGTTCGCCTAACAACAACAGCGCCACCCTTGTCAGCAGGTTTAATGACAATGTTGGGGTTGGATCTGAGAGAATGGAGTGCTGCAAATTCAAAGGGAGGTAGGTTGGAGTGAGTGAGGGGAGCAGAGAAATTGAGACGGCCGATGTCATGCCGGCATGTTCGCAATGAAAAGATCTAGAGAGGTTAAGAGGCTAGAGGGAGACAGTTGGGAGAAAGGGCCAGCTGTGTGGGGGGAAGACTCCTGGCCAAAGAAGTGGGCACAGAGATGAAGTCGACGGAAAAAGAGCTTGGCATCATGCCAAGCTCGAAATTCATTGAGGTGGGAGGCGAAAGGGGATGAAGCTCAGGCCTTTGGTAAGGACTGATCGTTCGGGGTCAGAGAGGGGAAGGCCAGAGGAGATAGTGAAAACACGGCAGGGGGTGAGATTGGAAGAAGGGATGGGGTCAGAGGAAAGTGAAGTAGAAGAAGGTTCCGGAGAGGCGTTGGTGTCCAAGAGTTGTTGAAGCTTACGAACCTTGACACCTGAAAGGCAGAAAAAAGTTTTTTGTTAAAGCGCTGGATGAGACGAAAGATGAAATGGAACTGCGGACCAGGACAGCTTTGAGATAGAATGAGTTGGTGCTGAAGAGAGAGGTGGAGAGTGTGCATGTGGCGGCACGTGGCGTTGTGTGTAATTCCACAAGAAACCAACAGAGGTCTCCTGACGGAATTGCCAGCATTTTCCTGCACAGCTGGACGCAAAGACACTTTATTTTATTTCGATGTCTCTAAGATGACAGAAAACGATAGAAAACGGTGTCTGTTGGTTTCAGTAACTTTTAGAAATAGATTAAACCCATAAATTTAGCATAATGACTGTAAATCAATGAGCAGGACAGTCGCTGGAGACTGGTTGCTAATTTATGCAGATTAGGTGCCTGCTGGGTAATGGCAGAACGACAGAAATTGTATTTCTTTTTCACACAATTATAATTATATTTACAAAAGGTGATTTGTATATTGTATATATAGTGGATTCCGCACTGGACGCTGTAAATGGGCGAGAAGCGGGTGGGAGCTCAGCCTTTGTTAAAGGGGGTTTGCTGAGGGTGGAGAGCGGTGTGGCGGCCAGTGTCAAGTAAGACTATACTTTTAGGGATCATTTCTATAGTTTTTAACTTGAGAAATGTGTTCTGAAGTGTCTGGTCTCACTAACCACGAGGAGGAGTTAAAGCGTTTCCTTCTGAGCGTGAAGCGGGCTGCGAGTGTTGCTTTGTGCAAGAGCTTGTGGCCATTGATGACCGTTCCCTTCTCTCTGTGTGGGAGTTGTGGAGGGAGGAAACGCATTCTGAGTGGTTAGTTTTTTGAAAGCTGAAAAATAAGATCGCATTTTCTTTTGTGAGTTTCCTGGCTGTAATTCAAGCTCTATTCCAACAGAGGTCGCTTGTGTAACGATAGTGTGCGGCTGCGTCAAGCCACACAAAGACCCTCGGTGCGCAAACACCGAGCGTCCCTTCGTCTCTCAAAAGCCTTTAAAAGCATTTTTCCTTATTGTGTTGCTTTCGTTTTTGATTTCTGCCCACCTGAAACGTTAACTCTGTTTCTCTCTCCACCGATGCTGCCTGACCTGCTCAGTCTTTCCAGCATTTTCAGTATTTATTGCATAAGAATTCTGTTCTGAAAAGGGTACGCTAAACTGTACGCACTGCATCTATTTGCCTTGGTTTTAAATACTGCATCGGTCTCATGGTTTGTCATATTCTGCCTATCAGGAGTGACAGGAGACTGCAGTGGACATTCCATATACTCACCGGTCGTAAAATACTGCAAAAAGAGGTTAATGTGCTTGCTAACTCATACTCGGCATTCATCAAGGCACGGGCTTCAGTTCATAGGCGACTGCTATGGAAGCCACTCTGCTGCTGTGAGTACAAGACCTAAATGTTGAGAGAAAGACAAACTACAAGTCCGAAATTTATTGCTGTACATCAGCAGCACAAATGGACCTCACAACTGAGAAATTCCTTCCCTCAGGTTTCTTAAAATCTATCAATTTCGAAAACCCGAGATTGGCAGCAACTAACCAGGACTTCTTGTTCTGCCGAAGGGTAACCGACCTGAAACGTTAACTCTGTTTTTCTCTCCACAGATGCTGCCTGACCTGCTGAGTGTTTCCAGCACTTTTTGTTTTTATTTAAGATTGCAGCATCCGCAGTATTTTGCTTTTGTATTCATGTCAGTAACGTGATAGTTTGACGTATTCCGCTTCCTGTATCGATTCACTTATTAACTTGCACCATTATTATTCCCCATGTTATTTCGAAGTGCAAAGTGAAAATCTTTCTGAATATTCCCCGATCTGACACTTCCTCTCTTCCCTCGCTGCCTCAGGTTTTCTCTGTGTTTACTCATCAGGTACAGTTGCTATTTAAGTGTGAAAAGTCAGCCGCGGCTCAGTGGGTAGCACTCTCGCCACTAAGACAGAAGGCTGTGGGTCAAACCCCACTCAAGAAACTTGAGCATAAAATCCAGGGTCACACTCCAGTGCAGTACTGAGGGAGCGCTGCACTGTCGGATGGTGGCCTCTTTCGGATCAGACGTTAAACCGAGGCCCCGTCTGCTTTCTCAGGTGGATGTAGAAGATTCCACTGACACTATTCGAAGAAGAGCAGGGGAGTTCTCCCCGGTGTCCTGGCCAATATTTATTCCTCAACCAACATCACTAAAATAAGATTATCTGGTCATTGTCACATTGCTGCTTGTGGGATCTTGCGGTGCGCAAATTGATTGCCACGTTTCCTACATTACAACAGTAACAAAACTTCAATTGGTTGTAAAGCACGGTGGGACGTCCTGTGGTTGTGAAAGGCGTTATAGAAATGCAAGCCTCTTTGCTTTTTACGTATCTGAGGGCTGGAAGACCTTTCTACAAAAGAAATTAAAGCTAGTATTAAGTCAAAGGAGGAAGCTTATAAAGTTGCCAGAAAAAGCGGTCAGCCTGAGGATTGGGATCTTTTTAGAAATCAGCAAAGAGGGACCAAGAAATTGATAAAGAAAGGGAAAATGGAATATGAGCACAAACTAGTGAAAAATATAAAAACGGATTGTGAAAAGGAAAAGACTGGCGAAGGTAAATGTAGGTCCTTTACAGTCAGAGACAGGAGAATTTATAATGGGGAATGAGGAAATGGCTGAGAAATTAAATAAATACTTTGTTTCCGTCTTCACGGAGGAAGACACAAAAAACCTCCCAGAAATATGAGAAAACCAAGGGTGTGACGAGAATGAGGAACTTAAAGAAATTATTATTAGTAAAAAAAAGAGTAACAGCAAAATTAATGGGACTAAAAGTCGATAAATCCCAAGACCGGATGACCTACATCCTAGGGTTTTGAAAGAGGTGGCCATTGGAATAGTGGACTCATTGGTTGTCATCTTCCAAAATTCTATAGATTCTGGAACTGTTCCTGCAGACTGGAGGATAGCAAATGTAACCCCGCTATTTAAGAAAAGAGGGAGAGAGAAAACGGGGAACTACAGACCTGTTAGCCTCACATCAGTAGTTGGGAAAATGCTGGAATCTATTATAAAGGATGCAATAACTGGGCACTTAGAAACTAATAGTAAGAATGGGCAGAGTCAACATGGATTTATGAAAGGGAAATCCTGTTTGACAAACCTATTGGAGTTCTTTGAGGATGCAACTAGTGGAGTAGACAAAGGGGAACCGGTAGATGTGGTGTATCTGGATTTTCAGAAGGCCTTCGATAAGGTCCCACACAAGAGGTTGGTGAACAAAATTAGGGCACATGGAATTGGAGGTAATATACTAGCATGGATTGAGAATTGGTTAACAGACAGAAAACAAAGAGTAGGAATAAACGGGTCTTTTTCAGGATGGCAGGCTGTGACTAGTGGGGTACGCAAGCATCAGTGCTTGGGCCCCAGCTATTCACAATCTATATCAATGATTTGGATGAGGGGACTAAATGTAACATTTCCAAATTTGCTGATGATACAAAGCTAGGTGGCAGTGTCAGTTGCGAAGAGGATGTGAAGAGGCTTCAAGGGGATCTCGACAGGCTCAGTGAGTGGGCGAGAACATGGCAGATGGAATATAATGTGGATAAATGTGAAGTTATCCACTTTGGTAGAAAAAACAGAAAGGCAGAGTATTTCCTAAATGGTGAAAGATTGGGGAATGCAGATGCTCAAAGGGACCTGGGTGTCCTTGTACATGAGTCACTGAAAGTGAATGTGCAGGTGCAGCAAGCCATTAGGAAGGCAAATTGTATGCTGGCCTTCATTACAAGAGGATTTGAGTATAGGAGTAAAGAAGTCTTACTCCAATTATATAGGGCCTTGGTGAGACCACACCTGGACTACTGTGCATAATTTTGGTCTCCTTACCTAAGAAGGACATACTTGCCATAGAGGGAGTGCAACGAAGGTTCACGAGATTGATTCCTGGGATGGCGGGACTGTCGTATGAGAAGAGATTGAGTAAACTAGGCCTGTATTCTCTTGAATTCAGAAGAATGAGAGGGGATCTCATTGAAGCATACAAAATTATTACAGGGCTTGATAGGATTGATGCTGGGAGAATGTTTCCCTTGGCTGGGGAGTCCAGAACCAGGGGCCACAGCCTCAGGATAAAGAGTAGGCCATTCAGGACTGAGATGAGAAGAAATTTCTTCACACAGAGGGTGGTGAATCTTTGGAATTCTCTACCCCAGAGGGCTGTGGAGGCTCAGTCATTGGGTATATTCAAAACAGAAGTCGATAGATTTCTGACTAGTAAGGGCATCAAGGGATATGGCAATAGGGCCGGTGAATGGAGTTGAGGCAGAAAATCAGCCATGATCTCATTGAATGGCGGAGCAGGCTCGAAGGGCCGAATGGCCTACTCCTGCTCCTATTTCTTATGTTCTATCAGCTTCACTCCAGCATTCGGGTTATACTCGGTTCTGTGGGACCAGATCTGCTGGAAATATGCAATTCTCTGCCTCTCCAAGCTTAAGGGGGAGACGGACAACAGCAGGAATTGGCACCCTATATGACTGCTTAATGTCAACTAAAAAATCCTAACCAGGTCAAGTGTGGTCTGGAGCTGGTGATCTACTGGATCAGACCTGCACCCTGTTATCACGCTACTGAGGGATATGTGCACCTGCTAGGTGACATACAGATGGACCTCTGCTTAATTAGCTTCCATCAGGGGAAAGTCTTTGATAGGATATCGCACATGTACACATTGGATGTGCTCTCCAAATTGGGGCTCGGAAGAGAATCCACAATTGGATCAAACTGCTCCACTCCCGGGGACCGAGTTTGGAGGGGCTGGGGTGTACACCAGGAACTGGGAGGTCAAATCCACATTGTAAAGAAACAGCTGTCTATGCAGGTGCAGCACATTCACTGGAAAAGCCTGATGGTCAGTTGTGGTGTGTTCTTGGTGCCTGTGTACGTGGCACAGGTCAGCAAGACACCTTTGCCACTTTTATCTCCCAGTAAGCTTCCAGTCAGAGTTTGGGGCAAAGGAGGTTGTAGGGCAGGAGGAGGTTACAGGAAAGGAGGAGGTTACAGATAGGGTAGGCTGAGACCGTGAAGTGATTTAAATAAGGGGATGAGAATATTAAATTTAAGGCTTTTGGAGATTATGAGCCAACGTAGGTCAGTGAGGGCAGAGAGGTGAGTGAGTGGAACTTTTTACAGGATAGGATATGGGTAAAGAAAGAGATAGGATGTGCATTTGTATGGAGAATAGCAGAGGTTTGGATGAACTGAAGTTTATGGAGGATGGGAGGCTGGCCCGGAGAGCATTGGAATAGTCAAATCTGGGATTGGCATCGGCATGGCTGAGGTAGAGGCAGGGGCAATGTTACAAAAGTGGAAGTAGGAGGTCTTTGTGATGGTGAGGATGTGGGAACTGAATTCGGGGCTTAACTGGACATTGAGGTTGCAAATAGTCTGGTTCAGTTTGAGAAGTGGCCAGGAAGGGGGTTCAGATAATTAAGGAACTTGTACGAATAGGCAAGGCCCAGCATGCAGGACACAACCAACCTTAAAAAGGTGACATGAGGAAATACTTTTTTACATAACGAGTGGTTAGGCTTTGGAATGCACTGCCTGATAGGGTGGTGGATACAGATTCAATTGTAGCCTTCAAAAAGGAATTACATAAATACTTGAAGGAGAAAAAATTGCAGGGATATGGGGAAAGAGCAGGGGGAGTGGGACTAACTGGATTACTCTTCGAAAGAGCCGGCGCAGACTCGATGGGCCGAATGGCCTCCTTCTGTGCTTTACTATTATCTGGTTGGTGATGAGGGAATGGAGTTCGTGGTCAGGGCCGAAGATGACGGATTCAATCTTCCCAAGTTCATCTGGAGGAAGTTAAAGCATCCCCGTCAGATGTTGCTCTGCTCCTCCGGCTCTATAATTCTTAATTTGCAACTCGACCTCCTGACTTCAGTCGCGGTTTCCAAAGCTGATTTTAAATCTTTTTCTCCCTTTCCCTAACCTGCTGAACCCATCCGTGCGGGGGAGGGCGAGTTGCTGTTTAAATATCACAGAGCAGGGACTTCCACCCACTGAGTGAATCAATGAGCAGGACAGTCGCTGGAGACAGGCTGCTAATTTATGCAAATCACCTGCCTGCTGGGTAATGGCAGAACTTTTCTTTTTCACACAATTCTAACTTTACAAAGGGTGAAAGGAGATGAATTGTATATATAGTAGATTCCGCACTCGGCGCTGTGAATGGGCGAGAAGCGGGTGGGAGCTCAACCTCTGTTAAAGGGGGTTTGCTGAGGGTGGCGAGCGGTGTGGCGGCAAGTGTCAAGTAAGACTATACTTTTAGGGATCATTTCTATAGTTTTTAACTTGAGAAATGTGTTCTGAAGTGTCTGGTCTCACTAACCACGAGGAGAAGTTAAAGCGTTTCCTTCTGAGCGTGAAGCGGGCTGCGAGTGTTGCTTTGTGCAAGAGCTTGTGGCCATTGATGACCGTTCCCTTCTCTCTGTCTGGGAGTTGTGGAGGGAGGAAATGCATTCTGAGTGGTTAGTTTTTTGAAAGTCGAAAAATAAGATCGCATTTTCTTTTGTGAAAACCAACTCTTGACTTTCTTCTGGCTGCAATTCAAGCTCTATTCCAACAGAGGTCGCTCGTGTAAAGACTGTGTGCGGCTGCATCAAGCTGTGCATACACCCTCGCAATGCACACACCCAGTGTCCCTACGTGCTGAGCTTCTATCTGTTCCAGGTGTTACTAAGGATGTGTCTGGCTGCGCCGCTGCGGAATGCTCCATTTAGTTGGACCGTGCTCAACCACCTGTCCTTCATACAAAAGTCAATCAAGCAGTGGTCTGCACGTAACGTCCTTGAGGCCATACGGAAAAAGGAGATGGTCGATCCTGTCAGACGGTTCCCCGAGCAGACTGTCAAATTTGGCAGATCACCTCATCGCCACAACTTTCAAACAAGCACCAAGACTTAGCTTGTCTGTGGGTGAGAAGGGCCCTTCCCATCAGATCCTTCATGCACACCCGGGGTCTCAGTCCCACCGTACGCTGTCCTCCAGGCGGCTGCGATGGGGAAGAGACTGTCATCCATCTCCTTCTGGAATGTGCCTTTGCAAAGATGGTCTGGAAAGAGATGCAGTGGTTTTTGTCGAGGTTCACCCCGAGCAGCTCTGTAACACAGGACTCTGTGTTCTACGGACTGTTCCCAGGGATGCACACTCAGACAAACATCAGCTGCTGCTGGAGGACCATCAACTCAGTGAAAGACGCCCTTTGGTCAGCCTGAAGCTTGCTGGTCTTCCAGAGTAAGGTGTTGTTCACGACCGAGTGTTGCAGACTGGGGTCCAGGACTACGTGCTGAGGGACGCACTGAAGCTTGGTGCAGCCGCTGCAAAGGCTCAATGGGGAAAGGCCACAGTTTAAAGCTCTCCCGCCAGTGTACACCGAGAGTCTTGAACCAGCGGAAAACCCCTCGGGCTGTAAGTCTTAGAAAATGTTTCATGTAAATGTACATGTAATCTGTTCTGTATATTGAGTGCCATGTACTGCATTTAATCTGTATTGTACTATATGATATTTGGATTGTAATGTAATGTAGCTTGACAAATTTTATGAATAAAGTATATTTTTGGAAAACAAACTTGGGAAATGTGTTCTAAAGTGTCTGGTCTCACTAACCACGAGGAGGAGCTGTAGCGTTTCCTTTTGAGCGTGAAGCGGGCTGCAAGTGTTGTTTTGTGCAAGAGCTTGTGGCCATTGATGACCGCTCCCTTCTCTCAGTGTGGGAGCTGTGGAGGGAGGAAGCGCATTCTGAGTGGTTAGTCTCTAAATACTCAAAAGTAAGATCTCAAAGTTAGATGTGATTTGACGTAGACCCACCCCCCCACCCCCCGACCACCGCCCATCTATTCACTGCACTGTTATTAATCCACATGTTGTGCGTAAATCTTTCTGATCTCAACTGTCATCTGTTGCCACTGCCTCGGTTTCTCTCTGTCTTTAACTTATTAGTAAGAGTTTGCACTGGACTGATTAGGTATAGTTGGTGTCTGTGTTACAGCTTGTACAGTCTAATTTCATGCATTAAAACATTACGGAAGATGAAGTGGACAACAATTTGGTCTGGTCTATATTTGATTTTTGGTGAAGTAAATGTTGAAGGACACGGCCAATGGTTCAGTAAGTAGCACTCTCGCCTCGAATTAGCAGGATGTGACTAGTGTTTGGGCCTCAACTGTATTTATTAATGGTTTAGATGATGGGATAGAGAGCCACATATCCAAATTTGCCAATAACACAAAGATAGGCGGCATTGTAAGCAGTGTAGATGGAAGCATAAAATTACAAAGATATTAATAGATTAAGTGAATGGGCAAAACTGTGGCAAATGAATTTGAATATAGGCAAAGTGTGGTCATCAACTTTGGAGCTAAGAAGGATAGAACAGGGTACTTTCCTGTTCTAGAAGCTAGAAGAAGTGGATGTCCAAAGAGTGTTAGGAGTCCAGGTACATAGATCATTAAAATGTCAGGGACAGGTAGAAAAATTAATTGAAAATGGCTAATGGAATGCTGGCCTTTCTATCTAGAGGACTAGAATACAAGGGGTTCGAAGTCATGCTACAGATATACAAAGCCTTAGTTAGACCACACCTGGAGTACTGTGAGCAGTTCTGGGCACCACACCTCAGGAAGGATGTATAGGCCTTGGAGGGAGTGCAGCGTAGGTTTACCAGAATGATACCTGGACTTCAAGGGTTAAATTAGGAGGAGAGAGTACACAAATTAGGGTTGTATTTCCCTGGAATTTAGAAGATTAAGGGGTGATTTGATCAAAATTTTCAAGATATTAAGGGGAACAGATAGGGTAGATAGAGAGAAATTTATCCCGCTGGTTGGGGAATCTGGAATAGGGGACATAGACTAAAAATAGCGACAGGTCTTTCAAAGAATCATAGAATCATAGAATGGTTACAGCACAGAAGGAGGCCATTCGGCCCGTTGAGCCTGTGCCAGCTCTCTGCAAGAGCACTTCAGCTAGTCCCACTCACCCGCCCTTTCCCCGTAGCCCTGCAAATTTTTTCCTTCAGGTACTTATCCAATTCCCTTTTGAAAGCCACGATGGAATCTGCCTCCACCACCACCAACAACAACAACTTGTATTTATATAGCACCTTTAATGTAGTAAAATGTCCCAAGGTGCTTCACAGGAGTATTATAAGACAAAAAAAATGTAACACTGAGCCACATAAGGAGAAATTAGGGCAGGTGTCCAAACGCTTGGTCAAAGAGGGAGGTTGTAAGGAGCATCTTAAAGGAGGAAAGAGAAGCAGAGAGGCGGAGATTTTAGACAGGGAATTCCAGCGCTTAGGGCCTAGGCAACAGAAGGCACGGCCACTAATGGTTGAGCGATTATAATCAGGGATGCTCCAGAGGGCAGAATTAGAGGATCGCAGATATCTCGGGGGATTGTGGGGCTGAAGCAAATTACAGAGATAGGGAGGGGTGAGGCCATGAAGGAATTTGTAAACAAGGATGAGTATTTTGAAATCGAGGATTTACTTAACCGGGAGCCAATGTAGGTCAGCGAGCAGAGGGGGTGATGGATGAACGGGACTTGGTGCGAGTTAGGACACTGGCAGCTGAGTTTTGGATGACCTCAAGTTTATGTAGGGTAGAATGTGGGAGGCCAGCCAGGTGTGCGTAGGAATAGTCAAGTCTAGAAGTAACAAAGGCATGGATGAGGGTTTCAGCAGCGGATGACCTTGGGGTGTATGTGCACAAATTGTTGAAGGTGGCAGGGCAGGTTGAGATAGCGGTAAAAATGCTTACGGGATCCTGGGATTCATAAATAGAGGCATAAGAGTACAAAAGCAAGGAAGTTATGATGAGCCTTTATAAAACACTGGTCCGACCTCAACTGGAGTACTGTGTCCAATTCTGGGCACCGCACTTTAGGAAGGATGTGAAGGCCTTAGAGAGGGTGCAGAAAAGATTTACAAGAATGGTTCCAGGAATGAGGGACTTCAGTTACGTGGATAGACTAGAGAAGCTGGGGTTTTCTCCTTAGAGCAGAGAAGGTTGAGAGGAGATTTGTTAGAGGTGTTCAAAATCATGAGGGGTCTGGACAGAGCAGATAGAGAGAAACTGTTCCTATTGCAGAAGGGTCGAGAACCAGAGGACACAGATTCAAGGAGATTGGCAAAAGAAACAAAGGCGACATGAGGAAAAAACTTTTTTACTCAGCGAGTGGTTAAGGTCTGGAATGTACTGTCTGAAAGGGTGGTGGAGGCAGACTCAATGTTATCTTTCAAAAGGGAGTTGGATAAGTGTCTGAAGGAAAAAAATTTGCAAGGCTACGGGGAAAGGGCGGGGGAGTGGGATTAGCTGAGAGTCGGCACGGGCTCGTCGGGCCGAATAGCCTTCTTCCGTGCTGTAACCATTCTATCATTCTATGACTCTCTCTTTGCCCCTCTTATTTCCTTTTTCGCTTCCCCTCTGAACTTTCTATATTCAGCCTGGTTCTCACTTGTATTCTCAACCTGACATCTGTCATATGCGCTCTTTTTCTGCTTCATCTTACTCTCTATCTCTTTCATCATCCAGGGAGCTCTGACTTTGGTTGCTCTACCTTTACCCCTCGTGGGAATGTACCTCGACTGCACCCGAACCATCTCTTTAAAGGCAGCCCATTGTTCCATTACAGTTTTGCCTGCCAATCTTTGATTCCAATTTACCCGGGCCAGATCCATTCTCAACCCACTGAAATTGGCTTCCCTCCAATTAAGTATTTTTACTCTAGATTGCTCCCTGTCCTTTTCCATAGCTGATCTAAACCTATGATATTATGATCACTGTTCCCTAAATGTTCCCCTGCTGACACTTGCTCCACTTGCCCCACCTCATTCCCCACAACCAGCTCCAGTAATGCCTCCTTCCTCGTTGGGCCGGAAACGTACTGATCAAGAAAGTTTTCCTGAACAGGAGTGAAATTAGGAAACACTTCTACACACAAAGGGTGGTCGAAGTTTGGAACTCTCTCCCGCAAACGGCGGTTGATGCGAGATCAATTGTTAATTTTAAATCTGAGATTGATGGCTTTTTGTTAACCAAAGGTATTAAGGGATATGGGCCAAAGGCGGGTTTATGGAGTTAGGTCGCAGATCAGCCATGATCTCATTGAATGGCGGAACAGGCTCGAGGGGCTGAATGGCCTCCTCCTGTTCCTTTGTTCCTCTAAACCCATCCGTGCGGGGGAGGGCGAGTTGCTGTTTAAATATCACAGAGCGGGGGCTTCCACCCACTGAGTGAATCAATGAGCAGGACAGTCGCTGGAGACAGGCTGCTAATTTATGCAAATCACCTGCCTGCTGGGTAATGGCAGAACTTTTCTTTTTCACACAATTCTAACTTTACAAAGGGTGAAAGGAGATGAATTGTATATATAGTGGATTCCGCACTCGGCGCTGTGAATGGGCGAGAAGCGGGTGGGAGCTCAACCTCTGTTAAAGGGGGTTTGCTGAGGGTGGCGAGCGGTGTGGCGGCAAGTGTTAAGTAAGACTATACTTTTAGGGATCATTTCTATAGTTTTTAACTTGAGAAATGTGTTCTGAAGTGTCTGGTCTCACTAACCACGAGGAGGAGCTGAAGCGTTTCCTTCTGAGCGTGAAGCGGGCTGCGAGTGTTGCTTTGTGCAAGAGCTTGTGGCCATTGATGACTGTTCCCTACTCTCTGTCTGGGAGTTGTGGAGGGAGGAAAAGCATTCTGAGTGGTTAGTTTTTTGAAAGCTGAAAAACAAGATCACATTTTCTTTTGTGAAAGCCAACTCTTGACTTTGCTCTGGCTGTAATTCAAGCTCTATTCCGTGTAAAGACAGTGTGCGGCTGTATCAAGCTGTGCCGACACCCTCGGAATGCACACACCGAGTGTCCCTATGTGCTGAGCTTCTATCTGTTCCCGGTGTTGCGAAGGATGTGTCATAGAAGATAGGAGCAGGAGTAGGCCGTTCGGCCCCTCGAGCCTGCTCCGCCATTTAATGAGATCATGGCTGATCATCCAAATTCAGTACCCTGTCCCTGCTTTCTCCCCATATCCCTTGATCCCTTTAGCCTTAAGAAATATATCTATCTCCTTCTTGAATATATTTAATGAATTGGCCTCAACTGCCTTCTGTGGTAGAGAATTCCACAGGTTCACCACTCTCTGGGTGAAGAAATTCCTCCTCATCTCAGTCCTAAATGGCTTACCCCTTATCTTTAGACTGTGACCTCTGGTTCTGCACTCCCCCACCATCGGGAACATCCTTCCTGCATCTAGTCTGTCTAGTCCTGTTAGAATTTTATAAGTTTCAATGAGATCCCCTCTCATTCTTCTAAACTCTAGCGAATATAAGCCTAATCGACCCAATCTCTCTTCATACGTCATTCCTGCCATCCCAGGTATCAGTCTGGTAAATCTTCACTGCACTCCCTCCATTGGCAAGAACATCCTTCCTCAGATAAGGCGACCAAAACTGCATACAATACTCAAGCTGTGGTCTCACCAAGGCCTTGTACAACTGCAGCAAGACATACTTGCTCCTGTACTCGAATCCTCTCGCTATGAAGGCCAACATACCATTTGCCTTCTTAACCGCCTGCTGCACCTGCATGCTTACCTTCAGCGACTGGTGCACAAGGACTCCCAGATCTCGTTGCACTTCCCCTTTTCCCAATCTATTGCCGTTCAGATAATAATCTGTCTTCCTGTTTTTGCCACCAAAGTGGATAACCTTGCATTTATCCACATTATACTGCATCTGCCATGCATCTGCCCAATCACCCAACCTGTCCAAATCATACTGGAGTTTCTCTGCATCCTCCTCACAGCATACACGCCCACCGAGCTTTGTGTCGTCTGCAAACTTAGAGAAATTACATCTAGTTCCCTCGTCTAGATCATTAATATATATTGTGAATAGCTGTCTGGCTGCGCCACTGCGGAATGCTCCATTTAGTTGGACCGTGCTCAACCACCTGTCCTTCATACAAAAGTCAATCAAGCACTGGTCTGCACGTAACGTCCTTGAGGCCATACGGAAAAAGGAGATGGTCGATCCTGTCAGACGGTTCCCCGAGCAGACTGTCAAATTTGGCAGATCACCTCATTGCCACAACTTTCAAACAAGCACCAAGACTTAGCTTGTCTGTTGGTGAGAAGGGCCCTTCCCATCAGATCCTTCCTGCACACCCGGGGTCTCAGTCCCACCGCACGCTGTCCTCCAGGCGGCTGCGATGGGGAAGAGACTGTCATCCATCTCCTTCTGGAATGTGCCTTTGCAAAGATGGTCTGGAAAGAGATGCAGTGGTTTTTGTCGAGGTTCATCCCGAGCAGCTCTGTAACACAGGACTCTGTGTTCTACGGACTGTTCTCAGGGATGCACACTCAGACAAACATCAGCTGCTGCTGGAGGACCATCAACTCAGTGAAAGACGCCCTTTGGTCAGCCCGAAGCTTGCTGGTCTTCCAGAGTAAGGTGTTGTTCACGACCGAGTGTTGCAGACTGGGGTCCAGGACTACGTGCTGTGGGACGCACTGAAGCTTGGTGCAGCCGCTGCAAAGGCTCAATGGGGAAAGGCCACAGTTTAAAGCTCTCCCGCCAGTGTACACCGAGAGTCTTGAACAAGCGGAAAACCCCTGGGGCTGTAAGTCTTAGAAAATGTTTCATGTAAATGTACATGTAATCTGTTCTGTATATTGAGTGCCATGTACTGCATTTAATCTGTATTGTACTATATGATATTTGGATTGTAATGTAATGTAGCTTGACAAATTTTATGAATAAAGTATATTTTTGGAAAAAAAACTTGGGAAATGTGTTCTAAAGTGTCTGGTCTCACTAACCACGAGGAGGAGCTGTAGCGTTTCCTTCTGAGCGTGAAGCGGGCTGCAAGTGTTGTTTTGTGCAAGAGCTTGTGGCCATTGATGACCGCTCCCTTCTCTCAGTGTGGGAGCTGTGGAGGGAGGAAGCGCATTCTGAGTGGTTAATCTCTAATAACTCAAAAGTAAGATCTCAAAGTTAGATGTGATTTGACGTAGTCCCACCCCCCCACCCCCCCGACCACCGCCCATCTATTCACTGCACTGTTATTAATCCACATGTTGTGCGTAAATCTTTCTGATCTCAACTGTCATCTGTTGCCACTGCCTCGGTTTCTCTCTGTCTTTAACTTATTAGTAAGAGTTTGCACTGGACTGATTAGGTATAGTTGGTGTCTGTGTTACAGCTTGTACAGTCTAATTTCATGCATTAAAACATTACGGAAGATGAAGTGGACAACAATTTGGTCTGGTCTATATTTGATTTTTGGTGAAGTAAATGTTGAAGGACACGGCCAATGGTTCAGTAAGTAGCACTCTCGCCTCGAATTAGCAGGATGTGACTAGTGTTTGGGCCTCAACTGTATTTATTAATGGTTTAGATGATGGGATAGAGAGCCACATATCCAAATTTGCCAATAACACAAAGATAGGCGGCATTGTAAGCAGTGTAGATGGAAGCATAAAATTACAAAGATATTAATAGATTAAGTGAATGGGCAAAACTGTGGCAAATGAATTTGAATATAGGCAAAAGTGTGGTCATCAACTTTGGAGCTAAGAAGGATAGAACAGGGTACTTTCCTGTTCTAGAAGCTAGAAGAAGTGGATGTCCAAAGAGTGTTAGGAGTCCAGGTACATAGATCATTAAAATGTCAGGGACAGGTAGAAAAATTAATTGAAAATGGCTAATGGAATGCTGGCCTTTCTATCTAGAGGACTAGAATACAAGGGGTTCGAAGTCATGCTACAGATATACAAAGCCTTAGTTAGACCACACCTGGAGTACTGTGAGCAGTTCTGGGCACCACACCTCAGGAAGGATGTATAGGCCTTGGAGGGAGTGCAGCGTAGGTTTACCAGAATGATACCTGGACTTCAAGGGTTAAATTAGGAGGAGAGATTACACAAATTAGGGTTGTATTTCCCTGGAATTTAGAAGATTAAGGGGTGATTTGATCAAAATTTTCAAGATATTAAGGGGAACAGATAGGGTAGATAGAGAGAAATTTATCCCGCTGGTTGGGGAATCTGGAATAGGGGACATAGACTAAAAATAGCGACAGGTCTTTCAAAGAATCATAGAATCATAGAATGGTTACAGCACAGAAGGAGGCCATTTGGCCCATTGAGCTTGTGCCAGCTCTCTGCAAGAGCACTTCAGCTAGTCCCACTCACCCGCCCTTTCCCCGTAGCCCTGCAAATTTTTTCCTTCAGGTACTTATCCAATTCCCTTTTGAAAGCCACGATGGAATCTGCCTCCACCACCACCAACAACAACAACTTGTATTTATATAGCGCCTTTAATGTAGTAAAATGTCCCAAGGTGCTTCACAGGAGTATTATAAGACAAAAAAAATGTAACACTGAGCCACATAAGGAGAAATTAGGGCAGGTGTCCAAACGCTTAGTCAAAGAGGGAGGTTGTAAGGAGCATCTTAAAGGAGGAAAGAGAAGCAGAGAGGCGGAGATTTTAGACAGGGAATTCCAGCGCTTAGGGCCTAGGCAACAGAAGGCACGGCCACTAATGGTTGAGCGATTATAATCAGGGATGCTCCAGAGGGCAGAATTAGAGGATCGCAGATATCTCGGGGGGATTGTGGGGCTGAAGCAAATTACAGAGATAGGGAGGGGTGAGGCCATGAAGGAATTTGTAAACAAGGATGAGTATTTTGAAATCGAGGATTTACTTAACCGGGAGCCAATGTAGGTCAGCGAGCAGAGGGGGTGATGGATGAACGGGACTTGGTGCGAGTTAGGACACTGGCAGCTGAGTTTTGGATGACCTCAAGTTTATGTAGGGTAGAATGTGGGAGGCCAGCCAGGTGTGCGTAGGAATAGTCAAGTCTAGAAGTAACAAAGGCATGGATGAGGGTTTCAGCAGCGGATGACCTTGGGGTGTATGTGCACAAATTGTTGAAGGTGGCAGGGCAGGTTGAGATAGCGGTAAAAATGCTTACGGGATCCTGGGATTCATAAATAGAGGCATAAGAGTACAAAAGCAAGGAAGTTATGATGAGCCTTTATAAAACACTGGTCCGACCTCAACTGGAGTACTGTGTCCAATTCTGGGCACCGCACTTTAGGAAGGATGTGAAGGCCTTAGAGAGGGTGCAGAAAAGATTTACAAGAATGGTTCCAGGAATGAGGGACTTCAGTTACGTGGATAGACTAGAGAAGCTGGGGTTTTCTCCTTAGAGCAGAGAAGGTTGAGAGGAGATTTGATAGAGGTGTTCAAAATCATGAGGGGTCTGGACAGAGCAGATAGAGAGAAACTGTTCCTATTGCAGAAGGGTCGAGAACCAGAGGACACAGATTCAAGGAGATTGGCAAAAGAAACAAAGGCGACATGAGGAAAAAACTTTTTTACTCAGCGAGTGGTTAAGGTCTGGAATGTACTGTCTGAAAGGGTGGTGGAGGCAGACTCAATGTTATCTTTCAAAAGGGAGTTGGATAAGTGTCTGAAGGAAAAAAATTTGCAAGGCTACGGGGAAAGGGCGGGGGAGTGGGATTAGCTGAGAGTCGGCACGGGCTCGTCGGGCCGAATAGCCTTCTTCCGTGCTGTAACCAGTCTATCATTCTATGACTCTCTCTTTGCCCCTCTTATTTCCTTTTTCGCTTCCCCTCTGAACTTTCTATATTCAGCCTGGTTCTCACTTGTATTCTCAACCTGACATCTGTCATATGCGCTCTTTTTCTGCTTCATCTTACTCTCTATCTCTTTCATCATCCAGGGAGCTCTGACTTTGGTTGCTCTACCTTTACCCCTCGTGGGAATGTACCTCGACTGCACCCGAACCATCTCTTTAAAGGCAGCCCATTGTTCCATTACAGTTTTGCCTGCCAATCTTTGATTCCAATTTACCTGGGTCAGATCCATTCTCAACCCACTGAAATTGGCTTCCCTCCAATTAAGTATTTTTACTCTAGATTGCTCCCTGTCCTTTTCCATAGCTGATCTAAACCTATGATATTATGATCACTGTTCCCTAAATGTTCCCCTGCTGACACTTGCTCCACTTGCCCCACCTCATTCCCCACAACCAGCTCCAGTAATGCCTCCTTCCTCGTTGGGCCGGAAACGTACTGATCAAGAAAGTTTTCCTGAACAGGAGTGAAATTAGGAAACACTTCTACACACAAAGGGTGGTCGAAGTTTGGAACTCTCTCCCGCAAACGGCGGTTGATGCGAGATCAATTGTTAATTTTAAATCTGAGATTGATGGCTTTTTGTTAACCAAAGGTATTAAGGGATATGGGCCAAAGGCGGGTTTATGGAGTTAGGTCGCAGATCAGCCATGATCTCATTGAATGGCGGAACAGGCTCGAGGGGCTGAATGGCCTCCTCCTGTTCCTTTGTTCCTCTAAACCCATCCGTGCGGGGGAGGGCGAGTTGCTGTTTAAATATCACAGAGCGGGGGCTTCCACCCACTGAGTGAATCAATGAGCAGGACAGTCGCTGGAGACAGGCTGCTAATTTATGCAAATCACCTGCCTGCTGGGTAATGGCAGAACTTTTCTTTTTCACACAATTCTAACTTTACAAAGGGTGAAAGGAGATGAATTGTATATATAGTGGATTCCGCACTCGGCGCTGTGAATGGGCGAGAAGCGGGTGGGAGCTCAACCTCTGTTAAAGGGGGTTTGCTGAGGGTGGCGAACGGTGTGGCGGCAAGTGTCAAGCAAGACTATACTTTTAGGGATCATTTCTATAGTTTTTAACTTGAGAAATGTGTTCTGAAGTGTCTGGTCTCACTAACCACGAGGAGGAGCTGAAGCGTTTCCTTCTGAGCGTGAAGCGGGCTGCGAGTGTTGCTTTGTGCAAGAGCTTGTGGCCATTGATGACCGTTCCCTTCTCTCTGTGTGGGAGCTGTGGAGGGAGGAAATGCATTCTGAGTGGTTAGTTTTTTGAAAGCTGAAAAATAAGATTGCATTTTCTTTTGTGAAAACCAACTCTTGACTTTCCTCTGGCTGCAATTCAAGCTCTATTCCAACAGAGGTCGCTCGTGTAAAGACTGTGTGCGGCTGCATCAAGCTGTGCATACACCCTCGCAATGCACACACCCAGTGTCCCTACGTGCTGAGCTTCTATCTGTTCCAGGTGTTACTAAGGATGTGTCTGGCTGCGCCGCTGCGGAATGCTCCATTTAGTTGGACCGTGCTCAACCACCTGTCCTTCATACAAAAGTCAATCAAGCAGTGGTCTGCACGTAACGTCCTTGAGGCCATACGGAAAAAGGAGATGGTCGATCCTGTCAGACGGTTCCCCGAGCAGACTGTCAAATTTGGCAGATCACCTCATCGCCACAACTTTCAAACAAGCACCAAGACTTAGCTTGTCTGTTGGTGAGAAGGGCCCTTCCCATCAGATCCTTCATGCACACCCGGGGTCTCAGTCCCACCGCACGCTGTCCTCCAGGCGGCTGCGATGGGGAAGAGACTGTCATCCATCTCCTTCTGGAATGTGCCTTTGCAAAGATGGTCTGGAAAGAGATGCAGTGGTTTTTGTCGAGGTTCACCCCGAGCAGCTCTGTAACACAGGACTCTGTGTTCTACGGACTGTTCTCAGGGATGCACACTCAGACAAACATCAGCTGCTGCTGGAGGACCATCAACTCAGTGAAAGACGCCCTTTGGTCAGCCTGAAGCTTGCTGGTCTTCCAGAGTAAGGTGTTGTTCACGACCGAGTGTTGCAGACTGGGGTCCAGGACTACGTGCTGAGGGACGCACTGAAGCTTGGTGCAGCCGCTGCAAAGGCTCAATGGGGAAAGGCCACAGTTTAAAGCTCTCCCGCCAGTGTACACCGAGAGTCTTGAACCAGCGGAAAACCCCTCGGGCTGTAAGTCTTAGAAAATGTTTCATGTAAATGTACATGTAATCTGTTCTGTATATTGAGTGCCATGTACTGCATTTAATCTGTATTGTACTATATGATATTTGGATTGTAATGTAATGTAGCTTGACAAATTTTATGAATAAAGTATATTTTTGGAAAACAAACTTGGGAAATGTGTTCTAAAGTGTCTGGTCTCACTAACCACGAGGAGGAGCTGTAGCATTTCCTTCTGAGCGTGAAGCGGGCTGCAAGTGTTGTTTTGTGCAAGAGCTTGTGGCCATTGATGACCGCTCCCTTCTCTCAGTGTGGGAGCTGTGGAGGGAGGAAGCGCATTCTGAGTGGTTAGTCTCTAAATACTCAAAAGTAAGATCTCAAAGTTAGATGTGATTTGACGTTGTCCCACCCCCCCCACCCCCCGACCACCGCCCATCTATTCACTGCACTGTTATTAATCCACATGTTGTGCGTAAATCTTTCTGATCTCAACTGTCATCTGTTGCCACTGCCTCGGTTTCTCTCTGTCTTTAACTTATTAGTAAGAGTTTGCACTGGACTGATTAGGTATAGTTGGTGTCTGTGTTACAGCTTGTACAGTCTAATTTCATGCATTAAAACATTACGGAAGATGAAGTGGACAACAATTTGGTCTGGTCTATATTTGATTTTTGGTGAAGTAAATGTTGAAGGACACGGCCAATGGTTCAGTAAGTAGCACTCTCGCCTCGAATTAGCAGGATGTGACTAGTGTTTGGGCCTCAACTGTATTTATTAATGGTTTAGATGATGGGATAGAGAGCCACATATCCAAATTTGCCAATAACACAAAGATAGGCGGCATTGTAAGCAGTGTAGATGGAAGCATAAAATTACAAAGATATTAATAGATTAAGTGAATGGGCAAAACTGTGGCAAATGAATTTGAATATAGGCAAGTGTGTGGTCATCAACTTTGGAGCTAAGAAGGATAGAACAGGGTACTTTCCTGTTCTAGAAGCTAGAAGAAGTGGATGTCCAAAGAGTGTTAGGAGTCCAGGTACATAGATCATTAAAATGTCAGGGACAGGTAGAAAAATTAATTGAAAATGGCTAATGGAATGCTGGCCTTTCTATCTAGAGGACTAGAATACAAGGGGTTCGAAGTCATGCTACAGATATACAAAGCCTTAGTTAGACCACACCTGGAGTACTGTGAGCAGTTCTGGGCACCACACCTCAGGAAGGATGTATAGGCCTTGGAGGGAGTGCAGCGTAGGTTTACCAGAATGATACCTGGACTTCAAGGGTTAAATTAGGAGGAGAGATTACACAAATTAGGGTTGTATTTCCCTGGAATTTAGAAGATTAAGGGGTGATTTGATCAAAATTTTCAAGATATTAAGGGGAACAGATAGGGTAGATAGAGAGAAATTTATCCCGCTGGTTGGGGAATCTGGAATAGGGGACATAGACTAAAAATAGCGACAGGTCTTTCAAAGAATCATAGAATCATAGAATGGTTACAGCACAGAAGGAGGCCATTCGGCCCGTTGAGCCTGTGCCAGCTCTCTGCAAGAGCACTTCAGCTAGTCCCACTCACCCGCCCTTTCCCCGTAGCCCTGCAAATTTTTTCCTTCAGGTACTTATCCAATTCCCTTTTGAAAGCCACGATGGAATCTGCCTCCACCACCACCAACAACAACAACTTGTATTTATATAGCGCCTTTAATGTAGTAAAATGTCCCAAGGTGCTTCACAGGAGTATTATAAGACAAAAAAAATGTAACACTGAGCCACATAAGGAGAAATTAGGGCAGGTGTCCAAACGCTTGGTCAAAGAGGGAGGTTGTAAGGAGCATCTTAAAGGAGGAAAGAGAAGCAGAGAGGCGGAGATTTTAGACAGGGAATTCCAGCGCTTAGGGCCTAGGCAACAGAAGGCACGGCCACTAATGGTTGAGCGATTATAATCAGGGATGCTCCAGAGGGCAGAATTAGAGGATCGCAGATATCTCGGGGGGATTGTGGGGCTGAAGCAAATTACAGAGATAGGGAGGGGTGAGGCCATGAAGGAATTTGTAAACAAGGATGAGTATTTTGAAATCGAGGATTTACTTAACCGGGAGCCAATGTAGGTCAGCGAGCAGAGGGGGTGATGGATGAACGGGACTTGGTGCGAGTTAGGACACTGGCAGCTGAGTTTTGGATGACCTCAAGTTTATGTAGGGTAGAATGTGGGAGGCCAGCCAGGTGTGCGTAGGAATAGTCAAGTCTAGAAGTAACAAAGGCATGGATGAGGGTTTCAGCAGCGGATGACCTTGGGGTGTATGTGCACAAATTGTTGAAGGTGGCAGGGCAGGTTGAGATAGCGGTAAAAATGCTTACGGGATCCTGGGATTCATAAATAGAGGCATAAGAGTACAAAAGCAAGGAAGTTATGATGAGCCTTTATAAAACACTGGTCCGACCTCAACTGGAGTACTGTGTCCAATTCTGGGCACCGCACTTTAGGAAGGATGTGAAGGCCTTAGAGAGGGTGCAGAAAAGATTTACAAGAATGGTTCCAGGAATGAGGGACTTCAGTTACGTGGATAGACTAGAGAAGCTGGGGTTTTCTCCTTAGAGCAGAGAAGGTTGAGAGGAGATTTGATAGAGGTGTTCAAAATCATGAGGGGTCTGGACAGAGCAGATAGAGAGAAACTGTTCCTATTGCAGAAGGGTCGAGAACCAGAGGACACAGATTCAAGGAGATTGGCAAAAGAAACAAAGGCGACATGAGGAAAAAACTTTTTTACTCAGCGAGTGGTTAAGGTCTGGAATGTACTGTCTGAAAGGGTGGTGGAGGCAGACTCAATGTTATCTTTCAAAAGGGAGTTGGATAAGTGTCTGAAGGAAAAAAATTTGCAAGGCTACGGGGAAAGGGCGGGGGAGTGGGATTAGCTGAGAGTCGGCACGGGCTCGTCGGGCCGAATAGCCTTCTTCCGTGCTGTAACCATTCTATCATTCTATGACTCTCTCTTTGCCCCTCTTATTTCCTTTTTCGCTTCCCCTCTGAACTTTCTATATTCAGCCTGGTTCTCACTTGTATTCTCAACCTGACATCTGTCATATGCGCTCTTTTTCTGCTTCATCTTACTCTCTATCTCTTTCATCATCCAGGGAGCTCTGACTTTGGTTGCTCTACCTTTACCCCTCGTGGGAATGTACCTCGACTGCACCCGAACCATCTCTTTAAAGGCAGCCCATTGTTCCATTACAGTTTTGCCTGCCAATCTTTGATTCCAATTTACCCGGGCCAGATCCATTCTCAACCCACTGAAATTGGCTTCCCTCCAATTAAGTATTTTTACTCTAGATTGCTCCCTGTCCTTTTCCATAGCTGATCTAAACCTATGATATTATGATCACTGTTCCCTAAATGTTCCCCTGCTGACACTTGCTCCACTTGCCCCACCTCATTCCCCACAACCAGCTCCAGTAATGCCTCCTTCCTCGTTGGGCCGGAAACGTACTGATCAAGAAAGTTTTCCTGAACAGGAGTGAAATTAGGAAACACTTCTACACACAAAGGGTGGTCGAAGTTTGGAACTCTCTCCCGCAAACGGCGGTTGATGCGAGATCAATTGTTAATTTTAAATCTGAGATTGATGGCTTTTTGTTAACCAAAGGTATTAAGGGATATGGGCCAAAGGCGGGTCTATGGAGTTAGGTCGCAGATCAGCCATGATCTCATTGAATGGCGGAACAGGCTCGAGGGGCTGAATGGCCTCCTCCTGTTCCTTTGTTCCTCTAAACCCATCCGTGCGGGGGAGGGCGAGTTGCTGTTTAAATATCACAGAGCGGGGGCTTCCACCCACTGAGTGAATCAATGAGCAGGACAGTCGCTGGAGACAGGCTGCTAATTTATGCAAATCACCTGCCTGCTGGGTAATGGCAGAACTTTTCTTTTTCACACAATTCTAACTTTACAAAGGGTGAAAGGAGATGAATTGTATATATAGTGGATTCCGCACTCGGCGCTGTGAATGGGCGAGAAGCGGGTGGGAGCTCAACCTCTGTTAAAGGGGGTTTGCTGAGGGTGGCGAGCGGTGTGGCGGCAAGTGTCAAGTAAGACTATACTTTTAGGGATCATTTCTATAGTTTTTAACTTGAGAAATGTGTTCTGAAGTGTCTGGTCTCACTAACCACGAGGAGGAGCTGAAGCGTTTCCTTCTGAGCGTGAAGCGGGCTGCGAGTGTTGCTTTGTGCAAGAGCTTGTGGCCATTGATGACCGTTCCCTACTCTCTGTCTGGGAGTTGTGGAGGGAGGAAATGCATTCTGAGTGGTTAGTTTTTTGAAAGCTGAAAAACAAGATCACATTTTCTTTTGTGAAAGCCAACTCTTGACTTTGCTCTGGCTGTAATTCAAGCTCTATTCCGTGTAAAGACAGTGTGCGGCTGTATCAAGCTCTGCCGACACCCTCGGAATGCACACACCGAGTGTCCCTATGTGCTGAGCTTCTATCTGTTCCCGGTGTTGCGAAGGATGTGTCATAGAAGATAGGAGCAGGAGTAGGCCGTTCGGCCCCTCGAGCCTGCTCTGCCATTTAATGAGATCATGGCTGATCATCCAAATTCAGTACCCTGTCCCTGCTTTCTCCCCATATCCCTTGATCCCTTTAGCCTTAAGAAATATATCTATCTCCTTCTTGAATATATTTAATGAATTGGCCTCAACTGCCTTCTGTGGTAGAGAATTCCACAGGTTCACCACTCTCTGGGTGAAGAAATTCCTCCTCATCTCAGTCCTAAATGGCTTACCCCTTATCTTTAGACTGTGACCTCTGGTTCTGCACTCCCCCGCCATCGGGAACATCCTTCCTGCATCTAGTCTGTCTAGTCCTGTTAGAATTTTATAAGTTTCAATGAGATCCCCTCTCATTCTTCGAAACTCTAGCGAATATAAGCCTAATCGACCCAATCTCTCTTCATACGTCATTCCTGCCATCCCAGGTATCAGTCTGGTAAATCTTCACTGCACTCCCTCCATTGGCAAGAACATCCTTCCTCAGATAAGGCGACCAAAACTGCATACAATACTCAAGCTGTGGTCTCACCAAGGCCTTGTACAACTGCAGCAAGACATACTTGCTCCTGTACTCGAATCCTCTCGCTATGAAGGCCAACATACCATTCGCCTTCTTAACCGCCTGCTGCACCTGCATGCTTACCTTCAGCGACTGGTGCACAAGGACTCCCAGATCTCGTTGCACTTCCCCTTTTCCCAATCTATTGCCGTTCAGATAATAATCTGTCTTCCTGTTTTTGCCACCAAAGTGGATAACCTTGCATTTATCCACATTATACTGCATCTGCCATGCATCTGCCCAATCACCCAACCTGTCCAAATCATACTGGAGTTTCTCTGCATCCTCCTCACAGCATACACGCCCACCGAGCTTTGTGTCGTCTGCAAACTTAGAGAAATTACATCTAGTTCCCTCGTCTAGATCATTAATATATATTGTGAATAGCTGTCTGGCTGCGCCACTGCGGAATGCTCCATTTAGTTGGACCGTGCTCAACCACCTGTCCTTCATACAAAAGTCAATCAAGCAGTGGTCTGCACGTAACGTCCTTGAGGCCATACGGAAAAAGGAGATGGTCGATCCTGTCAGACGGTTCCCCGAGCAGACTGTCAAATTTGGCAGATCACCTCATTGCCACAACTTTCAAACAAGCACCAAGACTTTTAGCTTGTCTGTTGGTGAGAAGGGCCCTTCCCATCAGATCCTTCCTGCACACCCGGGGTCTCAGTCCCACCGTACGCTGTCCTCCAGGCGGCTGCGATGGGGAAGAGACTGTCATCCATCTCCTTCTGGAATGTGCCTTTGCAAAGATGGTCTGGAAAGAGATGCAGTGGTTTTTGTCGAGGTTCACCCCGAGCAGCTCTGTAACACAGGACTCTGTGTTCTACGGACTGTTCTCAGGGATGCACACTCAGACAAACATCAGCTGCTGCTGGAGGACCATCAACTCAGTGAAAGACGCCCTTTGGTCAGCCCGAAGCTTGCTGGTCTTCCAGAGTAAGGTGTTGTTCACGACCGAGTGTTGCAGACTGGGGTCCAGGACTACGTGCTGAGGGAGGAACTGAAGCTTGGTGCAGCCGCTGCAAAGGCTCAATGGGGAAAGGCCACAGTTTAAAGCTCTCCCGCCAGTGTACACCGAGAGTCTTGAACAAGCGGAAAACCCCTGGGGCTGTAAGTCTTAGAAAATGTTTCATGTAAATGTACATGTAATCTGTTCTGTATATTGAGTGCCATGTACTGCATTTAATCTGTATTGTACTATATGATATTTGGATTGTAATGTAATGTAGCTTGACAAATTTTATGAATAAAGTATATTTTTGGAAAACAAACTTGGGAAATGTGTTCTAAAGTGTCTGGTCTCACTAACCACGAGGAGGAGCTGTAGCGTTTCCTTCTGAGCGTGAAGCGGGCTGCAAGTGTTGTTTTGTGCAAGAGCTTGTGGCCATTGATGACCGCTCCCTTCTCTCAGTGTGGGAGCTGTGGAGGGAGGAAGCGCATTCTGAGTGGTTAGTCTCTAAATACTCAAAAGTAAGATCTCAAAGTTAGATGTGATTTGACGTAGTCCCACCCCCCCACCCCCCGACCACCGCCCATCTATTCACTGCACTGTTATTAATCCACATGTTGTGCGTAAATCTTTCTGATCTCAACTGTCATCTGTTGCCACTGCCTCGGTTTCTCTCTGTCTTTAACTTATTAGTAAGAGTTTGCACTGGACTGATTAGGTATAGTTGGTGTCTGTGTTACAGCTTGTACAGTCTAATTTCATGCATTAAAACATTACGGAAGATGAAGTGGACAACAATTTGGTCTGGTCTATATTTGATTTTTGGTGAAGTAAATGTTGAAGGACACGGCCAATGGTTCAGTAAGTAGCACTCTCGCCTCGAATTAGCAGGATGTGACTAGTGTTTGGGCCTCAACTGTATTTATTAATGGTTTAGATGATGGGATAGAGAGCCACATATCCAAATTTGCCAATAACACAAAGATAGGCGGCATTGTAAGCAGTGTAGATGGAAGCATAAAATTACAAAGATATTAATAGATTAAGTGAATGGGCAAAACTGTGGCAAATGAATTTGAATATAGGCAAGTGTGTGGTCATCAACTTTGGAGCTAAGAAGGATAGAACAGGGTACTTTCCTGTTCTAGAAGCTAGAAGAAGTGGATGTCCAAAGAGTGTTAGGAGTCCAGGTACATAGATCATTAAAATGTCAGGGACAGGTAGAAAAATTAATTGAAAATGGCTAATGAATGCTGGCCTTTCTATCTAGAGGACTAGAATACAAGGGGTTCGAAGTCATGCTACAGATATACAAAGCCTTAGTTAGACCACACCTGGAGTACTGTGAGCAGTTCTGGGCACCACACCTCAGGAAGGATGTATAGGCCTTGGAGGGAGTGCAGCGTAGGTTTACCAGAATGATACCTGGACTTCAAGGGTTAAATTAGGAGGAGAGAGTACACAAATTAGGGTTGTATTTCCCTGGAATTTAGAAGATTAAGGGGTGATTTGATCAAAATTTTCAAGATATTAAGGGGAACAGATAGGGTAGATAGAGAGAAATTTATCCCGCTGGTTGGGGAATCTGGAATAGGGGACATAGACTAAAAATAGCGACAGGTCTTTCAAAGAATCATAGAATCATAGAATGGTTACAGCACAGAAGGAGTCCATTCGGCCCGTTGAGCCTGTGCCAGCTCTCTGCAAGAGCACTTCAGCTAGTCCCACTCACCCGCCCTTTCCCCGTAGCCCTGCAAATTTTTTCCTTCAGGTACTTATCCAATTCCCTTTTGAAAGCCACGATGGAATCTGCCTCCACCACCACCAACAACAACAACTTGTATTTATATAGCGCCTTTAATGTAGTAAAATGTCCCAAGGTGCTTCACAGGAGTATTATAAGACAAAAAAAATGTAACACTGAGCCACATAAGGAGAAATTAGGGCAGGTGTCCAAACGCTTGGTCAAAGAGGGAGGTTGTAAGGAGCATCTTAAAGGAGGAAAGAGAAGCAGAGAGGCGGAGATTTTAGACAGGGAATTCCAGCGCTTAGGGCCTAGGCAACAGAAGGCACGGCCACTAATGGTTGAGCGATTATAATCAGGGATGCTCCAGAGGGCAGAATTAGAGGATCGCAGATATCTCGGGGGGATTGTGGGGCTGAAGCAAATTACAGAGATAGGGAGGGGTGAGGCCATGAAGGAATTTGTAAACAAGGATGAGTATTTTGAAATCGAGGATTTACTTAACCGGGAGCCAATGTAGGTCAGCGAGCAGAGGGGGTGATGGATGAACGGGACTTGGTGCGAGTTAGGACACTGGCAGCTGAGTTTTGGATGACCTCAAGTTTATGTAGGGTAGAATGTGGGAGGCCAGCCAGGTGTGCGTAGGAATAGTCAAGTCTAGAAGTAACAAAGGCATGGATGAGGGTTTCAGCAGCGGATGACCTTGGGGTGTATGTGCACAAATTGTTGAAGGTGGCAGGGCAGGTTGAGATAGCGGTAAAAATGCTTACGGGATCCTGGGATTCATAAATAGAGGCATAAGAGTACAAAAGCAAGGAAGTTATGATGAGCCTTTATAAAACACTGGTCCGACCTCAACTGGAGTACTGTGTCCAATTCTGGGCACCGCACTTTAGGAAGGATGTGAAGGCCTTAGAGAGGGTGCAGAAAAGATTTACAAGAATGGTTCCAGGAATGAGGGACTTCAGTTACGTGGATAGACTAGAGAAGCTGGGGTTTTCTCCTTAGAGCAGAGAAGGTTGAGAGGAGATTTGTTAGAGGTGTTCAAAATCATGAGGGGTCTGGACAGAGCAGATAGAGAGAAACTGTTCCTATTGCAGAAGGGTCGAGAACCAGAGGACACAGATTCAAGGAGATTGGCAAAAGAAACAAAGGCGACATGAGGAAAAAACTTTTTTACTCAGCGAGTGGTTAAGGTCTGGAATGTACTGTCTGAAAGGGTGGTGGAGGCAGACTCAATGTTATCTTTCAAAAGGGAGTTGGATAAGTGTCTGAAGGAAAAAAATTTGCAGGGCTACGGGGAAAGGGCGGGGGAGTGGGATTAGCTGAGAGTCGGCACGGGCTCGTCGGGCCGAATAGCCTTCTTCCGTGCTGTAACCATTCTATCATTCTATGACTCTCTCTTTGCCCCTCTTATTTCCTTTTTCGCTTCCCCTCTGAACTTTCTATATTCAGCCTGGTTCTCACTTGTATTCTCAACCTGACATCTGTCATATGCGCTCTTTTTCTGCTTCATCTTACTCTCTATCTCTTTCATCATCCAGGGAGCTCTGACTTTGGTTGCTCTACCTTTACCCCTCGTGGGAATGTACCTTGACTGCACCCGAACCATCTCTTTAAAGGCAGCCCATTGTTCCATTACAGTTTTGCCTGCCAATCTTTGATTCCAATTTACCCGGGCCAGATCCATTCTCAACCCACTGAAATTGGCTTCCCTCCAATTAAGTATTTTTACTCTAGATTGCTCCCTGTCCTTTTCCATAGCTGATCTAAACCTATGATATTATGATCACTGTTCCCTAAATGTTCCCCTGCTGACACTTGTTCCACTTGCCCCACCTCATTCCCCACAACCAGCTCCATTAATGCCTCCTTCCTCGTTGGGCCGGAAACGTACTGATCAAGAAAGTTTTCCTGAACAGGAGTGAAATTAGGAAACACTTCTACACACAAAGGGTGGTCGAAGTTTGGAACTCTCTCCCGCAAACGGCGGTTGATGCGAGATCAATTGTTAATTTTAAATCTGAGATTGATGGCTTTTTGTTAACCAAAGGTATTAAGGGATATGGGCCAAAGGCGGGTTTATGGAGTTAGGTCGCAGATCAGCCATGATCTCATTGAATGGCGGAACAGGCTCGAGGGGCTGAATGGCCTCCTCCTGTTCCTTTGTTCCTCTAAACCCATCCGTGCGGGGGAGGGCGAGTTGCTGTTTAAATATCACAGAGCGGGGGCTTCCACCCACTGAGTGAATCAATGAGCAGGACAGTCGCTGGAGACAGGCTGCTAATTTATGCAAATCACCTGCCTGCTGGGTAATGGCAGAACTTTTCTTTTTCACACAATTCTAACTTTACAAAGGGTGAAAGGAGATGAATTGTATATATAGTAGATTCCGCACTCGGCGCTGTGAATGGGCGAGAAGCGGGTGGGAGCTCAACCTCTGTTAAAGGGGGTTTGCTGAGGGTGGCGAGCGGTGTGGCGGCAAGTGTCAAGTAAGACTATACTTTTAGGGATCATTTCTATAGTTTTTAACTTGAGAAATGTGTTCTGAAGTGTCTGGTCTCACTAACCACGAGGAGGAGTTAAAGCGTTTCCTTCTGAGCGTGAAGCGGGCTGCGAGTGTTGCTTTGTGCAAGAGCTTGTGGCCATTGATGACCGTTCCCTTCTCTCTGTGTGGGAGTTGTGGAGGGAGGAAATGCATTCTGAGTGGTTAGTTTTTTGAAAGTTGAAAAATAAGATCGCATTTTCTTTTGTGAAAACCAACTCTTGACTTTCCTCTGGCTGCAATTCAAGCTCTATTCCAACAGAGGTCGCTCGTGTAAAGACTGTGTGCGGCTGCATCAAGCTGTGCATACACCCTCGCAATGCACACACCCAGTGTCCCTACGTGCTGAGCTTCTATCTGTTCCAGGTGTTACTAAGGATGTGTCTGGCTGCGCCGCTGCGGAATGCTCCATTTAGTTGGACCGTGCTCAACCACCTGTCCTTCATACAAAAGTCAATCAAGCAGTGGTCTGCACGTAACGTCCTTGAGGCCATACGGAAAAAGGAGATGGTCCATCCTGTCAGACGGTTCCCCGAGCAGACTGTCAAATTTGGCAGATCACCTCATTGCCACAACTTTCAAACAAGCACCAAGACTTAGCTTGTCTGTTGGTGAGAAGGGCCTTTCCCATCAGATCCTTCATGCACACCCGGGGTCTCAGTCCCACCGCACGCTGTCCTCCAGGCGGCTGCGATGGGGAAGAGACTGTCATCCATCTCCTTCTGGAATGTGCCTTTGCAAAGATGGTCTGGAAAGAGATGCAGTGGTTTTTGTCGAGGTTCATCCCGAGCAGCTCTGTAACACAGGACTCTGTGTTCTACGGACTGTTCTCAGGGATGCACACTCAGACAAACATCAGCTGCTGCTGGAGGACCATCAACTCAGTGAAAGACGCCCTTTGGTCAGCCTGAAGCTTGCTGGTCTTCCAGAGTAAGGTGTTGTTCACGACCGAGTGTTGCAGACTGGGGTCCAGGACTACGTGCTGAGGGACGCACTGAAGCTTGGTGCAGCCGCTGCAAAGGCTCAATGGGGAAAGGCCACAGTTTAAAGCTCTCCCGCCAGTGTACACCGAGAGTCTTGAACCAGCGGAAAACCCCTCGGGCTGTAAGTCTTAGAAAATGTTTCATGTAAATGTACATGTAATCTGTTCTGTATATTGAGTGCCATGTACTGCATTTAATCTGTATTGTACTATATGATATTTGGATTGTAATGTAATGTAGCTTGACAAATTTTATGAATAAAGTATATTTTTGGAAAAAAACTTGGGAAATGTGTTCTAAAGTGTCTGGTCTCACTAACCACGAGGAGGAGCTGTAGCGTTTCCTTCTGAGCGTGAAGCGGGCTGCAAGTGTTGTTTTGTGCAAGAGCTTGTGGCCATTGATGACCGTTCCCATCTCTCAGTGTGGGAGCTGTGGAGGGAGGAAGCGCATTCTGAGTGGTTAATCTCTAATAACTCAAAAGTAAGATCTCAAAGTTAGATGTGATTTGACGTTGTCCCACCCCCCCACCCCCCGACCACCGCCCATCTATTCACTGCACTGTTATTAATCCACATGTTGTGCGTAAATCTTTCTGATCTCAACTGTCATCTGTTGCCACTGCCTCGGTTTCTCTCTGTCTTTAACTTATTAGTAAGAGTTTGCACTGGACTGATTAGGTATAGTTGGTGTCTGTGTTACAGCTTGTACAGTCTAATTTCATGCATTAAAACATTACGGAAGATGAAGTGGACAACAATTTGGTCTGGTCTATATTTGATTTTTGGTGAAGTAAATGTTGAAGGACACGGCCAATGGTTCAGTAAGTAGCACTCTCGCCTCGAATTAGCAGGATGTGACTAGTGTTTGGGCCTCAACTGTATTTATTAATGGTTTAGATGATGGGATAGAGAGCCACATATCCAAATTTGCCAATAACACAAAGATAGGCGGCATTGTAAGCAGTGTAGATGGAAGCATAAAATTACAAAGATATTAATAGATTAAGTGAATGGGCAAAACTGTGGCAAATGAATTTGAATATAGGCAAGTATGTGGTCATCAACTTTGGAGCTAAGAAGGATAGAACAGGGTACTTTCCTGTTCTAGAAGCTAGAAGAAGTGGATGTCCAAAGAGTGTTAGGAGTCCAGGTACATAGATCATTAAAATGTCAGGGACAGGTAGAAAAATTAATTGAAAATGGCTAATGGAATGCTGGCCTTTCTATCTAGAGGACTAGAATACAAGGGGTTCGAAGTCATGCTACAGATATACAAAGCCTTAGTTAGACCACACCTGGAGTACTGTGAGCAGTTCTGGGCACCACACCTCAGGAAGGATGTATAGGCCTTGGAGGGAGTGCAGCGTAGGTTTACCAGAATGATACCTGGACTTCAAGGGTTAAATTAGGAGGAGAGATTACACAAATTAGGGTTGTATTTCCCTGGAATTTAGAAGATTAAGGGGTGATTTGATCAAAATTTTCAAGATATTAAGGGGAACAGATAGGGTAGATAGAGAGAAATTTATCCCGCTGGTTGGGGAATCTGGAATAGGGGACATAGACTAAAAATAGCGACAGGTCTTTCAAAGAATCATAGAATCATAGAATGGTTACAGCACAGAAGGAGGCCATTCGGCCCGTTGAGCCTGTGCCAGCTCTCTGCAAGAGCACTTCAGCTAGTCCCACTCACCCGCCCTTTCCCCGTAGCCCTGCAAATTTTTTCCTTCAGGTACTTATCCAATTCCCTTTTGAAAGCCACGATGGAATCTGCCTCCACCACCACCAACAACAACAACTTGTATTTATATAGCGCCTTTAATGTAGTAAAATGTCCCAAGGTGCTTCACAGGAGTATTATAAGACAAAAAAAATGTAACACTGAGCCACATAAGGAGAAATTAGGGCAGGTGTTCAAAACGCTTGGTCAGAGAGGGAGGTTGTAAGGAGCATCTTAAAGGAGGAAAGAGAAGCAGAGAGGCGGAGATTTTAGACAGGGAATTCCAGCGCTTAGGGCCTAGGCAACAGAAGGCACGGCCACTAATGGTTGAGCGATTATAATCAGGGATGCTCCAGAGGGCAGAATTAGAGGATCGCAGATATCTCGGGGGGATTGTGGGGCTGAAGCAAATTACAGAGATAGGGAGGGGTGAGGCCATGAAGGAATTTGTAAACAAGGATGAGTATTTTGAAATCGAGGATTTACTTAACCGGGAGCCAATGTAGGTCAGCGAGCAGAGGGGGTGATGGATGAACGGGACTTGGTGCGAGTTAGGACACTGGCAGCTGAGTTTTGGATGACCTCAAGTTTATGTAGGGTAGAATGTGGGAGGCCAGCCAGGTGTGCGTAGGAATAGTCAAGTCTAGAAGTAACAAAGGCATGGATGAGGGTTTCAGCAGCGGATGACCTTGGGGTGTATGTGCACAAATTGTTGAAGGTGGCAGGGCAGGTTGAGATAGCGGTAAAAATGCTTACGGGATCCTGGGATTCATAAATAGAGGCATAAGAGTACAAAAGCAAGGAAGTTATGATGAGCCTTTATAAAACACTGGTCCGACCTCAACTGGAGTACTGTGTCCAATTCTGGGCACCGCACTTTAGGAAGGATGTGAAGGCCTTAGAGAGGGTGCAGAAAAGATTTACAAGAATGGTTCCAGGAATGAGGGACTTCAGTTACGTGGATAGACTAGAGAAGCTGGGGTTTTCTCCTTAGAGCAGAGAAGGTTGAGAGGAGATTTGATAGAGGTGTTCAAAATCATGAGGGGTCTGGACAGAGCAGATAGAGAGAAACTGTTCCTATTGCAGAAGGGTCGAGAACCAGAGGACATAGATTCAAGGAGATTGGCAAAAGAAACAAAGGCGACATGAGGAAAAAACTTTTTTACTCAGCGAGTGGTTAAGGTCTGGAATGTACTGTCTGAAAGGGTGGTGGAGGCAGACTCAATGTTATCTTTCAAAAGGGAGTTGGATAAGTGTCTGAAGGAAAAAAATTTGCAGGGCTACGGGGAAAGGGCGGGGGAGTGGGATTAGCTGAGAGTCGGCACGGGCTTGTCGGGCCGAATAGCCTTCTTCCGTGCTGTAACCATTCTATCATTCTATGACTCTCTCTATGCCCCTCTTATTTCCTTTTTCGCTTCCCCTCTGAACTTTCTATATTCAGCCTGGTTCTCACTTGTATTCTCAACCTGACATCTGTCATATGCGCTCTTTTTCTGCTTCATCTTACTCTCTATCTCTTTCATCATCCAGGGAGCTCTGACTTTGGTTGCTCTACCTTTACCCCTCGTGGGAATGTACCTCGACTGCACTCGAACCATCTCTTTAAAGGCAGCCCATTGTTCCATTACAGTTTTGCCTGCCAATCTTTGATTCCAATTTACCTGGGTCAGATCCATTCTCAACCGACTGAAATTGGCTTCCCTCCAATTAAGTATTTTTACTCTAGATTGCTCCCTGTCCTTTTCCATAGCTGATCTAAACCTATGATATTATGATCACTGTTCCCTAAATGTTCCCCTGCTGACACTTGTTCCACTTGCCCCACCTCATTCCCCACAACCAGCTCCATTAATGCCTCCTTCCTCGTTGGGCCGGAAACGTACTGATCAAGAAAGTTTTCCTGAACAGGAGTGAAATTAGGAAACACTTCTACACACAAAGGGTGGTCGAAGTTTGGAACTCTCTCCCGCAAACGGCGGTTGATGCGAGATCAATTGTTAATTTTAAATCTGAGATTGATGGCTTTTTGTTAACCAAAGGTATTAAGGGATATGGGCCAAAGGCGGGTTTATGGAGTTAGGTCGCAGATCAGCCATGATCTCATTGAATGGCGGAACAGGCTCGAGGGGCTGAATGGCCTCCTCCTGTTCCTTTGTTCCTCTAAACCCATCCGTGCGGGGGAGGGCGAGTTGCTGTTTAAATATCACAGAGCGGGGGCTTCCACCCACTGAGTGAATCAATGAGCAGGACAGTCGCTGGAGACAGGCTGCTAATTTATGCAAATCACCTGCCTGCTGGGTAATGGCAGAACTTTTCTTTTTCACACAATTCTAACTTTACAAAGGGTGAAAGGAGATGAATTGTATATATAGTGGATTCCGCACTCGGCGCTGTGAATGGGCGAGAAGCGGGTGGGAGCTCAACCTCTGTTAAAGGGGGTTTGCTGAGGGTGGCGAGCGGTGTGGCGGCAAGTGTTAAGTAAGACTATACTTTTAGGGATCATTTCTATAGTTTTTAACTTGAGAAATGTGTTCTGAAGTGTCTGGTCTCACTAACCACGAGGAGGAGTTAAAGCGTTTCCTTCTGAGCGTGAAGCGGGCTGCGAGTGTTGCTTTGTGCAAGAGCTTGTGGCCATTGATGACTGTTCCCTTCTCTCTGTGTGGGAGCTGTGGAGGGAGGAAATGCATTCTGAGTGGTTAGTTTTTTGAAAGTTGAAAAATAAGATCGCATTTTCTTTTGTGAAAACCAACTCTTGACTTTCCTCTGGCTGCAATTCAAGCTCTATTCCAACAGAGGTCGCTCGTGTAAAGACTGTGTGCGGCTGCATCAAGCTGTGCATACACCCTCGCAATGCACACACCCAGTGTCCCTACGTGCTGAGCTTCTATCTGTTCCAGGTGTTACTAAGGATGTGTCTGGCTGCGCCGCTGCGGAATGCTCCATTTAGTTGGACCGTGCTCAACCACCTGTCCTTCATACAAAAGTCAATCAAGCAGTGGTCTGCACGTAACGTCCTTGAGGCCATACGGAAAAAGGAGATGGTCGATCCTGTCAGACGGTTCCCCGAGCAGACTGTCAAATTTGGCAGATCACCTCATCGCCACAACTTTCAAACAAGCACCAAGACTTAGCTTGTCTGTGGGTGAGAAGGGCCCTTCCCATCAGATCCTTCCTGCACACCCGGGGTCTCAGTCCCACCGCACGCTGTCCTCCAGGCGGCTGCGATGGGGAAGAGACTGTCATCCATCTCCTTCTGGAATGTGCCTTTGCAAAGATGGTCTGGAAAGAGATGCAGTGGTTTTTGTCGAGGTTCATCCCGAGCAGCTCTGTAACACAGGACTCTGTGTTCTACGGACTGTTCTCAGGGATGCACACTCAGACAAACATCAGCTGCTGCTGGAGGACCATCAACTCAGTGAAAGACGCCCTTTGGTCAGCCTGAAGCTTGCTGGTCTTCCAGAGTAAGGTGTTGTTCACGACCGAGTGTTGCAGACTGGGGTCCAGGACTACGTGCTGAGGGACGCACTGAAGCTTGGTGCAGCCGCTGCAAAGGCTCAATGGGGAAAGGCCACAGTTTAAAGCTCTCCCGCCAGTGTACACCGAGAGTCTTGAACCAGCGGAAAACCCCTCGGGCTGTAAGTCTTAGAAAATGTTTCATGTAAATGTACATGTAATCTGTTCTGTATATTGAGTGCCATGTACTGCATTTAATCTGTATTGTACTATATGATATTTGGATTGTAATGTAATGTAGCTTGACAAATTTTATGAATAAAGTATATTTTTGGAAAACAAACTTGGGAAATGTGTTCTAAAGTGTCTGGTCTCACTAACCACGAGGAGGAGCTGTAGCGTTTCCTTCTGAGCGTGAAGCGGGCTGCAAGTGTTGTTTTGTGCAAGAGCTTGTGGCCATTGATGACCGTTCCCATCTCTCAGTGTGGGAGCTGTGGAGGGAGGAAGCGCATTCTGAGTGGTTAGTCTCTAAATACTCAAAAGTAAGATCTCAAAGTTAGATGTGATTTGACGTAGTCCCACCCCCCCACCCCCCGACCACCGCCCATCTATTCACTGCACTGTTATTAATCCACATGTTGTGCGTAAATCTTTCTGATCTCAACTGTCATCTGTTGCCACTGCCTTGGTTTCTCTCTGTCTTTAACTTATTAGTAAGAGTTTGCACTGGACTGATTAGGTATAGTTGGTGTCTGTGTTACAGCTTGTACAGTCTAATTTCATGCATTAAAACATTACGGAAGATGAAGTGGACAACAATTTGGTCTGGTCTATATTTGATTTTTGGTGAAGTAAATGTTGAAGGACACGGCCAATGGTTCAGTAAGTAGCACTCTCGCCTCGAATTAGCAGGATGTGACTAGTGTTTGGGCCTCAACTGTATTTATTAATGGTTTAGATGATGGGATAGAGAGCCACATATCCAAATTTGCCAATAACACAAAGATAGGCGGCATTGTAAGCAGTGTAGATGGAAGCATAAAATTACAAAGATATTAATAGATTAAGTGAATGGGCAAAACTGTGGCAAATGAATTTGAATATAGGCAAGTGTGTGGTCATCAACTTTGGAGCTAAGAAGGATAGAACAGGGTACTTTCCTGTTCTAGAAGCTAGAAGAAGTGGATGTCCAAAGAGTGTTAGGAGTCCAGGTACATAGATCATTAAAATGTCAGGGACAGGTAGAAAAATTAATTGAAAATGGCTAATGGAATGCTGGCCTTTCTATCTAGAGGACTAGAATACAAGGGGTTCGAAGTCATGCTACAGATATACAAAGCCTTAGTTAGACCACACCTGGAGTACTGTGAGCAGTTCTGGGCACCACACCTCAGGAAGGATGTATAGGCCTTGGAGGGAGTGCAGCGTAGGTTTACCAGAATGATACCTGGACTTCAAGGGTTAAATTAGGAGGAGAGAGTACACAAATTAGGGTTGTATTTCCCTGGAATTTAGAAGATTAAGGGGTGATTTGATCAAAATTTTCAAGATATTAAGGGGAACAGATAGGGTAGATAGAGAGAAATTTATCCCGCTGGTTGGGGAATCTGGAATAGGGGACATAGACTAAAAATAGCGACAGGTCTTTCAAAGAATCATAGAATCATAGAATGGTTACAGCACAGAAGGAGTCCATTCGGCCCATTGAGCCTGTGCCAGCTCTCTGCAAGAGCACTTCAGCTAGTCCCACTCACCCGCCCTTTCCCCGTAGCCCTGCAAATTTTTTCCTTCAGGTACTTATCCAATTCCCTTTTGAAAGCCACGATGGAATCTGCCTCCACCACCACCAACAACAACAACTTGTATTTATATAGCGCCTTTAATGTAGTAAAATGTCCCAAGGTGCTTCACAGGAGTATTATAAGACAAAAAAAATGTAACACTGAGCCACATAAGGAGAAATTAGGGCAGGTGTCCAAACGCTTGGTCAAAGAGGGAGGTTGTAAGGAGCATCTTAAAGGAGGAAAGAGAAGCAGAGAGGCGGAGATTTTAGACAGGGAATTCCAGCGCTTAGGGCCTAGGCAACAGAAGGCACGGCCACTAATGGTTGAGCGATTATAATCAGGGATGCTCCAGAGGGCAGAATTAGAGGATCGCAGATATCTCGGGGGGATTGTGGGGCTGAAGCAAATTACAGAGATAGGGAGGGGTGAGGCCATGAAGGAATTTGTAAACAAGGATGAGTATTTTGAAATCGAGGATTTACTTAACCGGGAGCCAATGTAGGTCAGCGAGCAGAGGGGGTGATGGATGAACGGGACTTGGTGCGAGTTAGGACACTGGCAGCTGAGTTTTGGATGACCTCAAGTTTATGTAGGGTAGAATGTGGGAGGCCAGCCAGGTGTGCGTAGGAATAGTCAAGTCTAGAAGTAACAAAGGCATGGATGAGGGTTTCAGCAGCGGATGACCTTGGGGTGTATGTGCACAAATTGTTGAAGGTGGCAGGGCAGGTTGAGATAGCGGTAAAAATGCTTACGGGATCCTGGGATTCATAAATAGAGGCATAAGAGTACAAAAGCAAGGAAGTTATGATGAGCCTTTATAAAACACTGGTCCGACCTCAACTGGAGTACTGTGTCCAATTCTGGGCACCGCACTTTAGGAAGGATGTGAAGGCCTTAGAGAGGGTGCAGAAAAGATTTACAAGAATGGTTCCAGGAATGAGGGACTTCAGTTACGTGGATAGACTAGAGAAGCTGGGGTTTTCTCCTTAGAGCAGAGAAGGTTGAGAGGAGATTTGATAGAGGTGTTCAAAATCATGAGGGGTCTGGACAGAGCAGATAGAGAGAAACTGTTCCTATTGCAGAAGGGTCGAGAACCAGAGGACACAGATTCAAGGAGATTGGCAAAAGAAACAAAGGCGACATGAGGAAAAAACTTTTTTACTCAGCGAGTGGTTAAGGTCTGGAATGTACTGTCTGAAAGGGTGGTGGAGGCAGACTCAATGTTATCTTTCAAAAGGGAGTTGGATAAGTGTCTGAAGGAAAAAAATTTGCAGGGCTACGGGGAAAGGGCGGGGGAGTGGGATTAGCTGAGAGTCGGCACGGGCTTGTCGGGCCGAATAGCCTTCTTCCGTGCTGTAACCAGTCTATCATTCTATGACTCTCTCTTTGCCCCTCTTATTTCCTTTTTCGCTTCCCCTCTGAACTTTCTATATTCAGCCTGGTTCTCACTTGTATTCTCAACCTGACATCTGTCATATGCGCTCTTTTTCTGCTTCATCTTACTCTCTATCTCTTTCATCATCCAGGGAGCTCTGACTTTGGTTGCTCTACCTTTACCCCTCGTGGGAATGTACCTCGACTGCACCCGAACCATCTCTTTAAAGGCAGCCCATTGTTCCATTACAGTTTTGCCTGCCAATCTTTGATTCCAATTTACCTGGGTCAGATCCATTCTCAACCCACTGAAATTGGCTTCCCTCCAATTAAGTATTTTTACTCTAGATTGCTCCCTGTCCTTTTCCATAGCTGATCTAAACCTATGATATTATGATCACTGTTCCCTAAATGTTCCCCTGCTGACACTTGCTCCACTTGCCCCACCTCATTCCCCACAACCAGCTCCAGTAATGCCTCCTTCCTCGTTGGGCCGGAAACGTACTGATCAAGAAAGTTTTCCTGAACAGGAGTGAAATTAGGAAACACTTCTACACACAAAGGGTGGTCGAAGTTTGGAACTCTCTCCCGCAAACGGCGGTTGATGCGAGATCAATTGTTAATTTTAAATCTGAGATTGATGGCTTTTTGTTAACCAAAGGTATTAAGGGATATGGGCCAAAGGCGGGTTTATGGAGTTAGGTCGCAGATCAGCCATGATCTCATTGAATGGCGGAACAGGCTCGAGGGGCTGAATGGCCTCCTCCTGTTCCTTTGTTCCTCTAAACCCATCCGTGCGGGGGAGGGCGAGTTGCTGTTTAAATATCACAGAGCGGGGGCTTCCACCCACTGAGTGAATCAATGAGCAGGACAGTCGCTGGAGACAGGCTGCTAATTTATGCAAATCACCTGCCTGCTGGGTAATGGCAGAACTTTTCTTTTTCACACAATTCTAACTTTACAAAGGGTGAAAGGAGATGAATTGTATATATAGTGGATTCCGCACTCGGCGCTGTGAATGGGCGAGAAGCGGGTGGGAGCTCAACCTCTGTTAAAGGGGGTTTGCTGAGGGTGGCGAGCGGTGTGGCGGCAAGTGTCAAGCAAGACTATACTTTTAGGGATCATTTCTATAGTTTTTAACTTGAGAAATGTGTTCTGAAGTGTCTGGTCTCACTAACCACGAGGAGGAGCTGAAGCGTTTCCTTCTGAGCGTGAAGCGGGCTGCGAGTGTTGCTTTGTGCAAGAGCTTGTGGCCATTGATGACCGTTCCCTTCTCTCTGTGTGGGAGCTGTGGAGGGAGGAAATGCATTCTGAGTGGTTAGTTTTTTGAAAGCTGAAAAATAAGATCGCATTTTCTTTTGTGAAAACCAACTCTTGACTTTCCTCTGGCTGCAATTCAAGCTCTATTCCAACAGAAACAACAACAGAAAACGCTGGAAAAACTCAGCAGGCCAGGCAGCATCCGTGGAGAGAGAGAGAGTTAACGTTTCAGGTCGATGACCTTTCGTCAGAACTGTGAAGAGCCGGAAATCAAATAGATTTAAGGCCAGAGTAAAGCTGGGAAAAGGGGGAGGGGATAAAAGAACAAAGGGGGAGATGAAGAGACATTCTATTCTATTCCAACAGAGGTCGCTCGTGTAAAGACTGTGTGCGGCTGCATCAAGCTGTGCATACACCCTCGCAATGCACACACCCAGTGTCCCTACGTGCTGAGCTTCTATCTGTTCCAGGTGTTACTAAGGATGTGCCGCTGCGGAATGCTCCATTTAGTTGGACCGTGCTCAACCACCTGTCCTTCATACAAAAGTCAATCAAGCAGTGGTCTGCACGTAACGTCCTTGAGGCCATACGGAAAAAGGAGATGGTCCATCCTGTCAGACGGTTCCCCGAGCACACTGTCAAATTTGGCAGATCACCTCATCGCCACAACTTTCAAACAAGCACCAAGACTTAGCTTGTCTGTGGGTGAGAAGGGCCCTTCCCATCAGATCCTTCATGCACACCCGGGGTCTCAGTCCCACCGCACGCTGTCCTCCAGGCGGCTGCGATGGGGAAGAGACTGTCATCCATCTCCTTCTGGAATGTGCCTTTGCAAAGATGGTCTGGAAAGAGATGCAGTGGTTTTTGTCGAGGTTCATCCCGAGCAGCTCTGTAACACAGGACTCTGTGTTCTACGGACTGTTCTCAGGGATGCACACTCAGACAAACATCAGCTGCTGCTGGAGGACCATCAACTCAGTGAAAGACGCCCTTTGGTCAGCCCGAAGCTTGCTGGTCTTCCAGAGTAAGGTGTTGTTCACGACCGAGTGTTGCAGACTGGGGTCCAGGACTACGTGCTGAGGGACGCACTGAAGCTTGGTGCAGCCGCTGCAAAGGCTCAATGGGGAAAGGCCACAGTTTAAAGCTCTCCCGCCAGTGTACACCGAGGGGCTGAAACCAGTATAAAACGCCCCCTCGGGCCGTATGAAGTAGAAGTGTTTTAATATAAATGCACGTAAGCTGTTGATGTAAATAGAGTACCATGTACTGCATTCATCTGTATTATGCCATATGTAATATGATTGGTGGATTGTAGTGTAATGTATCTTTACCCCTCGGGCTGTGTGACGTATAAAATGTGTAATGAAAATGTATTGTGACGTGTCTCTGTAAATTGTGTGCCATATACCGCAGTTAATTTGTATTGTACCAGATGTGGACTGTATTGTCATGTATTTGAACAAAAATTTTTATGAATAAAGTATATTTTTGAAACAAGTGTCTGGTCTCATTCACCATGAGGAGGAGCTGAAGCGTTTCTTTCCGAGCATAAAGTCGGCTGCTAGTGTTGCTTCGTGCAAGAGCTTGTGGTCATTGATGACCGTTCCCTTCTCTCCGTGTGGGAGTTGTGGAGGGAGGCAATGTATTCTGACTGGTTAGCTTTTTTTAAAGCTGAAAAATAAGTTAATTTCTTACTTTGTGGAAAGTAATTCTTGATTTTACTGTGGCTGTAATTCCAGCTCTATTCCAACTGAGGTCCCTCATAGAATCATGGAAATTTACAGCACAGTTTGAGGCTATTTGGCCCATCCTGTCTGTGCCAGCCAACAAAGAGCTATTCAGCCTAATCCCACTTTCCAGCACTTGATCCGTAGCCTTGTAGGTTACGGCACTTCAAGTGCATATCCCTCATATAAAGGGAATGAAGTATTGAGTGCTGCCTTCGGCTAACATCAAAAACACAGGAAGGGAGCACTTCACTAAGGCGCACAGATTTACTGGCAAAAGAACCAAGATTAGGAGAATTTCTTTTTACGCAGCGAGTTGTTGTGATCTGGAATGCACTGTCTGAAAGCAGACTCAATTGTAACTTTCAAAAGGGAATCGGATAAATGGTGTGGGACTGAAGTCATTTGTAGGTCAGATTGATTTGGGGTGGTAGGTACCCATTATTAGTAAACCTGTTGCGTTTTTAGAAAAGAAAGTCTTGCATTTCTGTAGCGTCTTTCACGACCTCTGGACATCCCAAAGCGCTTTACAGCCACTGAAGTACTTTTTGCATAAGAACATAAGAAGTAGGCCATTTGGCCCTTCGAGCCTGCTCTGCCATTCAATAAGATCATGGCTGATCTTCTTCCTCATCTCCACTTTCCTGCACTATCCCCATATCCCTTAATTTCCTTAATATTCAAAAATCTATCGATTTTGAAGTGTAGTCACTGCTGTAATGTAGGAAACGCACCAGCCAATTTGCACACAGCACGCTCCCACAAACAGCAATGTGATAATGACCAGATAATCTGCTTTAGTGATGCTGGTTGAGGAATAAATATTGGCCAGGACACCAGGGATAACTCCCCTGCTCTTCTTCAAAATAGTGCCATGGGATCTTTTATGTCCACCTGAGAGAGAGCTGACGGGGTTTAACGTCTGATCCGAAAGACGGCACCTCCGACAATGCAGCGCTCCCTCAGTTCTGCCCCTCCAACAGTGTAGCGCTCCCTCAGTACTGCCCCTTCGACAGTGCCGCGCTCCCTCAGTACTGGAGTGTCAGCCTAGATTTTTGTGCTCAAGTCTCTGGAGTGGGAGTTTGAACCCCAACCTTCTGACTCAGAGACAAGAGTGCTACCAACTGAGCCACTGGCTGACACTTAGATGAGGAGAATTTTATTTTTACACAGCGACTTGTTGTGATCTGGAATGCGTGGAAGCAGATTCAATAATAACTTTCAGAAGGGAATTAGATAAATGCTGTGGAACTGAAGTCAGTTGTAGGTCAGATTGGTTTGGGGTGGCAGGTACCCATCCCTGACCTACATTCGTAAACCTGTTTTTATGACAATCTGGGAGCTTTGAAGCATTTCCCCCCTGGTGCTAGCTGATAAATTATCACATTTATTAAATTTAATTTCCCAATTTTCCAGGTTCGGATTTGGACTCATGATCTGCTGGATCACTGTTTCCTCCCCACCAACACAAGTGTAGGAGTGTTGGGTGTCCGCACAGCACCAGATCACAAAGCCAAGGAATCACTTGTTGTCACACTGGGCTTTCTTCATTTGTCAGCTTTTTGGGGGCCTGTGTCAGCTTTTTTGTTGTTGAAGCTTTTGCTGTATCCCAGTGCGAGTCAGCTCTTTCAGCCGAACAAAGGAGGCCGCCAGTCTGAACCATGGAACCAATTCAATGTCTTTGAAAGGAAAATGCCAGAAATTCACAACATGTCAAAAGACAGGTTAACCCCCGGGGCGGAGCTTTGATCAAAGGACTCTGGCCCGATGCACATTTTGTATTTTTATTTCAGATTTGCAGTTCCCCCAATCTGTGTGTAATTGAGATTCCGAGGGGTTGCAGGAGCTGACAGCTTCCTCCATTCCCCGGGAGCGGCGACAAAGAGCAGCGAGGCTTCTGCGGCGCCCAGGCCAGTCACCATGGCAACCGGCAGCAGCCCGGCCCCCGGGCGGGTGACACCGCGCTCCCGCCAGCCCGGACCGGTTAGTGGGTGACACGAGGCCTAGCTTCCGGTCGGACGCTGGCTGCAGTTCCGTGCGCTGCCCTACCCTCGGCCGCTGGCCGCCGCCGCTCCGCACCGCACTATGTGGCGCACCGCTGTGTTGGTGACGCTGGCCGCCGTCTCGCTGCATCTCTTCCAATCCTACCAGCTGCTGGAGGCGCCGGCCGCGCTGCTACAGTTCCTGTCCGATTACCTGTTCGGGCTGTCGGTGCTGCGGGCCCCGGAGGAGGTGCTGGCCGAGGCCTGGGACTCGCTCATCAGGGCCCCCGGCGTCGGCTGGACACGGGTGGCCGTAGGGTGAGTGAGGGGGTTCGCGGGCCTTCGCGGGTTAGCAATCAAGACACTGTCCCTGTGGTCAACCGGGGTCAAGACACTGTCCCTGGGGTCAACCGGGGTGAAGTCACTGTCCCCGGGGTCAAGACACTGTCCCTGGGGTCAACCAGGGTGAAGTCACTGTCCCTGGGGTCAAGACACTGTCCCTGGGGTCAACCGGGGTCAAGACACTGTCCCTGGGGTCAACCGGGGTGAAGTCACTGTCCCCGGGGTCAAGACACTGTCCCTGGGGTCAACCAGGGTGAAGTCACTGTCCCCGGGGTCAAGACACTGTCCCTGGGGTCAACCGGGGTCAAGACACTGTCCCTGGGGTCAACCGGGGTGAAGTCACTGTCCCCGGGGTCAAGACACTGTCCCTGGGGTCAACCAGGGTGAAGTCACTGTCCCCGGGGTCAAGACACTGTCCCTGGGGTCAACCGGGGTCAAGACACTGTCCCTGGGGTCAACCAGGGTGAAGTCACTGCCCCTGGGGTCAAGTTGCTGCGCTGTCAGTGGGGACAGGACACTATTGCTGATTGTTGGGATGCTGCTGCTAAGATCAGGGTGCTGTGGCTGGGCTGTTGCTGTTGACCACACTGACTGGGATTGAGTCACTGTCATTGATCCGTTGTTACCAGGATTGGGATGCTATCATTAGGGTCCAGAAGCTATGGTCAGGCCACGGGTCTGTCGTGGAGAGTGAGGGTGCTGTCGCTAGGTAGTGCTCCGTGTTGCTGACTGCTTCTCCCTTCTCTCGGTCAGGGTAAATGCCTGTGTGGATGTGGTGGTGTGCGGGGTTGGCCTCCTGAAAGCGCTGTCCGTGGATCCTGGAAATAAAGCGGATCATGACACGCTGCAATCGAGAGAAGACCTGAGGGAAACCTTCTCCTATTTCATGGAGAAAGGAGTTGCAGCTGAACGATTCTTCGCTGACAAGGAACTCTTTCGGAACATTGCGCAGGCCGCATCCCAGTACCCAGGAGCTAAGGTGCAGCTTTTGTTTATTGAGCAACCCAGATGAAGGGCCAACACCCATAGTACAAGACAACACCCAGATTGAATAGAGCAGGAGAGAAAACAAGATAAATCAATAAGGATTGGTTAGGTGACACCTAGTTGGTAGATTTTAGGAGGAAGGGAAGGCATTAAAGGTGCAATTTGTTGAGGGACGTAAAGAGCTGCACAGTCGAGATTCTGGGAAAGAATGAGTTATATCAGGAAATGGTGCAGGGAGGAGGAAGAGTGCGATAACAGAAAGGGTCTGCATTTATATAGTGCCTTCCATGTCCTGAGGATGCCCTAAAGTGCTTCACAGCCAATGAACTACTCTTCATTGCGTAGGTAAGCACGGCTGACAATTTATGCACAGCAAGGTCCCACAAATGCAATGAGATAAATGACCAGATCATCTGTTTTTGGTGGTGTTGGTTGAGGGAAGAATATTGGCCAAGACATCGGGAGAACAGGTAGGCGGGGCTTCCGTTTAACGTCTCATCCGAAAGACGGCACCTCTGACAGTGCAGCACTCCCTCAAGTACTGCACTAGAGTGTCATCCTGGGTTATGTGCTTCAGTCCTCGTGTATGTGTACTATCCTAATATAGACTGGGATAGTAATAGTGCAAAGGGCAGAGAGGGGGAAGAATTTCTGAACTTTCTTGATCAGTATGTTTCCGGCCTAACGAGGAAGGAGGCATTGCTGGATCTGGTTCTGGGGAATGAGGTAGGTCAAGTGGAGCAAGTGTCAGTAGGTGAACATTTAGGGAACAGTGATCATAGCACCATAAGGTTTAGATTAGCTATGGAAAAGCTTTCAGTGGGATGAGAATGGATCTGGCCTGGATAAATTGGAATCAAAGATTGACAGGCAAAACTGTAATGGAACAATGGGCTGCCTTTAAAGAGGAAATAGTTCGGGTACAGTTGAGGAATATTCCCACGAGGGGGAAAGGTAGGGCAACTAAAGTCAGAGCTCCCTGGATGACAAAAGAGATAGAGAGTAAGATGAAGCAGAAAAAGAACGGGTATGACAGATGTCAGGTCGAGAATACATCTGAGAATCAGACTAAATATAGAAAGTTGAGAGGAGAAGTGAAAAAGAAAATAAGAGGGGCAAAGAGAGGGTATGAGAATAGATTACATAAGATAAGAGCATAGGATAAACGGCACAGAAACAGGTCATTCGGCCCAACCAGTCCATAAGAACATAAGAACATAAGAAATAGGAGCAGGAGTAGGCCAATCGGCCCCTCGAGCCTGCTCCGCCATTCAATAAGATCATGGCTGATCTGATCCTAACCGCCAATCTACTATCTATCACAGAACCATCTCCTGCATCTAACAGAATTGCACACATGAAATAGGAGCAGAATCAGGCTACACGGTCCCTGGGCCCACTCCACTACCCACAGGGCCATGACCGGATCCGAACCTAGACTCATGTCCAAATTCCTGCCCGCTCCCCGTAACCCTTAATGCCCTTTACTTCTAGGAAACTGTCTATTTCTGTTTTAAATTTATTTAATGATGTAGCTTCTACAGCTTTTTGTGGCAGCATATTCCATGGACCTACCACCCTCTGAGTGAAGTAGTTCCTCCTCATCTCAGTTTTGAAAGAGCAGCCCCTTATTCTAAGACTATGTCCCCTAGTTCTCGTCTCACCCGTCATCGGGAACATCCTCCCCGCATCCACCCGATCCAACCCCTTCACAATCTTATATGTTTCATTAAGATCGCCTCTCATTCTTCTGAACTCCAATGAGTAGAGTCCCAATCTACCCAACCTCTCCTCATATGACCACCCCCTCATCCCCGGGATTAACCGAGTGAACCTTTTTTGCACTGCCTCGAGAGCAAGGATGTCTTTCCTTAAGTAAGGACACCAAAACTGTATGCAGTATTCCAGGTGCGGTCTCACCAATACCTTGTACAACTGAAGCAATAGCTCCCTATTTTTATATTCTATCCCCCTAGCAATGAAAGCCAACATTCCATTTGCCTTCTTAATCACTTGCTGCACCTGCATACTAACCTTTTGAGTTTCGTGCACCAGGACCCCCAGATCCCTTTGCACTTCAGTACTCTCCAGTTTCTTGCCATTAAGATAATAAATTGCTCTAGGATTTTTCCTGCCAAAGTGCATCACCTCACACTTTCCAGTGTTGTATTCCATCTGCCAAATCTCTGCCCACTTACTTAGCCTGTCTATGTCCCCTTGCAGGTTTTTTATGTCCTCACTCACTACTTTCCCTCCCATCTTTGTATCATCTGCAAATTTTGATATGTTACACTTGGTCCCTTCCTCCAAATCGTTAATATAGATTGTAAAGAGTTGGGGACCCAGCACTGACCCTTGTGGAACACCACTAGTTACTGATTGCCAGTCTGAGAATGAACCATTTATCCCAACTCTTTGCTTTCTGTTAGATAGCCAATCCTCTATCCATGCCAGAATATTACCCCCAATCCCGTGATTTTTTACCTTAAGCAATAATCTTTTGTGTGGCACCTTGTCAAATGCCTTTTGGAAGTCTAAATACACTACGTCCACTGGTTCCCCTTTATCCACTCTATATGTTACTTCCTCAAAGAACTCCAGCAAATTTGTCAAACATGACTTCCCCTTCGTAAAACCATGCTGACTTTGTCCTATTAAATTATGATTATCCAAATGTCCTGTTACTGTTTCCTTAATAATGGACTCCAAAATTTTACCTACCACAGATGTTAGGCTAACCGGTCTATAGTTACCAGCCTTCTGTCGACTGCCAATTTTAAATAAGGGTGTTACATTAACAGTTTTCCAGTCTGCTGGGACCTTAGCGGAATCCAGGGAGTTTTGAAAAATTATTACCAATGCATCTACAATCCCTACCGCCACTTCCTTCAAGACTCTAGGATGTAAGCCATCAGGTCCAGGTGATTTATCCGCCTTGAGTCCCATTATTTTACCGAGTACCACTTCCTTAGTGATTTTGATCGTGTTTAGCTCCTCTCCCCCTATAGCCCCCTGTTTGTCCAGTGTTGGGATATTCTTAGTGTCCTCTACTGTAAAGACTGATACAAAATATTCATTCAGTGTTTTTGCCATCTCCATATTTCCCACCATTAATTTCCCGGTCTCATCCTCTAAGGGACCAACATTTACTTTAGCCACCCTTTTTCTTTTTATATAACTATAAAAACTCTTACTATCTGTTTTTATATTTTTTGCTAATTTACTTTCATAATATATCTTCCCTTTCTTAATCAATCTTTTTGTTATTTTTTGCTGCCTTTTAAATTTTTCCCAATCCTCTGCCCTCCCACTAGATTTCGCTACCTTATATGCCCTTGTTTTTAGTCGAATACTATCCTTAATTTCTTTACTTAGCCACAGATGACTGTCCTTTCTTTTACACCCTTTTCTTTTCAGTGGAATATATTTTTTTTGGAAGTTGTAAAATAACTCCTTGAATGTACACCACTGATCATGTGTCGTCTTACCCTTTAATCTATTTTCCCAATCCACTCTACTCAATTCCGCTCGCATACCTTCATAGTCTCCTTTATTCAAGCTTAGCACGCTTGTTTGAGATCCAACCTTCTCACCCTCTAATTGAATATGGAATTCAACCATGTTATGGTCACTCATTCCAAGGGGATCCTTTACTAGGACATTTTTAATTAATCCTGTCTCGTTACACAGGACCAGATCTAAGGTTGCTTGCCCCCTGGTCGGTTCAGTTACATACTGCTCAAGAAACCCATCCCTAATACACTCAATGAACTCATCCTCAAGGCAGCCCTGCCCCATTTGATTTGTCCAATTAATAGGATAGTTAAAATCCCCCATAATTATAGATGTTCCCTTATTACATGCCTCAACTATTTCCTGATTGATACTCCGTCCAACAGAGTTGCAACTGTTCGGAGGCCTATAGACTACGCCCACTAGTGTTTTTTTCCCCTTATTATTCCTTATCTCCACCCAAACTGTTTCATTATCATGATTTTTTGACCCAATATCATTACTCTGTATTACAGTGATTCCTTCCTTTATTAACATAGCCACCCCACCTCCCCTTCCTTCCTGCCTGTCCTTCCTGATCGTTAAATAACCGTGCCGGCGTTTATGCTCCACTCGAGCCTCCTCCTGTCTTTCCTCATCTAAATCTATCAGCATAACCCTCTATTCCCTTCCCCCTCGTTTGCTTGTCCAGCCTCCCCTTAAATGCATCTATACTTTTTGCTTCAACCACTCCCTGTGGTAACGAGTTCCACATTCTCACCACTCTTTGGGTAAAGAGGTTTCTTCTGAATTCCCTATTGGATTTCTTGGTGACTATCTTATATTGATGGCCTCTAGTTATGCTCTTCCCCACAAGTGGAAACATTCTCTCTGTATCCACTTATCAAAACCTTTCATAATTTTAAAGACCTCTAATAGGTCACCCCTCAGCCTTTTTTCATGAGAAAAGAGACCCAGCCTGTTCATCCTTTCCTGATATGTATACCCTCGCATTTCTGGTATCATCCTTGTAAATCTTCTCTGCACCTTCTCCAGTGCCTCTATATCCTTTTTATAATATGGCGACCAGAACTGTACACAGTACTCTAAATGTGGCCTAACCAAGGTTCGATACAGGTTTAGCATTCTTCCCTACTTTTCAATTCTATATCTAGAAGTAAATAGAATGGCAGCTAACATAAAAGGTAATCCAAAAGTCTTCTATAGGCATATAAATAGCAAACAGGTAGTAAGAGGAGGGGTGAGGCCGATTAGGGACCAAAAAGGAGACCTATGCATGGAGGCAGAGGGTATGGCTGAGGTGCTAAATGAGTACTTTGCATCTGTCTTCACCAAGGAAGAAGATGCTGCCATAAACATAGTGAAGGAGGAGATACTGAATGGGATAAGAATTGATAAAGAGGAGGTACTAGAAAGACTGGCTGTACTTAAAGTAGATAAGTCACCAGGACCTGATGGGATGCATCCTAGAACACTGAGGGAAGTGAAGGAAGAAATTGCGGAGATACTGGCCATAAACTTCCAATCCTCCTTCGAAACGGGGGTGGTGCCAGAGGACTGGAGAATTGCAAATGTTACACCCTTGTTCAAAAAAGGGTAAAGATAAACCTAGCAACTACAGGCCAGTCATTTTAACCTCGGTAGTGGGGAAGCTTTTAGAAACAAAATTCAGGGACAAAATTAAGAGTCACTTGGACAAGTGTGGATTAATTAAGGAAAGCCAGCACGGATTTGTTAAAGGCAAATCGTGTTGAACCAACTTGATTGAGTTTTTTGATGAGGTAACAGAGAGGGTTGATGAGGGCAATGCGGTTGACGTGGTGTACATGAATTTCCAAAAGGCGTTCAACAAAGTGCCACATAATAGGCTTACCAGCAAAGTTGAAGCCCATGGAGTAAAAGGGACAGTGGCAGCATGGATACAAAATTGGCTAAGTGACAGGAAACAGAGAGTAGTGGTGAATGGTTATTTTTCGGACTGGAGGAAGGTATACAGTGGTGTTCCCCAGGGGTCGGTTCTAGGACCACTGCTTTTCTTGATATATATTAATGACTTGGATGTGGGTGTACAAGGCACAATTTCAAAATTTGCAGATGACATAAAACTTGGAAGTATAGTGAACAGTGAGGAGGATAGTGATAGACTTCAAGAGGACATAGACAGGCTGGTGGAATGGGCAGACACGTAGCAGATGAAATTTAACGCAGAAAAGTGTGAAGTGATACATTTTGGTAGAAAGAATGAAGAGAGGCAATATAAACTAGAGGGTACAATCCTAAAGGGGGTGCATGAACAGAGAGACCTAGGGGTATATGTGCACAAATCGTTGAAGGAGTCAGGGCAGGTTGAGAAAGCAGTTTAAAAAGCATATGGGATCCTGGGCTTCATGAATAGTGGTATAGATTACAAAAGCAAGGAAGTTATGATGAACCTGTATAAAACACTGGTTCGGCCTCAACTGGAGTACAGTGTCCAATTCTGGGCACCGCACTTTAGGAAGGATGTGAAGGCCTTAGAGAGGGTGCAGAAAAGATTTACGAGAATAATTCCAGGGATGAGGGACTTCAGTTACGTGGATAGACTGGAGAAGCTGGGGTTGTTCTCCTTAGAGCAGAGAAGATGGAGAGGAAATTTGATAGAGGTGTTCAAAATCATGAGGAGTCTGGACAGAGTAGATAGAAACTGTTCCCATTGGCAGTAGAGTCGAGAACCAGAGGACACAGATTTAAGGTGATTGGTAGAAGAACCAAAGGCGACATGAGGAAAAACCTGTTTACTCAGCGAGTGGTTATGATCTGGAAAGCACTGCCTGAGAGGGTGGTGGAGGCAGACTCAATCACGGCTTTCAAAAGGGAGGTGGATAAGTACCTACAATCATAGAATCATAGAAAGTTACAGCACGGTAGGAGGCCATTTCGGCTCATCGTGTCCGCGCTGGCCAACAAAGAGCATTCCAGCCTAATCCCACTTCCCAGCTCTTGGTCCGTAGCCCTGCAGGTTACAGCATCCCAAGTGCACATCCAAGTACTTTTTAAATGTGGTTAGGGTTTCTGCCTCTACCACCCTTTCAGGCAGTGAGTTCCAGACCCCCACAACCCTCTGGGTGAAGAAATTTCCCCTCAAATCCCCTCTAAACCTTCCACCAATTACTTTAAATCTGTGCCCCCTGGTTTTTGACCCCTCTGCTAAGGGAAATAGGTCCTTTCTATCCACTTTATCTAGGCCCCTCATAATTTTATATACCTCAATAAGGTCTCCCCTCAGCCTCCCCTGTTCCAAGGAAAACAAACCCAGCCTATCCAGTCTTTCCTCATAGCTAAGATTCTCTACTCCCGGAAACATTCTTGTAAATCTCCTCTGTACCCTCTCTAGTGCAATCACATCTTTCCTGTAATGTGCTGACCAGAACTGCACGCAGTACTCTAGCTGAGGCCTAACTAGTGTTTTATACATTTGAAGCTTAACCCCCCCTGCTCTTGTATTCTATGCCACGGCTAATAAAGGCAAGCATTCCGTATGCCTTCTTAAACACCTTATCTACCTGGCCTGCTACCTTCAGGGATCTGTGGACCTGCACTCCAAGGTCCCTTTGTTCCTCTACACTACTCAGTGTCCTACCATTTAATGTGTATTCCCTTTCCTTGTTAGCCCTCCCCAAATGCATTACCTCACACTTCTCCGGATTGAATTCCATTTGCCACTGTTCTGCTCACCTGACCAATTTATTGATATCTACCTGCAGTCTACAGCTTCCTTCTTCAGTATCAGCCACATAGCCGATTTTAGTATAATCTGCAAACTTCTTAATCATACCCCCTATATTCAAGTCAAGATCATTGATATATACCACAAAAAGCAAGGGACCTAGTACTGAGCCCTGCGGAACCCCACTGGAAACAGCCTTCCAGTCACAAAAACACCCATCAACCATTACCCTCTGCTTCCTGCCTCCGAGCCAGTTTTGAATCCAACTTGACACTTTGCCCTGGATCCCATGGGCTTTTAACTTCGTGACCAGTCTGCCATGTGGAACCTTATCAAAAGCCTTGCTTAAAGTCCATATACACTACATCAAAAGCACTACCCTCATCTACCCTCCATGTTACCTCCTCAAAAAATTCAGTCAAGTTTGTCAAACACGACCTTCCCTTAACAAATCCATGCTGACTATCCTTGATTAATCCGTGTCTTTCGAAATGAAGTTTTATCCTGTCCTTCAGAATTCTTTCTAATAATTTTCCCACCACCGAGGTTAGGCTGACTGGCTTGTAATTACTCGGTCTATCCTTTTCTCCCTTTTTAAACAAGGGTACCACATTAACAGTCCTCCAGTCTTCCGGCACCACACCTGAAGCCAGAGAGGATTGGAAAATGATGGTCAGAGCCTCTGCTATTTCCTCTTTTGCTTCGCTTAACAGCCTGGGATACATTTCATCCGGGTCTGGGGATTTATCCACTTTTAAAGCTACTAAACCCCTTAATACTTCCTCTCTCACTATGTTTATTTCATCTAATATTTCACACTCCTCCTCCCTGATAGCAATGTCTGCTTTGCCCCTCTCCTTTGTGAAAACAGACGCAAAGTATTCATTAAGAACCCTACCGACATCTCCCGCCTCCACACACACATTACCCTCATGATCTCTAATAGGCCCTACCCTTTCTTTAGTTATCCTCTTACTCTTAATATATTTATAAAACATCTTTGGGTTTTCCTTCATTTTACTTGCCAAGAATTTTTCATGCTCTCTCTTTGCTTTCCTAATATCCTTTTTAATTGCACCCTTGCACTTTCTGTACTCCTCTAAAGATTCTGCAGTATTTAGCCCTCAGTATCTGTCATACGCCTCCCTTTTTTTCTTTATCCTACCCTGTATGTCCCTAGACATCCAGGGGGCTCTAGATTTGTTAGTCCCACCTTTTTTCTTTAAGGGCACATATTTGGACTGAACCCTCCGGATCTCCTCCTTGAATGCCTCCCACTGCTCTGACACTGATTTACCTTCAGGTAGCTGTTTCCAGTCCACTATGGCTAAATCCCCTCTGAGATAAAAAATAAAAATTCTAAATTGGGGAAAAGGAAATTTTGCTAAAATTTGCTTTTCCCCAATTTAGAATTTTTATTTCTGGTCTATCCTTGTCCTTTTCCATAACTACCTTAAATCTAACTGAATTATGGTCACTAGCACCAAAATGCTCCCCCACTGATATGCCTTCTACCTGCCCAGCTTCATTCCTTAAAACTAAGTCCAGAACCGCCCCCTCCCTTGTTGGGCTTACTACATACTGGCTAAAAAAGTTCTCCTGGATGCATTTTAGGAATTCCGCACCCTCTATACCCTTCACACTAATTTTATCCCAGTTAATATTGGAGTAGTTGAAATCCCCTACTATTACTGCCCTATAGTTTTTGCACTTCTCAGAAATTTGTCTACATATTTGCTCTTCTATCTCCCTCTCACTGTTTGGGGGTCTGTAGTACACTCCCAGCAGTGTGATCGCCCCTTTAAAAATTTTTTTTGACCCATATGGCCTCGTTTGATGATCCCTCCAACATATCATCCCTCCTCACAGCTGTAATAGTTTCTTTAATCAACACCGCGACCCCCCCCTCCCTTTTTGCCTCCCTCTCTATCCCGTCTGAAAATCCTGTAACCAGGAATGTTGAGCTGCCATACCTACCCCTCTTTCAGCCACGTCTCTGTAATAGCTATAATATCATAGTCCCAAGTATCTACCTGTGCCCTCAGCTCATCTGCCTTGTTCACTATACTCCTTGCATTGAAGCATATACCATTTAGTACAGGTAAACCTCCTTGTTGACTACTATCTAGCCCTTGATTCCTCTGTCCTTCCAATTTACTTTCTACGTTTTTGTTTTCCAATTCCAGTTTTTCTTCCCTCCCTACTGACTCTATTCTTAGGTTCCCATCCCCCTGCCAAGCTAGTTTAAACCCTCCCCAATAGCACTAGCAAACCTCCCAGCGAGGATATTGGTCCCAGCTCTGTTGAGGTGCAACCCGTCCGGCTTGTACAGGTCCCACCTCCCCCAGAAATGGTCCCAATGCCTCAGGAATCTAAAGCCCTCCCTCCTGCACCATCCTTCCAGCCACGCATTCATCTGCTCTATCCTCCTATTTCTGGACTCACTAGCACGTGGCACCGGGAGCAATCCGGAGATTACTACCTTTGATGTCCTGTTTTTTAATCTGACTCCTAGCTCCCTAAACTCTGCCTGCAGGACCTCATCCCTCTTTCTACCTATGTCATTGGTACCGATATGGACCACGACATCTCCCCCCAGAATGCTCTGTTCGGTGACATCCTTGACCCTGGTACCAGGGAGGCAACATACCATCCTGGAGTCACGTCTGCGGCCGCAGAAATGCCTGTCTGCTCCCCTCACTATTGAATCCCCTACCACTATTGCTCTTCCACTATTTTTCCTCCCCCCCTGTGCAGCGGAGCCACCTGTGGTGCCGAGGACTTGGCTCTGACTGCACTCCTCAGAGGGACCATCGCCCCCACCAGTACTCAGAATAGAATACCGGTTGGAGAGCGAGATGCCCTCCGGGGCCTCCTGCACTGCCTGCCTGGTCGTCTTCTGTCTGGTGGTCACCCACTTGCTCTCTGTCTGTTCTCTCTTAGGCTGCGGGGTGACCACCTCACTAAACGTGCTATCCACGTAGTTCTGAGCCTCGCGGATGCACCACAGTGACTCCAGTCGCCGCTCAAGCTCCGTAAACCGTTGCTCGAGTCGTTGCAGCTGTTGACACTTACTGCACATGTAGTCATCCATGCAACGCGAAGCGTCCATGACTTTCCACATGCCACAGGATGTGCACTCCGCTGGACTGATCTGCCCTGCCATTCCTGTCATCCCTTTATCGAACAGACTATTTAAAAGACTAAGTACTAACCTTTATTTAAAAGACTAAGAACTACCCTTTATTTAAAGACTAAGAACTAACTTAACAGAATAAGCTTTAAACTTTAAAAAAACACTCACCCACTACTCGCCAATCAGCTGCTTCCCTTGTGCTGACGTCACTTTTAATCTCTGAAGGAAAAGAATTTGCAGGGCTACAGGGAAAGGGCGGGGGAGTGGGACTAGCTGAAGTGCTCTTGCAGAGAGCTGGCACAGGCCGAATGGCCGCCTTCTGTGCTGTAACCATTTTATGATGCTATGATAGTCGGGTTCGAACACCCAACTCCTGACTCCAAGATGAGAGTGCCACCAACTGAGCCAAGTTGACATACCGAGTAGGGCGATGTATTTAGAACTTAGGAGGGACAAGGGAGGAAAATTCGGAGGAGAACTGACAGAAAGGAGCCTAAGAGATTTTCTATAATTCCAATCTCTCAGAAACCAGTATTTTACCTGGTGGTTGGGGAACACATTGTGCCACATGTGATATTTGTAGAAACTAACACTGAGTGTAATAACATCGATAAGAAAGCTTGTGACAGTGAGATGGATTGCTTATTGCTGACAAACTTTTTTTGTATCTTGTAAGTTTGCAAAAGAGGTTTATCTTCCGCAGCTAGGGTTCTGTTGCATCCCCTGGGCCCAGATTTGAACCAGGCTGCGGTATACTGCATTAGTGATCATAAAACAACCGTTATTTTTTCATATTCTGATGGTCTCTAAAACTACACTTAACCCCGAATGAAGAACAAGCCACCGTTGATCAGTATCCAGTGAAATGATGATGTTTAAAATAAGTTTGTATTTCACTTTGTAAATCAGAAGCTGGAGATTGCTTATAATATCCTGGTTGGGCAATCAGCCAAGAGCCACGTAGTGAAATGCCTTTAATATTTGAGAGCCAGCCCTTACACAGAAGGCTTTTGTCACTAAATGCAGACTCTGTCTGTAAATATGAGTGGTAATAACACTGCACTTCCAAAAATGATCTACAATATTTGGATAGAAATTATTTCCTTCTGAAGGTGCTGCCTCTCACTGGGGTACAGTTCCTGATGGTGCTGCCTCTCACTGGGGTACAATTCCTGAAGGTGCTGACTCTCACTGGGGTACAGTTCCTGAAGGTGCTGACTCTCACTGGGGTACAGTTCCTGAAGGTGCTGACTCTCACTGGGGTACAGTTCCTGAAGGTGCTGATTCTCACTGGGGTACAGTTCCTGAAGGTGCTGACTCTCACTGGGGTACAGTTCCTGAAGGTGCTGACACTCACTGGGGTACAGTTCCTGAAGGTGCTGACTCTCACTGGGGTACAGTTCCTGAAGGTGCTTACACTCACTGGGGTACAGTTCCTGAAGGTGCTGACACTCACTGGGGTACAGTTCCTGAAGGTGCTGCCTCTCACTGGGGTACAGTTCCTGAAGGTGCTGACTCTCACTGGGGTACAGTTCCTGATGGTGCTGACTCTCACTGGGGTACAGTTCCTGAAGGTGCTGACTCTCACTGGGGTACAGTCCCTGAAGGTGCTGACTCTCTCTGGGGTACAGTTCCTGAAGGTGCTGACTCTCACTGGGATACAGTTCCTGAAGGTGCTGACTCTCACTGGGGTACAGTTCCTGATGACTCTCACTGGGATACAGTTCCTGAAGGTGCTGACTCTCACTGGGGTACAATTCCTGAAGGTGCTGACTCTCACTGGGGTACGGTTCCTGAAGGTGCTGACTCTCACTGGGGTACAGTTCCTGATGGTGCTGACTCTCACTGGGGTACAGTTCCTGAAGGTGCTGACTCTCACTGGGGTACAGTCCCTGAAGGTGCTGACTCTCACTGGGGTACAATTCCTGAAGGTGCTGACTCTCACTGGGGTACGGTTCCTGAAGGTGCTGACTCTCACCGGGGTACAGTTCCTGAAGGTGCTTACTCTCCCTGGGGTACAGTTCCTGAAGGTGCTGACTCTCACTGGGGTACAGTTCCTGACGGTGCAGACTCTCACTGGGGTACAATTCCTGAAGGTGCTGACTCTCACTGGGGTACAGTTCCTGAAGGTGCTGACTCTCACTGGGGTACAGTTCCTGAAGGTGCTGACTCTCACTGGGGTACAGTTCCTGACGGTGCAGACTCTCACTGGGGTACAATTCCTGAAGGTGCTGACTCTCACTGGGGTACAGTCCCTGAAGGTGCTGACTCTCACTGGGGTAGTTCCTGAAGATGCTGACTCTCTCTGGGGTACAGTTCCTGAAGTTGCGGACTCTCACTGGGGTACAGTTCCTGAAGGTGCTGACTCTCACTGGGGTACAGTTCCTGACGGTGCAGACTCTCACTGGGGTACAATTCCTGAAGGTGCTGACTCTCACTGGGGTACAGTTCCTGACGGTGCAGACTCTCACTGGGGTACAATTCCTGAAGGTGCTGACTCTCACTGGGGTACAGTCCCTGAAGGTGCTGACTCTCACTGGGGTAGTTCCTGAAGATGCTGACTCTCTCTGGGGTACAGTTCCTGAAGGTGCTGACTCTCACTGGGGTACAGTTCCCTGAAGGTGCTTACTCTCCCTGGGGTACAGTTCCTGAAGGTGCTGACACTCACTGGGGTACAGTTCCTGACGGTGCAGACTCTCCCTGGGGTACAGTCCCTGAAGGTGCTGCCTCTCACTGGGGTACAGTTCCTGAAGGTGCTTACTCTCCCTGGGGTACAGTTCCTGAAGGTGCTTACTCTCACTGGGGTACAGTTCCTGACGGTGCAGACTCTCCCTGGGGTACAGTCCCTGAAGGTGCTGACTCTCACTGGGGTACAGTTCCTGAAGGTGCAGACTCTCACTGGGGTACAGTCCCTGAAGGTGCTGACTCTCACTGGGGTACAGTTCCTGACGGTGCTGACTCTCCCTGGGGTACAGTCCCTGAAGGTGCTGCCTCTCACTGGGGTACAGTTCCTGAAGGTGCTTACTCTCCCTGGGGTACAGTTCCTGAAGGTGCTGACTCTCACTGGGGTACAGTTCCTGAAGGTGCTGACTCTCACTGGGGTACAGTTCCTGAAGGTGCTGACTCTCTCTGGGGTACAGTTCCTGAAGGTGCTGCCTCTGATCGCTCTCCAGTGACCTTTGGTCATCACATGAGAACAGGAATGGACTTGGTAATAGTGCCCCTGTGGTTGAATAGCCTGCCAACACTCACTGTGGAGACTCACATGAATGGTGGTCATTAGGACTAGGTACTGGATCGCTGTGGCTGTGGGCCAACCCTCAGCATGAACTCGAGCTTGAGGAGAAGAGGGTGGGAGGGAGAAAAGGGACACGTGGAGGGGTGGCAATGCATCACAGTGTGCATGTGAATTTTTCATACTTATCCGGTTGAAATGTGAAAAACATCCAGCAGTACATTTCTAGATTCTGCCCTTTCATATTTATGGTGTGTCTGGAGAGGGCACTTTGTGCCGTGTAACATTAAGGTGAAATACTGAAGTTAACAGTCACTGTGGCTGGGAACAATTTGAGGGGATGAATTAAGAGTATCACACAATATTAAGGTGTATTGGTTTAACTAATTATTCCTATATAACATTGGGATCAATACATTAAACTACCCCAGTGACAGCTCTGGAAGCGATAATGGGAAGGGTGCAGAGCCAACTGTGCTGATGAATTAAATATTTTCATTTTGTTTCTCTTACAGCACTTTGTTGGAGGAAATGCTGCTCTCATTGGTCAGAAGCTGGGGACGAATGGGAACCTATCGGTTAGTCTGTTATTCCTCCGTGCTGGAGATGTAACACGGTGGTCGCAAGTAACACCGTCCGAGTTGAATCCTCATCACTTCCAGCTCAAAAAACTGCAGATCACTGTTCTTATTTTTCGGAGAGATAAAACTTTTTTTTGTCAGTTTTCTTCTTAGTTCTCCAATCTAGACAGTGCTGACTGTGGGCTACGGTTCTATGGGTGCTGACTCTCACTGGGGTACAGTTCCTGAAGGTGCCGACTCTCACTGGGGTACAGTTCCTGAAGGTGCTGACTCTCTCTGGGGTACAGTTCCTGAAGGTGCTGACTCTCTCTGGGGTACAGTCCCTGAAGGTGCTGACTCTCTCTGGGGTACAGTCCCTGAAGGTGCTGACTCTCACTGGGGTACAGTCCCTGAAGGTGCTGACTCTCACTGGGGTACAGTTCCTGAAGGTGCTGACTCTCTCTGGGGTACAGTTCCTGAAGGTGCTGACTCTCTCTGGGGTACAGTCCCTGAAGGTGCTGACTCTCACTGGGGTACAGTCCCTGAAGGTGCTGACTCTCACTGGGGTACAGTTCCTGAAGGTGCTGACTCTCACTGGGGTACAGTTCCTGAAGGTGCTGACTCTCACTGGGGTACAGGTCTGTGGGTGCTGACTCTCACTGGGGTACAGGTCTATGGGTGCTGACTCTCTCTGGGGTACAGGTCTATGGGTGCTGACTCTCTCTGGGGTACAGGTCTATGGGTGCTGACTCTCTCTGGGGTACAGGTCTATGGGTGCTGACTCTCTCTGGGGTACAGGTCTATGGGTGCTGACTCTGGGGTACAGGTCTATGGGTGCTGACTCTCTCTGGGGTACAGGTCTATGGGAGCTGACTCTCTGGGGTACAGTTCTATGGGTGCTGACTCTCTCTGGGGTACAGTTCTATGGGTGCTGACTCTCTGGGGTACAGGTCTATGGGTGCTGACTCTCTGGGGTACAGTTCTATGGGTGCTGACTCTCTCTGGGGTACAGTTCTATGGGTGCTGACTCTCTGGGGTACAGTTCTATGGGTGCTGACTCTCTCTGGGGTACAGGTCTATGGGTGCTGACTCTCTCTGGGGTACAGTTCTATGGGTGCTGACTCTCTGGGGTACAGTTCTATGGGTGCTGACTCTCTGGGGTACAGTTCTATGGGTGCTGACTCTCTCTGGGGTACAGGTCTATGGGTGCTGACTCTCTCTGGGGTACAGTTCTATGGGTGCTGACTCTCTCTGGGGTACATTTGTGGGGGTGTTGATTCTTTTTGGTGTACGATTCCTGGGGTGCTGACTGCCTTCAAGTATGAACCTTGACAATCAGGGTCCTTTGACAATGGGAGGGTATCACAGTTATGCCCAATCCTGTCCTCATCCAGTGTCCACATGCATTTTCCAACAGGGGTCAGGTGTTGGGGCCCTAGGTGATTTTATTCTTCCGTTTTGTAACCCGGCGTGTTGAGGCCATTTGTAGTGCGCCCACCCCACTATTGCTTGGACTGAGATTAACTGACTCAGCACTGTGTGATTTGGCCCTGGGATCGTCTGTTTGACTCAATTGCCCATTGCGTTAACCAGTGGCGCTGTCAGAGGAGCCTTTTGATAATTAATTGGTCTACTGCATCAGTGGGCAGCACCAGTAGGGCTGCAGGTCTCTCTCAGCTGGTGCTGCAGGTTTGGTTCCCTGACTCCATGTCTGAGCATCTCGCCTCTGCTCAAGGCGGTGACACATGGCTCGCTGTCTGTGAGAAAATGTCGGTGCTGGCCTGGCTCTGCTGATCTCTGGAACATCCCATTGACGCATTGTAACACTAGCTGTGCCGTGCATGTCCGTTCTGTTATTGGGATGAGTATTAATGCTTGTTTTGGCTGCAGGTGCTGCTGTGTGGCCCAGTGGGTCCCAAGCTTCATGAACTCTTGGACGATCGAATTATTGTCCCACCGGAATCTTTGCAGGAGGTGGATGAGTATCATCTCATTCTGGAGTACCAGGCTGGTGAGTTTGGAGAGAGGAATGTTTGTAATTGTCACCATCAGGGAGAGGGGGTGTTTTAGTGTAATGCTAATCGGGACTCCACCCAGTTGCTTCCATTGGTCTCCGCACCCTGGGTTGGGAAGGGGAGAAGTCTGCTAGAATTCTCCAACTAGTGACCCTTGCTGGAAAGTACCTGGGCGATGGGTGAGGACAGGATCAGGCTAGGCTGTGATGCCTTCCCTGGTTGCATTGCCTGCTGACACTATATTGCATTTATATCGCTCCTTTCACAACCTCAGGATGTCCCAAAGTGCTTTACCACCAATGAAGTACTTTCGAAGTGTAGTCACTGTTGCAATGTAGGAAATGCAGCAGCCAATTTGCGCACAGCAATATCTTACAAAGAACAATGTGATAATGACCAGATAGGAGGCCTTTCTACTCTGGATTTTGTTGAAATGCTAAAAGCATCACAAAGGTTGAAAAAGAATAGGACAGAAAAAGTGAATCAAATAGTGGTCATGTGATGGTCAAGCCTGAGTTTTAAAAACCTGTAGACCTTGGGTGGAAGGGAAGACTGAGCGGAGGGGAGGAGTTCCAAAGTTTTCAGTTCCTGCGAAAGACGCATGCAGGGAGATGACTGACATCTGAGATGGCAACATTGGCTGTTTGAGTCATTGCATCGTGCTGTGTCTGTCTGACATCATTGTAGCATTCCTCCCTTTGGGTCAGTAGGTTATGGGTTTGAGCCCCACTCCCAGTGGATTGAGCACGTAATCTAGGCTGACACTGAGGGAGTGCTGTCCTTCGGATAATACGTTACTCCCTCGGATAATACGTTAATCTGAAGTCTGCCTCTTGCAGTGCACGCTAAAAGTCTCACGGCACTATTTGAAGAGGAGCAGGGAGCTCTCCCGGTGTCCTGGCCAACATTCAACCAACACCGCTAAAACAGATTAACTGGTGGGACATTGCTAGTGATGAGTGGCTGCCACATTAGCCTACAAAACAAACACTGCACTCCAAAAAAATAATCGTGTGAAGGTCTTTGAGACATTTTAATGACACAACAAGTTGCTATATAGGCACAAGTCTTTTATCTCACCTCCCAGTGGAACTCCTGACTACTAACTTGCAGCCCACTTCTCCTCATGCAACGAGTGATGGGTGTACGGTGAAAGCTGACGTTAAATACACTGTCCCGATGGATTATATAACTTGCCAAAGTCTTTTCTTTGTGAAGAATGAAGCTGAATGCCAGCTGTTGTGTGTTGTGCAGGGGAAACATGGGGGGAGGTTGAGGCACCTCACGCCAACCGCTTCATCTTCTCCCACGACGTATCAAATGGAGAGATGAACATGTTGGAGACCTTCATAGCGAGTCTGGAGGAGTTTGAACCTGAGCTGATTGTCCTGTCGGGTCTGCACATGATGGAGGGACAGGGGAAGGAAGAACGAAACAGGAGACTCCAGGAGGTAAGGCAGAAACACATAAGTGCACTCGTTATGGGGCGAGGAGTGTCTTTTACTGCATCAAACCCCAAGACAGTGCTATGGCAGAGTCTTCAGTCTCTATTCTCTGGAATTCCCTCCCTAAATTTCTGCCTTTAATAGCCTTCACAACCTTTCTGACTTTTTTCAGTCATCACAAGAGCAGGAGAGTTTTGGATTGCACAGACAAGATTGGCCTCCTGTAGTGTAAACTACTATTGTTCTATCTCTCCTAATTCTACAGTACTGCTCAGTGTCCACTCCTTCCCCCTGTGGAAAAACCGTGCGATGTTTTTACTGTGTTACAGGCACTATATAACTGCAAGCTGTTGCTCTTAGAGCCCACAGACAGAGTTGGGTAATGTTGGTTCAATAATGATATTGTTAAGAAAAGCTTTTGCTCAGGTTATAATCCAGTGAGGTCCTGTAAACAATGCCCACCTAGTCCTGGAGATGAGATCTAGTATCAAAATAAATAGAAATTTACAATTAACGAGAAAAACTAAATCCATGTAACAAAGTAGAGAGGACCGGCTTAAAAGATGCAGCACGTGTTACAGTACAGGGAACCTAAAACAAGAAGATACTCAACCCCATTTTCCCATTATAATTTTTCTGTTTACATTAATTCCCTTCACCAATCTCCACTCTTCCCTGCCCCTCTGGGATCGGATCCTTTTTCTCCTGCCATTGTCACACTGGAATGTGTTTTAATAGGCGTACCTCCTTTTCCCTCGTTCTCCCTGTGTGTGTCTCTCTCTCTATTTATAAAGGCCATTTGCTATTACCCTCGATACTATCTAAGTTTTGCCCGTACTCTCTCTTTGCCTCCTTGTTATTTTTTGGTCTCCTTTTGTTGTTTTCTATGAACCTCCCAGTCCTTCTTCCTGCACCTACCCTTTTGTCCGTACCTAACCCCTCTCCTTTGGTTCAATCCGGGCCCTACCCATAGTTCTAGAGGATGGTTCCATCACCCAGAACATGTCCTTTTCCCTTTCAGAGGTAAACAGTTGCCTTGTGATTCACTAATTACTTTCTTGAACAGATTCCACAGTTGATCTCTAGATTTACCAACTAATATCTTCCTTATCCCTCATAGTTAAACTGGTTTAAATCCAACTCCTTGATTTGTGACCCTCCTTTCTCCCCTCCAAGCACAGTAGCAAATTCAGTCATATTATGATCACAGTTACCGAGATGCTCTCTTCCTACTGGGTCGCTAACTATTTCTGGTTCATTACTAAATTTGAGTCTTACTTACTGCTCTTAGGGTTGAAGACTTGCTGCTTTAAGAACTATCCTGAATACATTCAATAAATCCATTCCCCTTCCAATTCCTCCTGCTATTTCTCTCCCAATTTATATGCAGTTTAAAATTTCCCATTATTATCCCATTTTTTTTCTTGCAGGTCTCCTTGATCTGCATGTACACACCTTTCTCTGCCTATACATTTACACGCCTTCCTCTCCCTATACATATACACACCTTTCTCTGCCTATACATATACACGCTTTCCTCTGCCTATACATATACACACCTTTCTCTGCCTATACATATACACGCTTTCCTCTGCCTATACATATACACGCCTTCCTCTGCCTATACATTTACACGCCTTCCTCGGCCTATACATATACACGCCTTCCTCTGCCTATACATATACACGCCTTCCTCTGCCTATACATATACACGCCTTCCTCTGCCTATACATATACACGCCTTCCTCTGCCTATACATATACACGCCTTCCTCTGCCTATACATATACATGCCTTCCTCTGCCTATACATATACACGCCTTCCTCTGCCTATACATATACACACCTTCCTCTGCCTATACATATACACGCCTTCCTCTGCCTATACATATACATGCCTTCCTCTGCCTATACATATACACACCTTCCTCTGCCTATACATATACACACCTTCCTCTCCCTATACATATACACACCTTTCTCTCCCTATACATATACACACCTTCCTCTGCCTATACATATACAAATGTGAGAAGTCGCACAACACCAGGTTATAGTCCAACAGCTTTATTTGAAATCACAAGCTTTCGGAGCGCTGTTCCTTCGTCAGGTGAAGTGAAGAGATGCATATCGGCACAGCATATATAGTCAGAGAACACTGCCAGGTGACTACAGTTAATCTTTCTAACTGCCCTTTATCACACCTCGGCAGAGAGACAATCACGGCAATCACATGTGTGGATGGTGTCCAAACAGGTCAGTCAGGAAAACATTACATCAAAGACAATGTGGCAGATGCTGGGGTCTGTATGGAAAACAAAAAACTTTTTTTGCTGGAAATCACAGCAGGTCCGGCCGCATCTGTGTAGAGAGAACAAGCCAACGACGACTCGAGCCTGGATGACTCTGCGTCAGGTGGGGTTACATGTAGCGTGACATGAACCCAAGATCCCGGTTGAGGCCGTCCTCATGGGTGTGGAACTTGGCTATCAGTTTCTGCTCGACGATTTTGCGTATCGACAACGCAAAATCGGCGACAACGCCATGAGGACGGCCTCAACCAGGATCTTGGGTTCATGTCACGCTACATGTAACCCCACCTGACGTAGAGTCATCCAGGCTCGAGTCGTCGTTGGCTTGTTCTCTCTACACAGATGCGGCCGGACCTGCTGTGATTTCCAGCAAAAAAGGTTTTTTGTTTTCCATACAGACCCCAGCATCTGCCACATTGTCTTTGATGTAATGTTTTCCTGACTGACCTGTTTGGACACCATCCACACCTTTGATTGCCGTGATTATCTCTCTGCCGAGGTGTGATAAAGGGCAGTTGGAAAGATTAACTGTAGTCACCTGGCAGTGTTCTCTGACTATATATGCTGTGCCTATATGTATCTCTTCACTTCACCTGACGAAGGAGCAGCGCTCCGAAAGCTTGTGATTTCAAATAAAGCTGTTGGATTATAACCTGGTGTTGTGCAACTTCTCACATTTGTCCACCCCAGTCCAACACCGGCATCTCCACATTATGCATATACACACCTTCCTCTGCCGATACATATACACGCCTTCCTCTGCCTATACATATACACGCCTTCCTCTGCCTATACATATATACACCTTCCTCTGCCTATACATATACATGCCTTCCTCTGCCTATACATATACATGCCTTCCTCTGCCTATACATATACACGCCTTCCTCTGCCTATACATATACACACCTTCCTCTGCCTATACATATACACACCTTCCTCTGCCTATACATATACACACCTTCCTCTGCCTATACATATACACGCCTTCCTCTGCCTATACATATACACGCCTTCCTCTGCCTATACATATACACGCCTTCCTCTGCCTATACATATACACGCCTTCCTCTGCCTATACATATACACGCCTTCCTCTGCCTATACATATACACGCCTTCCTCTGCCTATACATATACACGCCTTCCTCTGCCTATACATATACACGCCTTCCTCTGCCTATACATATACACACCTTCCTCTGCCTATACATATACACGCCTTCCTCTGCCTATACATATACACACCTTCCTCTGCCTATACATATATTAACTCATCCCAGTCAGGAGTCCATAAACTGCTCTCTGCAGTGTGCTGCATGTCTTCCTGTTCCTTCGCTCTACCTGTAGTGATCCCACCTGCTGTGCTACCTAGCGATTCCTGCTGAAAGTACCCATGTGGGGGAATTGGGTGATTACAGGATTGGGCTTGGCTGCGATCCCCCTGTGAAAACTGGTTATGTGGGGAGGTGCTGGAAACCTGACGCTCACCATGGAACCGCACCCCAGCAAGAGCCGATGCCAGCACGAAAAACTGGGCAGAAAAACGGAGTTCTTCCATGTGTGGGCAGAGGATCGGTAATGATTGTATAAACGCTTGTCCTTCCACTGATCTAGGACAGGTGTTTCACTGCTCCTTGTGGAAGGGTTAGTGTTGAGATTTGTCGTAGAATTTGCAATAATTTTGTTCTAACCGGAGTGTTACCCCACTGAGGGACCCCAACCCTCACCTGTCTCATTTCTATCATAACGACCTCTGCTGTTTCCCATACTCCAAAACAATAGGTTAGCGTGTTACTCTCGGAGATCCCTAATGAAATCTCAGTGCACCTGGAGCTGGCCAGCATGACGGACACGACGTACATGAATAGCATTTTGGATCAGGTAACCATTATACTTGGGGGCGGGGGGGGGGGGGTGGGGGGGCGGTGCTCTGTGTATAAAGACGTGGTGTGGCACTGAGCTAGTCTGATCAGGATGGTCTGGGATTCAATCCCCGCTGTGTGCTGAGTGGGCTGATCTTGGCTGGGACAGCAGTTGGGAAACTAAAACTGGCCTCAATTCCTCTGGGCTGGGCTGGTCGCTTCTCGGCACTGCCCAGTTACCCTGCTGGAACTTGCCCCCATGCTGATGTTGGCCAGGGACAGGGACAGGGTCAGGTTCAGCAGTGCGACTTCTGTGCGGTGAATACCCTGCAGACACTCACCGTCTCGGATCACGGGTGGAGAATGGTGAGGTACAGGAGCGCGACTCCTGCCCATGGAGCCTGTTCCCCAACAAGAGGCGTGCTTCTGGGGAGCGGGAATGATGAAAATTGATGAAAAAAATTTGAATAATGTTTTAGTTGTGTGTGTTTAGTCTGCATGTATGTTGTGGAAATCATTTTTGCAGTAAGTTTGTGATTCCAATTTTGTGCGATGCAATGTGTTTTATTTTAAAATAACTAGCCAAAATCTGTGTGGTTCTTTTTATAAAATGCTCCTCTTCACCCTGTAATCGCCCCCCTCATACTTCAATTGCTTTCTCTCCTTCACCAAATGGGTCCTCCTGATATGGGACAGTACCCGTGTCTTATCAAGTTGACTTTTACATTTTTTGACCTCAGTTTCAAATCCCCCCCCCCCCGCCCTTTCCACCCCCCTCCCTCATAGCTCTACCCCACCCTGTAAGCTAGTGATCTCCCGTAGCCTTTGATTCCTGTACATACCCTCTGCTCCGCGAACCGTGAACTGCTGCCAGCCCCCGATCCGTAACGGCTGGCAGCTTATTCAGCCATCACACTCTGGTCCTCTGAATCTGCCTGCCAGGTTCCCGTCACCTTGCCACCTCTTTCCCTGCTTTCAAAACCGCAGAGCCCTCCTCTTTGACCGTGCCACCCTAACCCTCTCCGTTTTTCCTCTCCTGCTTGGTGTTCACTGAGATGCCTTCCTCCAGCGAGCAGTGCTTTAGAAATGCAGGTTATAGTTGGTTTATCTCCACCTCCCTTTCCTCTCTCAAATCTTTGGACGTGAATCTCTCCAATCAGGTTTCCACCCCTGACACAGCACCGAAACAGTCATAATCAAAGTCACAAATGACATCCACAAGTCACCGTGTTGCACTATCCCTCCTCATCCTTCTCGACCTGTCTGCAGCAATTGACATGGTCGACCACACCATCCGCCTCCAATGCCTCTCCATGGTCCAGCTGAGTGGGACTGCTCTCGCCTGGTACCACTCTGACCTATCCAACTGTAGCCAGAGCATCTCCAGCAATGGCTTCTCTTTCCGCTCCCGCACCGTTGCCTCTGGAGTCCCCCAAGGATCTATCCTTGGTCCCCTCCTATTCCTTATTTACATGCTGCCCTTTGACAACATCATCCTCAGACATGGGATCAGGTTCCACATGTACGCTGACGACACCCAGCTCTACCTCACCACCACCTCTCCCCATCCCTCCACTGCCTTCGTGTTGTCACACAGCTTGTTCGACTCCCAGTCCTGGTTGAGCCAGAATTTCCTCTACTTAAACGTTGGGAAGACCGAAGCTTTTGTCTTTGGTCCCCGCCACAAACTCCGTTCCCTTGCCACCGACTCCATCCCTCTCCCTGGCCACTGTCTCAGACTGAACCAGACTGTTTGCAACGTCGGCAACTTCATTGACCCTGAGCTGAGTTTCCGACACCATATCCTCTCCGTCACAAAGAACACCTACTTCCACCTCTCTGGCATTGCCCTTCTCCGCCCCTGCCACATCCCATCTGCTGCCAAAGCCCTCATCCATGCTTTTGTCCCCTGCAGACTCGATTATTCCAATGCTCCCCATGTCATCCTCTTATCCTTTACTCCCCATAAACTTCGCCCGATTACTCATCGACTTCATTCAGGAGAGGTGTATAACGGGCAGCTGATCCAATATCGGCCTCTTTACACTGTCACCAAAGGTTAAGATTGCCTCCTGAGGTTTTAGGGGTTCTGTTGGCTCATCTCTCTGCTGATCAGCTTTATCTTTTTCTTAGCAGGTTCTTACTATCGTAAACTCGATTGGCCTGAATGAGCAGGAGCTATTGTTCATCAATCAGGCTGGCTCAGGACCTCACTGCTCACACGAGCACTGGAACGGGGCCCCTGATATTGGAAAGGTCAGTGATATCATCTTCTGGATCCTCAAAGAATACGGACGCACGGATTCGCATAAGGATTCGGATTTAACTCGTGTTCATTTCCACACTCTGTCCTATCACATCCTAGCGACTATTGATGGCTACTGGAGCAACCAAATATCGTCTGTTGCGGCTGGAGCCAGAGTTGCCGGGAGTCAAGCGTGTGGCACTGACACCATCGATCCCACAAAAGTTGTTCTCAAATCCCCCATGGAATTTGTTCCGTCGTATACGGACAAATTGCTGAAGGACAAGAAAATGACACTGAGTCCTACCAAACCTGTGCGTGTGTGGCACCGAGAAAACATCTCCTTCTTCATCACCCCTGTGCTAGTTTGTGTCAACCCGGTCAGGACTGTGGGATTGGGAGACACCATCTCTGCAGAAGGGCTTTTATATTCTGAACGGAAGTGACTTGACTCTAGAACCTCGCTGTTTAACGAGACAGAAACAAACTTGAGTTTGTATTTACGGCAAATTCTCTGTGTTTAGTGTGTAGGAATTGGGGGGTGGGTGTCGGAGGGGTTTAGAGCCAGGGAGAAGGGGAAGAAAATACAACTGTGAGGCTTTTGCTCCTTTTAGTCCAAGGTCCAACGTATAAAAGTTGACCAGTAGCTGATATAGACGCACCCCCTTCCTTTCGCTGTTTCCATAGCTACAACAATCAATGTCCCTCAGACTTCGCTGTATTCTGTACAAGTCTCAAATATTTTCCATCAGGAAACAGCTACAAGTTCTATTTTTTTCCTGTTTTTGGTAAAATCAACTTTGGAAATCTAGGTATAGAGTGCTCGCCTTGATTGGGAAACAATGGTCAGCATATTTTCGGTGTTGTGGGCTGTACGGTGCAGTGCGCTAGACATTGGTCTTTCACCTTGTGGACCTGGATTCTAATCCAGCCCAGCCTGCTTGGGTGCGAGTCTTCCCCATCTGCTGGCTGTGAGGGTCTTGCATGCAACGAGTTTGGGTGGTTTCAATTCAGTTCTGAGTGGGCATGGGTTTACAACACAACACTTCCCCATATTTGGTCTCATTCAGAAGCCACGGAATAGTCGGTGTGAGAAATGGAAATCTGGCTCAGTGGAGCTGTGGGAGGTGCTTTTCTGAGTTGGGGTTGAGGTATCTTATCGAGGCATTGCAGAGGGAGCTTTACTGCTGTACCTGATCTGGAAGCGCTTTATTCTACAATCTCTGAGCAGAGTAAACAAATCTCCAAGGCGTGCTGTGCTGTGTCACACAGCCCAGAAACGTGTGAACAAAGGGAACGTTTAACTCCAGGGGAGGGGAGGGCAGCTCTTATGAAATTTGTCTGTATTTTGTCTCCCTTTCCCCCTTTAAGTAGGAGGTTCAATGCAAAAAGAAAACATGTACATTAAAAAAAAAAGACAGCCTTTCTAAAAGGTGAACATTCCTTTAAGCTGTTACTTTAAAATGTGACAGGAGTTTTCCAGAGCTGGGAGAGCAGCACTTGCTTTGTTTACAATCTACACTCCAGTGCAGTGTTGGTACCGATATGAGAAACAGCAATTAAATCAATGGTGATGCACTTAATTTATTACCAGTGACAGACACATATCGATCAGTACTTCCTCTCAGTGTTGCACAGCTCCAAATATTCTCTCCGGATATACTCCAGGATCTAGAATTGTATTGGACTTTAAATGGTTACACACCCACTGTTACACTTTACTGATCACCAGTGATAGCAATGTCAGCTGTGATGATTGTGATACTGAGTGGCTGGGGTTTATGTCTTCTATATTCCATTAGGTGGAGTTGATGACTCTTATTCAGAATGTATTTTTGTACTTAATTTAAGAGCTACTGGTTAATACCATTGATTCAGAGAGAAAGCAACTCTTTTTCAAAACAGCGTGAACCCAGAATTTCTGTTTATTTCAGGAGGATTTGGCAAAATAAAGAGCACTGGGGGGGGGGGGAAATGCTAATTTCCCCCCCTGTTTTTAGAAAGGTTTATCGAACTGATTGTGATCATGATTCTGATTTAGCTGTGCCTGACCTGGCTGAATATAAGAAAATGTAATTCTGCCACGTAACAACATAAATGTAGAGTCCCAACTCCCCCGGTAGTTAGAGGCATCGACTTGTATGCTGCTGAATCAGCAGAGCAGGTTTAATTCCCAGTCTGTGCAGTCGGCTGATCGTAGCTGGGGCAGCAGTCAGTCCTGGGCCAGGGAGGGAAAAAGCTAACGGGGTTCCTGCTCCTCATGGCTATCCAGGGATCATTGTTACAAAATGTGCATGCCCGGATTGTTGGTTGAGGGGCTGAAACCGACTCAGCGGTGATGCTCCACAATTGAATAGCCTCCTGAACTTACTATCTAGGCTCGCACATGAAGAATGGGCACTTGGGCTTGTAAGGTACAGGGGGGCGGATGTCTCGCACCCAAGAATCCCGTACCCCAGCAAGAGCCAGCATCTTCAGCATAGAGGGGGAGAAAATTGGAAGGACATTAAAAATAATTGAGAACACCAGAAAATCAGCTTGTCTTCCTCCCACCACTCACTCCAAATTACAGGGCATCCATTTGTGGGCAAAGTCTGAACCAGAGGCAAACAGCAGAATGAGTGGCGTGCGCAGGTCACCTCTCAACATCTGCTTCTCTCGGAACATTGCTGAATCAACGGCTGCCACACACTGGGGGCTTAAACTGTGTTTAATTCTTTATTCCATGATGGTTTGTCCCTGGAAACCAGTTCCACTTCTGCTGGAAATGCGAACTTGGGTATTTTACATCTGTTTTCTGCTTTTTATCTTTCTTAAGGCATGTGTTAGGTTCTTTGCTCCCCCTTTCTCCTATTTCCTTTTGCAGTTAAAAGGCACCTTGGCTGTGCTGTTAGATTTTACAGATGGAAGGGGGTTGTTGCAGGAGCAGGTGGTGGTGGATGTGCAGTTGGCCGTGTATTAGAACCCCTGTTATTCACAGGCCCTGAGTACCGGCGGAGGGGTGCTTGTAACTGAAATATCACCTTATGGAACATGTACACAATGAAACGCAATTCAAAATAAATTCCGTGTTTTAAAAAAAAGTTTTCAAATGCACTGAATTTCCAACCTTATCAAACTGTTTTCACTTATGCTCAGCTCTGTAATTGCTTCAGTGCACTGTAGCAGGCAGTGTGGTGGACAGTGCCGAGCATTAATGTAAAAACGAATGAGAAAGTTAGGATTCCTGTAACATTAATCGTGGTGCTACAATGAAGTGTCCAATAGCTGGTTAGAATTATGGAACTGCATCCGTAATAAAAAATTGTGTCTGTAAGCTTGTCGTTCTTGTCATAGAAATTCCTCGAAGTTGTGGGAAAGCCCAACAACGTAGATCCTGCAGTGTAGCCTGCTCATGTGCAAAACAGCAGACCCTACATGCTGTTTAGAGGCAGAGAGCGAAGCGGTCCTGTTATTTCTGTCCCACATTGTTTATGCTCCAGGGCTGTCTTTGACGGTACGTTTGCTGTCGGAGGCAACTCTGCATCATCGACTAAAGAAGGTGTAACTGGAATTCTGAGCTTTTCTTGTACTGCTGCTGCCATTTCTCTGTCCCTGTGCCCCCTCTATTGGCCCTGCGGAGAACAACCACAGTTTGCCCAGTGAGGGCAGGAGGCTTGTGGTCGGCTCATTGTTAGGCTGGGATTTGACCCTGTGGCTTTTTGAGCTGCAGTCCGATTGCAAGGACCAACATTTTAGATTTCTCTGCAGTAGATACTTTGGCGATGCCAGCATGAACATGATTTTTATGTCTTAAATTGCGGCAGATTTTGCAGAACGATGTTTGACACAGTTTCTGTTGACTCTAGCCATTTTTTTAACACTGCGGTTGCTGTATGTTATCTAACGCATCTATGTAAAGAAGCCTGGAGATACCTCGTGGACAATTCTGTTGGTGGAATTCATGCCTTTTATCTCTTATGCAAAGTGCTGTTGTCAAACATTACTTGAAAATCTGAGGGTTTTTTTCTATGTTAAATTTCAGTGGTTTACGGTACTGTATCTAGTGAATATTTTACTTTTTTTAAAGCAAGATTTTGCAATAAATTTTTTTTCTAAAAACTTACAGCAGGTGAAAGCTGTTTTCTGTTTGTGGAATGTCCTATTTGTTCCTTGGCGATGAATGCAAACATGCTTTACTTGTGTGCAATACTGCATTGATTGTTTCAGTGAGAGTGTCTGTCCGTTGTGTTCTGCCCCCAGGGCAGCTCCTAACTCAAGTCTCACACGAGGTTCTTGAGCCACTTACTAGGCAAGAGTAGCTGAGGTGGTTGCCGTTGCCTTCCTCGCGGATTTTATCTTTGGAGTACCTTCTCCTTAGCGGGTGCAATCAAAGCTAAGGAGCCCTACCTACCCTTTACAATGAGGGGGAGGGCTGCCTACACTCATCAGACGCAAGTACCCCCGCTGGACGTCAATCTAATATCCGGTCTCTGCTCGCTGGGGCTGTCTGCAGTGGGATCTGAGCCCAACCTTTCTGACTTGGAAGCGATGATACTACCCCAGAGTCAGTGGTCACTCTCTCCGGGAGCGAGTCCCCTGCTGGATGTCACCCCATCTTGAGCACATAATCTAGGCTGACACTCCCAGTGCAGTACCGAGGGAGCGCTACACTGTTGGAGGTGCCATCTTTCGGATGAGACGTTAAACCGAGGCCCCGTCGTGCAAAAGATACCATGGCACTATTCGAAGAGCAGGGGGGAGTTCTCCCTGGTGTCCTGGCCAATATTTATCGCGCAACCAACATCACTAAAACAGATTATCTGGTCATAATCACATTGATGTTTGTGGGAGCTTGCTGTGCGCAAATTGGCTGCCATGTTTCCTACTTCTTCTTAGGCAGTCCCTCGGAACCGAGGATGACTTGCTTCCACATTAAAAATGAGTTCTCAGGTGACTGATGAGTCCAATGCGGGACCTACAGTCTCTGTCACAGGTGGGGCAGATGGTGGTTGAAGGGGCGGGTGGGTGGGGTGCTTGGGTTGACATGCGCTCCTTTCGCTGTTTGCGCTTGGCTTCCGCTTGCTCCCGGTGAAGAGACTCGAGGTGTTCGGCGCCTTCCTGGATGCTTCTCCTCCACTTTGTGCGGTTTTGGGCCAGGGATTCCCAGGTGTCAGTGGGGATGTTGCACTTTTTCAAGGAGGCTTTGAGGGTGTCCTTGAAGTGTTTCCTCTGCCCACCTGGGGCTCTCTTGCCATGTTGGAGCTCCGAGTAGAGCGCTTGTTTTGGGAGTCTCATATCGGGCATGCGGACGACGTGACCCGTCCATCGGAGCTGATCGAGCGTGGTCAAAGCTTCGATGCTGGGGATGTTGGCCTGAGCGAGAACACTGACGGTGTGCCTATCCTGCCAATGGATTTGCAGGATCTTGCAGAGGCAGCGTTGGTGGTACCTCTCCAGTGCTTGGAGGTGCCTGCTGTACATGGTCCATGTCTCTGAGACATACAGCAGGGCGGGTATCACTGCTGCTCTGTAGACCATGAGCTAGTGCCGGGTTTGAGGTCCTGGTCTTCAAACACTCTCTTCCTCAGGCGACCGAAGGCTACACTGGCACACTGAAGGCGGTGTTGGACTTCGTCATCGACGTCTGCCCTTGTTGACAGTAGGCTCTCGAGGTATGTTTCCTACATTATAACAGTGACTGCACTTCAAAAACACTTCATTGGCTGTAAAGCACTTTGGGATGTCCTGAGGTTGCGAAGGGCGCTATATAAATGCAAGTTCTTTCCTTCTAAATTGAGCCCAGCTTGTTTTTCCAGTTAATCCATTGCTGTGGAGGTCCTGAGCTCCTGTCTATGCTTTGCTAGTGTGAGCCCTGGCCATGGACTACTGAATTAAGTCCACTCTGTTGCCTTTAATGGTGCAGTCTGGATTCTGCTCCAGTGAGTCTGGTCCATTGTTGGATCAACCAGGATCTGGGGTCCAGGTTTTGTTGCAGCGACTCCAGTTCGTTGCTGTGGTGACTTGAAATCCAGACCGGGCTTTGCTGGCGGTGAGCCGATCCAATGCTGTGGTTTACTCTGGAATTCCGGTCCGGGTTTTCCCGAGGCCATCCCGCTCCGTTGCTGTGGAGATCCGGGGCTCCGGTCCGGGTTTTCCCGAGGCGATCCCGCTCCGTTGCTGTGGGGATCCGGGCCTTGGCTCCGCTCCGTTCCAGGCCGGGTGTTGCGGCCGACCCCCTCCATGCTGGGTATTGTCCGCGGCTCCCGGCCGATCCCGATCCTGCTCCCGATCCCGGCACTTTCCCCAGGCGCACTCGGCGGGCGACAGGCGGCGGCGGCGAGGAGCAGGGGCGGCCCGAGGCCGGAGAGAGGCGGCGGGAGGATGGCGGAGCGCCGGCTACGGCTCATGCTGGCTCTGGCGGCATTGAGCGCGGCCACCGGCACAGGTACCGGGAATAGCGGGCTAGTGAGGGGCGACTGGGAAGACCGGGACAGTGAGGGGAGACCGGGAATGCTGGGAGAGTGAGGGGGAAACTGGGAATACCGGGATAGTGAGGGGAAACGGGGAATAGCGGGATAGTGACGGGAGACCGGGAATGCCGGGAGAGTGAGGGGGAAACTGGGAATACCGGGATAGTGACGGGAGACCGGGAATGCCGGGAGAGCGAGGGGGAAACCGGGAATATTGGGATAGTGAGGGGAAACTGGGAATACCGGGATGGTGAGGGGAAGCCAGGAGAATGAGGGGAGACTAGGAATACCGGGATAGTGAGGTGGAGACTGGGAATATTGGGATAGTCAGGGAATACTGTGATAATGAGGTGAACTGGGATAGCGAGTGGGAAACTGGGAATACTGGGATAGTGAGGGGGAAACTGGGAATATTGGGATAGTGAGAGGAGACTGGGATAGTGAGGGGGAAACTGGGAATAGCGGGATAGTGAGGGAGAGACCGGGGATAGTGGGGGAAACCTGTAACTTCTGGTTAATGGGAGGGGTAGGAATACCAGGGGAGAGACCAAGATTACCAGAGACTCGGAATAGTAAAAGCAGTAAACTGAGAATAGTGAATGGGAGCACCGGGAATAGCAGTAGGGGAGAGAGGGAATATTGAGCAGAGAAACTGAGAATAGTGAGGGAGGAAATTGGGACGACCAAGGAGATGGGGGAGAGACCGTAAGTGGTGGGATGAACCAGCAAGAACTGGGGAAAGAGACTGGGGCGGGGGAGAGTGAGCCCTGACACCTAGAATAGTAAACGGAGAGACCAGGGATAGTGAAGGAGACAATAAAAATATCGGGGGGAGGGGGCAGACTGGGAATACTGGGGAAGCGACTAGGAATAGTGACGAGAGATTGGGAATTCTTGGAGGAGAGAGATTTTGATTGTGGGGGAAGTGACCGGTGATACTGGAGAGGGGAAACTGAGGAAGACAACCTGGAAAATTGCAGGGGGTGGAACAGCGAATACTAAACGGAGAGACGGGGAATAATGAGAGATCAGAAATAATGAGGGCAGATTGGGAATTCTGAGGATGAAAGGAAGAATGAGGTTGGAAGTATTTTGGGAATTGGCAGAAATCAGGAATAGCTGGGAATGAGAAAACTAAGGGAATGTGGAGGGGCCAAGGCTGCAAAGTGAGGAGTAATGTCCTTAAATTTGGGTTTCACTCTGTATTTTTCTTTCTGTATCTAACCTGTGCTGTACCTGCCTGGGAGTGTTTGATGGGACAGTGTAGAGGGAGCTTTACTCTGTATCAAACCTGTACTGTACCTGCCCTGGGAGTGTTTGATGAGATGATTAGTTGTAAAATGTTGGAAAGGCTCTGAGTTTCCGAGCACTGGCATCTTTAAGTCAAAAAGTTAACTCGAAAGTACAAATTCTGGTATATGTTTTGAGTTGTGCATCAGTATCAGGGTAGATGAGCTTTGTGCCGTGGTATCTGTCACCTGCCACACACACCTCTGTTAAAAATCAAATACCTCGTGTTTCTGCTCTCCAGTTTTCTCCCTTCTCTCCTGAAAGCACTGACTTTTGCAGGGATATCATTTCATGCTGCAGTACCATGCCCAATTGGCTAGTCGTGTGTGAGTCTCGATGGTGAGTGTGGCAGGCAAGTAGACCATGGGGTGCGTTACAGTCGAGCCTGATCTTGGCCTCAGTCAATGTCCATATTTCCCAGCAGATTTTACTGGATAGTAATCAGGAGTGGGAGCCCTGGCTCCAGGGGGCCCCCTGATGATATTTATAGTGTCCCAAACATCACCCTAATTCAGCACAAAGCAGGGATCAAAGGCTTAAGCTGAGTCCCAGTGCCCCACTGACCGCATGCCCTTTAGAAAGGTCTAGTAATTCAGCCGACGGATAAACAAGGTCTTTTCAGGACAGATCCTGAATTGTCACTGGATTTCAGTCAAGTTTAACAGCGGGGGGGTTGGGTGGTGTATGTGAAATGAATCTCGTGTCCACTTGAACTGTGAAATACACCTAGAAGCACAAATGGCCATTGTCTCCTTCCAAACGTGGGTTGTGTCTGGGGGTGCATAACATGAGGTGGAAGTACTGGGGAGGGGTACAGGCCTGTCACTGGCTTTGGGAGCAGTTTGTGATGATGAATTAAGAGTAGCACACAATATGAAAGCAGGTTGAATTAAATGTGAATTTTCCTATAGAGTATTGATACTTGGACACAGCATGAAGCTGGCTGTTCCTTGGTTTCATGGCGATGCCTTTACTAACAGCCATCCGGACAGGTATTTTTTTCTGGGTTTAAGCACAAAATAAATTGGATTGTTGCTGGCGATGGGGAAATGTTGATGCTCGCTGTGCTATCCTAGTAGACACGGTGATTGTTTCTTGCTGTGGCAATTGTTTGGATCATGACGTTTCACTTGCAGCAGTTTCTAAAACCAGTTAGCTGTTAGATGATGCTGGTGGTCCTCGACCTCAAAGGATCATCTTCAGCACCCGTGAACTGAGAGAGGTGCCACTTTCATCTTGCGGGTGTGAGCAGTGAGTTTGGTGGTACAGGGGCCTGGAGTGGAGATGTTATTCCTACATTACAACAATGACTACACTTCAAAAGTACTTCATTGGCCGTGAAGCACTTTGGGATGTCCTGAGGTCATGAAAGTCGCTATAGAAATGCGAGTCTTTCTTTTTTATACCTAATTCCCTCCCTGTTTTCCTGAAGATGCTGACTCTCGCTAGGAGATGATCCCACAGGTGCTGCCACCCTCTGCTACCATGCCCAGGTGACCGATCTTTATGTATGAGTGTTGGTAGGTTATTGAAACGGGCATCACACAGTCTAATCCTTTTCTCAGCCGATGTCAACACTTTCTAACAGGAGTCACTGGACAATGATTGGGAGTGGGACCCGAACCTGGCTGACTTCTGCCCCTCCCCCTTTCCCTAGCCACGGGCCAATTGAAGCCCGATAACAACTGCTGCGCTGAGATCAGTAACTCGGGGCAGAATCGAGTTGTTGCTGTTTAACACCTGCGACGTGACTGTCCAGCACAACGCTCCATCCACTTGTGCTCTGGGTGAGGTGCTGTACGTACTGAGATTCTAAGCATATCACAGAGCGGCATCTGGGTCAGAGAGAATGGTGGAACTGTGGGAGTTATTCAAACGACAGGTTTGTAGTGGAATCTGTTTGGTAGGTATTGTTACTGTCAGTATAGGGAGAGGGTATGCACACACACACCCCTGAGATTGTACATAATGCTGCAGATGTTCCATTCAGAGGTGTTAACGCTCACTCAGTAACACGGTGACTACCTGCAGCGACAATAAAGGATAACTGGGGATGGAATATTAACAGGATTATTGAGTGACACGGGCACTGATGAGTTTTAGGTCCTGTTAATGATTAAAAAATCTGCTTCATAATTCCACCTCACAGGAATCCCGCTTAAAACACGTGTTTCAAATTAATTTAGAACAGAAACCTCCAAGCTCCCTATTGGCCCAGTGGGTAAAGGACAGCCTGTTACACTAAGCAAGGATAGGCCCGGATTTTGTTGAGCTAGCTTATCTCAGCTTGGGCAGCAGGCGGATGCTAATTTGGCCTGTTATAGGAGAGCGGGGGGGTGGTAAAATCAGCTGGGGTTCCTGCTCCTGATCACACTGTCCAGTGATCCCTGCTGGAATGTGTGGCTATGGGGTAAGGTATAGATTGGGATCAGCTGTGGTGCCCTCACAATAAAAGAAAAGAAAAACTAGCTTTTCTATAGCGCCTTTCACAACCTCAGGACATCCCAAAGAACTTTACAGCCAATCTTCTTCTTAGTGAAGTACTTTTGAAGTGTAGTTACTATTGGAAACATGGCTGCCAATTTGCGCACGGTAAGATTCCACAAACAGCAATGTGATAATGACTAGATAATCTGTTTTAGTGATGTTGATAAAGGGATAAATATTGGCCCCAGGACACCGAGGATAACTCCCCTGCTCTTCTTCGAATAGTGCCGTGGGATCCTTTTGCACCCACCTGAGAGAGCAGACGGGGCCTCGGTTTAACGTCTCACACAAAAGACGGCACCTCTGACAATGCAGCGCTCCCTCAGTACTGCCCCTCTGACAGTGCAGCGCTCCCTCAGTACTGCCCCTCCGACAGTGCGGCGCTCCCTCAGTACTGCCCTCCGACAGTGCGGCGCTCCCTCAGTACTGCCCCTCCGACAGTGCAGCGCTCCCTCAGTACTGCCCCTCCGACAGTGCGGCGCTCCCTCAGTACTGCCCTCCGACAGTGCAGCGCTCCCTCAGTACTGTCCTCCGACAGTGCAGCGCTCCCTCAGTACTGCCCTCCGACAGTGCGGAGCTCCCTCAGTACTGCCCCTCCGACAGTGCAGCGCTCCCTCAGTACTGCCCCTCGGACAGTGCGGCGCTCCCTCAGTACTGCCCCTCCGACAGTGCAGCGCTCCCTCAGTACTGCCCCACCGACAGTGCGGCGCTCCCTCAGTACTGCCCCTCGGACAGTGCAGCGCTCCCTCAGTACTGCCCCTCCGACAGTGCGGCGCTCCCTCAGTACTGCCCCTCCGACAGTGCGGCGCTGCCTCAGTACTGCACTGGAGTGTCAGCCTGGATTTTGTGCTGAAGTCTCTGGAGTGGGACTTGAACTCTGACTCTGAGGCGAGAGTGTTACCCACTGAGCCATGTCTTACACCAATGGAACAGTACCAACACTGTCGAGGTTCACACTTGGGAAGTTGGTTGAGATATCAGAAGGTTGCTGGAAATGGTCAGCTGGGAGGAGGAAAACAAAGGGCTATTATGAGGGAAATTAACATGCAAGATGCCTCTGTCTGATCTTTGCAGAGCAGTTGTCTCCAGATCATCTTGAGAGTTCACTTTAAAAACAAATTAGTGGATGCAAATTCAGTCTCTAACCAGTACCACGATGATATAATTTGCTCAAGCCTCTCCTAGAGGCGCTGACTCTTTATGGGATTGGGTTCCACGGATACTAACAGTCTTATGGTACCTTGTCCATTCTTCATGTGTGAGGACAAGCTGTTCCGGCGTAGGTGGGAGGGCTGCACAGTTGAATGTAATTCTCCTTCCCCAAGCTATGCTCACTGGGTCAGGAGTGACTTATCCCTCTTTAGCTCAGGAACATTTAGGCCCTGTTGAGGTATGGGATCTTATTGGTCGATATGGCTCATTGCCACACCGTGCAGTGGTTTTATCCACAAGGTCACTCTCGCACAGTCACTGCATCTGAACATCTCAGTGAACTTTGTGGAATTGGTTCCACAGTTTGAGCTTTGACCACTGAACATTATCCGTATAAAGTGTTCACTAATCACACTCTTACTGCTGTTAGGATTTGGTGCATGAGATTAGGCACTTCTGTGAATCGAGCATTAGAGAATCTTCTCTACAGCTTTGTTGTCAGATATACAGTGCACTTTCATAAATAGTGCCAGTGCTAATGAACGATAGAAGTTTCCAACACAGAAGGAAGTCATTCAGCCCATTGTGTATGTGCCTGATCTTTGCGAGAGCAATCCGATACTAATTTCATTGCCCCGCGCTCTCCCCATAGCCCTGTATCTTCTTTTGCTTCAAATATTTAGCCAATTTTATAGACACGCTTTACAGTAATACGGAAACTGATTGAAATGAAGCTGGGAATAGCTCGAAATGTTTTTAAATCTGTGCAGTTGCTATGACTGGAGGTGCAGTCCTTAATATAGTCAGCGTGTTCACATCTGGTGCTGGTCATATACTGTCCAGAGAGAGAAATATAGTCATGGTTCTCTTTTCCTTTCTGTCTTCTCCTGAAGGAGCTGACTCTCGATATGGTACAGGCCTGTGTGTGCCGGATGCCCCGTGGTACCTCACGCAAGAGGCCTCTCTCTCTGCGCCCGGGTATTTGACCCTGGGACTCGTCTGTCTTTGCATGATGTGAGCGTTCCATCAGCGCTCGCTGGCTAGAGATCCGGTTCTAGATCCCTGGCTGATGCCCCTGTCCCCATTGGCTGGTTGAAATGCCCAGCTGTTGTTTGACACAGATCTGGTAACTCACACAGACAAGGGCTAGAACCTGGCACCTTCACTTCTGCATGGCTCAGTACCACAGCCAGCAATGCATTTACCCCATATGCTATCGGGGAAAGACTACAAAATGCCCTCTCACTATAACCCCTTACTGTAATGCATGCTGTTTTTGAGAATGTCTCCTCTCTGGTAGAGAAATTGTTTGAAATACCCTTCAGCTGCTGAGGCCTTATACTCTGAAATTCCCTCCCTAAACCCCTCTGCCTCTCCAACCTCCTCTCCTCCTTTAAGACCCCCTTAAAACCCAGCTCTTCACCTCTGCTAACATATCCTTCTTTAGTTTATTTTTTCCTGATGCCTCTGAAGTGCATTGGGACTTTGTCTTTCTATGTTAAAGATGCTGTATAAGTTGTTGGTGTTATGCTATAATACTCTCTGATACATTGTAGTTTAGTGACAGAATCTACGTGGTCTTGAGTTAGGGATCTCGTCTTGGAGATGGATGACAATTCCCGTTGGCAGCTGTTTGTGGATTGTAAATTTGCATTGCACAAATATTTGTGGCTTCCAACTTGCCTTCCCTTGCTGTTGTTGCAGTTGCTGCCGATTCTGACATGCTGGCTCTCTGAATTATTCTTAACCGTGCAGGTAATCAATGAAGCTGCACCTGTCCCTGGCTAGGGTCTCGACCAGCTGGGAAATTGTTGCACAGTTGGTGACAGAGCCATCCTTTTTTCCAAGTGTGGGCGAGCGACCTCCTGCAGGAAAGTTTTGGAATCGAGAACCGTTGCAGTTCTTTGGGCAGATGTGCTCTTCAGGAGAAGGAGGTCCTTTTGGCACCAGTTTACTGCCCACCATCTGCTGTTGGTTCCATTTTCTTCCAGTTGTCAAATACCATCAATGTAATTTATCTAACCATAGTTGTACCCCTTTTCTGATCACCTCCAGAAACGCCACAAAACACAAGTTGGCATGACCGAGCTGTAGTCTGCATCTACCTGGCTTGTGTTGGTATCTTGAAGGTTAAACCAAACAGTGTTTGATTATCTGCCATCATTCCAAGCAAGCAGTTGCTGGCTTGGACTGACACTCCATCTAGCAGACAAAACATTCAGGCTTCACCTAGAATCCAGTTGTCGTCACTAGCAAAGTGTAATGGTGGGAGTGTGAAATTCACGGTTTACATGAACTGTGAAGATCAGCCGGCAGTAGGACGATAGATTTTGTTCTAACTTGGATTGTGTTTGGAGAACATTTTGAGTTGTGTAACACCAAGGTGAAGTACTGGTGGTTACAGGGGACCAATTATGAATATTGCATCAGAAGCAGATTGCACAAGATTGAAATGTATTGGTCCAAGTGGGATGTTTTGTGTTGAGTATTTGTACCGATACCTAAAATACGCCCAATGACAACACTATGTCCAACCAAAGATCATACCTAGTGCCGCAGGGCACCACATCCCATCCAAGGGTTGGCTCACAGTTCTGGTTTACTGAAAGATTTGTTGCAGCATTTTCTAGAATAGTTGGGTAGATGAGTCTTCATGACAAGTATCATCTTGGCTGAAATACAAGTCTGAAACTGGCTTCAAATGATGGGATTCTCAGTCAGACTCCACAGCCTGGTGGGAGGGGGTGAAACATGTCCAACAAGGGGCATAGACGAGCTGTCCCGTGGAAGGGGCAGAGTCACACGCCTAACTCGGCAGATGAAGCTAATGTGTCTAACACGTTCGACCCGTTGGAAGATCAGCATATCAAGCACAACAAAGTACTTCATCTTCAAAACCTAGGTCCTGAAAAGCTAATGGCCCTGAAGGCATGGGTTCCTCCCCCTGCCTAATATATTTCAACTGTTCTTGCCAATCACTGTTTCTCATCGCAAAGCAACAAACATTGAGCTTATCTACAGAAAGAAAGACTTGCATTTCTATAGCACCTTTCACGACCACCGGACGTCCCAAAGCGCTTTAAAGCCAATGAAGTACTTTTGAAGTGTAGTCACTGTTGTAATGTAGGAAACGCGGCAGCAAATTTGCGCACAGCAAGCTCCCACAAACAGCAATGTGATAATGACCAGATAATCTGTTTCACTGATGTTGATTGAGGGATAAATATTGGCCCAGGACACTGGGGAGAACTCCCCTGCTCTTCTTCGAAACAGTGCCATAGGTTCTTTTATGGCCACCTGAGAGAGCAGACGGGGCCTCGGTTTAACGTCTCATTCAAAAGACGGCACCTACGACCGTGCAGCACTCCCTCAGTACTGCCCCCCGACAGTGCGGCGCTCCCTCAGTACTGCCCCCCGACAGTGCGGCGCTCCCTCAGTACTGCCCCCCGACAGTGCGGCGCTCCCTCAGTACTGACCCTCCGACAGTGCAGCGCTCCCTCAGTACTGCACTGGAGTGTCATCCTTGATTTTTTTTGTGCTCAAGTCTCTGGAGTGGGACTTGAACCCACAACCTTCTGACTCAGAGGCGACGGTGCTACCAACTGAGCCACAGCTGACACTGACACAGGAAGGGATCAAAGTCTACAGACCAGGGTCCCCACCATCGATCGTGGCAAAGCTTGTGGAAACGACAGGAATCAGAAGCTGTTGCCCTCTCTCAATTGGAGCAGCACAGTGCCCGCTGCCCATTCTGGTTTCAAATTGATCAATTTGAGACTCTCAATATTGTGCTTCAGCAATGGGTGATTCTCTTCAACACACACAGCAACATCCTTTGATATTTCTAGGGACTTGGATAGGGTGTGGCACATCTGACAAGCCACAGAACTGACTGTAACACACCCCTGACTGTTGCACTCCTCGATATAATGCGCTGAATGTATCCTCTTTGTGTTTGTCTCTCTATCAGATTTGGAATCACAAGTAATCGTGCTTGGTGTTTGAAGCAGAATTCAAGGTAACTTTTAAAAAGGAAGTGGGTAAATATTTGAAAAAGAAAAATTTGAATGAAAGGGTGTGGGGAAAGGACAGGGGAATGGAACGAAATGGAGGGTTCTTTCAAAGTGCTGGCACACGCGCATTGGGCCGCATGGCCTGCTGTGCTGTCAGCCACTCTCTCCAGCTCGTTGCCGCACCGGCATTTTTCTAATAAATAGGGAATGGATTTTCTAATCCAGCAGACCACGCTCCCCTCCCTCCCTCCCTCCCCCTTCCCCTCCCTCCATCTCCCGCTCTCCTCCCCCTCCCTCCATCTCCCCCTCCCCCCCTCCCTCCCTCCACCCTCCAACCTCCCTCCCACCACCTTCCCTCCTCCCTCCCCCCACCCTCCCCCCC